>VWZG01006142.1:259332-350012 GCA_013396735.1 Grallaria varia | reverse complement strand
TTTTTTTTCAGGGATTCTCATTGAATTATGGAATAGTGCCTCAGCGTTTAATGAGTATGAGTTACATGTCTGGCTATTGAGTTAAAAAAAAAAAGGCAAAAATATGTGCTTTACACCCCTTTTTTGTGTTAACCTTCAATGCACATGCTTATATTTTGCTGGCACAAATGCTTATGAAAGATGAATTTCAAAGTAAACTGCCAAAGTATATCCTGAGTGGAAAAACATACTGCCAAAACCCAAGTACATAGCTGCATTTGCTAAATAAGGTAATTAATAATTATTGCTTGAGGCCTAATAAATCATAGGATTCATAACTATGGAGTTTTCAATGGGTGACAGCAAGGCAGTGCTCTTATGCACACTTGCTAAGCAAGCTACTTGTCATAGGGAAACCATATCCTGTAGTGATTCTACTTGTCAAAAAGCAAAGATGAGGGATGCCTTTCCTCCCCTCAGACTATTTCTGCAGAACGTACTTGTCCTGTCTTTCCATCTGGGAGTCAGTGTCTCTGGTTGCTTCTCAAGACCCCACTTGTCAAATGAAGCCTGTCTCTGAAATATTTATGTATGCTACATCACCTATATTTCACAGCTATGTTAAGAGGTAGACAGTCTCTGGGACAGATGTGGTGTTCAAAGAGAGCAAATCATGTATAGCACAATGACACCAGGCAAGAGGTGACTGAAGAACTGTGTGAGGCCAAGGTCCAGTTGCAACGACATTAATTATTTGTGTCCATATTTTCGTGCTATAGTCTGGTGCAGTCTGTCATTTATTTCATTTCTGGGATGATGCAACTATCTCTGGGCCCCTGCGATCTCTTGAGCTTGTGGTCTGACATTTCTATCACCTCTTTCCTATTCATTTTCTTCTTAGCACCACAGCCAAGACTGAATCCATCACAGGTTTGCATCGAGGAGCTGAGCATACAGAGTTGTTCCTGCAGTGCTGCTGAACTGGGGCAGGTTTTGCAACAGCGTGGAACAGAAGCAAGTGTCCGACCCAAGGCAATGAGATGGGACAGCAAGAGAGCCAAAGAGGGGGGACTGGGAAAGGCAAGGGAAAACCAGTGTGTGTGAGGAAGGGGGGGGGCCCGTTGAACTGCTGCAAACAAACTAGAGGCAACAGCACCAGGTGTTCTGCAACGCACAAACTACCTGAAAGATGGGAAAGCATGAGTGAAGCTACAATGACAGGATGCAGTTAAACTGTCTGTTGTCTGCTTTCTTTCTCTTTAATTTGCCTTCATAAGAAAACTTAAAAAATAAAATCAAAAAGTCCTAGTTTGCCATTCTGAAGTGCTAGAATAAGAATCTCTTTGTGGGAAAAAAATTGCCTAGAGCAGTGCTTCCCACCATTCATAACACCAGGCTGGTGCTGCTGCTGTCCTAGATCCTCCTTCCAGTGTGAAGCACACTGAGATAGGGTTATAAATCCCAGGGGTTCTGCTTTGCTGTCCTCAGCTTTCCTCATCTCTGTTCCAGGGAATACACCTATGCTGTGCTCTCTTTCTTCTCAGATGCATTTTACAATGTTCATGTATTCTCTGCTTTTTAGCTCTCCTCATCACAGATAGTGTTTGGTACTCAGAGGAGTGATGAAGAGGGAGTCCATCTCTATTCTTCACCCATGGTCTACCTGAGCTTTACCACCCTTCCTTCCTTGACCTTCCCAGATGCAGCTAGTTGCAGGGCCACGCTGGGATTTCTGACATCTGGTTGCTATTGTATTGGATTTTGCTATCCCTACCTCCTGCCTTTACCCAACTATACTTTGACAAACCTGTGTTTCCTGGTTAAGGCTTATTTGAAAGCCATTACAATCCCTTGCCCCTCTGATCGCAATGTGTGGCCACTCTTCTTTCCTTAGCTCTAGTGTTCACCCCATGCACTCCCCCGCTTTTCCCCACTTGTGTTCTAAACCTACAGGCTTTTAACTCAACATTTTCTACCAATCTCTGTGCTTTTTAGCCTATATATCTAGTTTGCCAGAGATTCCGCTTTGGTTTTTTTTTTTTTTTTTTTTTTTTTGCTTTTATGCTTTAGGACAGATTTGGGCTGGTATAGGGGCACAGACAAGGGTCTCAGCATCACAGGGAGCATCTTTTTCCTCTTTCACCTTTTGTTTGATCTTTTTTCTCCTCTGCCTACTTCTCCTTCTACATTCATACTTTCTTCCGCACCCTCCCTTTCATGTGTAAAAAGTGAGTTGAAAAAACGTCAAGCTGATGCTGGTCAAAGGAACTTGTTCTCCCTTTCTTCCACTTCCTTTCATTGTCTCAGCCCCCTTTCCTACCAGACATCTCCCAGACTGCCCTGGAGAGGGATACTTTTTCACAGAGAGCAGATACAAAGGGTTTGGGCATGATTCTCCCCTGTTCATGTCCTCTACCACCAGCAAAGGGTGCATCGATTGCAGATTTTGTTAGTGCCAGGCAGGTGATCTGAAATGTATGATCTCTGCCTTGTGGTGCAGGGGTGGGTAAAGGAGCTACTCCTGAAGCAGTTGCCTTCACCCAGGGGTTGTGTTTGAACAAGTTGCTAGCACTCCCTGGAGGCTATGCTACTTGAATTTCCCATGAGAGGTTTAAAACACAGCTCACAGCATGGGTTGATTGATTGGCTCATACAGCTGTCAGATGGGACCTTCCTGTTTAGACCTTGGTGAAGACAGCCTTTGGCCATGCGCAGCACATTATGTGTTCCTGACATGAGGAAGAAGCCACCCTGCAAAGTGGGATCACTCAGGTAAGGCTGTGGGTTCACATGCCCTGAGCCCTCTCAGTGGCGAGAAAACACCCCAGCAGGTACCTCCTCACTTCAGTTGTCCAGTGGCCACACACAGTTTTGGGAAGTTGATCTATTAGCAATACAATGACTTAACACAAAAGAAGTTCCTCAGTCCCTTTTTGTCCCTAGACAGAGCCATCCTCACTTCAGGAAGTTGAACATGTATGTTTTGGATATAAAAACGAAACCGCAGAGAAAACTTTTTTTCTGCCAGAATCTCCTCTCACTACCAGTCCCAGAACACAAGAACTGCGAGAGCCAGTCACAGAAATATTTAACAGTGTGATGGGCAGGCTGCAGAGGAGAACACCTGATTCAACACCTGAAGGAGAAGAAAAGAACATCCAATTCAATGCCTACTTCCTGGGGAACCATATAGTACTCATCAGTGGTGCAGCTCTCCACTAGCCTCTCCCGGTAACGTGACAATGAAAAAAACTTTAAATCCATAGCTACCACCATCTGAACACCTTGGGCAGTCAGACCTTTACAGGTGCTAGGCTTTGTTCCATCCAGGAGAATGGGTGTGCTGTCCCCAGCTCACCTGGGCACCGCTGGCTGTTTTGACTGGAGATAACTGAGTCAGCCCAGTTCCTGGTGAACGATTCCTCCTGCTCTCTTTTTGGCAGCATTCCAGCTGGTTGCTCTTTCTCTTTGCTACCACAAATCCACTCTCCCAGGCTGACCCATCTTCCCTTTGGCCAGACTCCTTCCAGGAGGATTATAAATAAGCACAACTTTGGCCTGAGGGTTGGAAATCCTGGGGCCAAAGCTCCTGTTGGAAATATACCATCCCCAGGGTAATTATCTCCTCCAGAGGTACTCAAAGATGCATGTGGGCACTCCTGTTTTGAGTCAAAATAACTTTTATGACCTGTTTCACTGTCACACTTTGCTCTGCTCCTACCTATAGCTCAGGGTGGCAGGTGAATACATCTCAGGGTTTCCAGGCTTAAGGAGAGAATGCAAGGAGCTACCTTACTGGGCGTTGCACATCTCAGTGCCACTGAACTTTGCTGCTTTGGGTCTGTAAGTTGACAAAGTCTGGAGGGATAGAGTGCTGCAAATCCTATCCCCGTGAACGAGGATGCTCTGAGCTCATCTGCAAGGAGTCTGGGTCTCTCAGCCCTCATTTATGTTCCTCAGCAGTCTGTGTAGAGATACCACTTATATATACACTATTTCATCTCAGTGCTTTGATTCTGTATGACTTCAAGTAAATTTGGATGCCTGAAGTCCAAGTGTCTTGAGAAATATTGAACAAAAAGAAAGTCAAGGGTAGCTGGACCTTCTGACTTAATCCAAAAGCCACTGTCTTCTCAAACCCCAAATCTAGCCCGTGGTGAAAAAGTAACCCACAAGGGTCAGCTCCCCTAAGTGAGTTTGAGAATAAAGCCCCTATGGTTAACTTGTGCAGAAGTAGTTTCCTTGTTGGATACTATACCTAGTCTGTGAGCTACCCTTACAAGTTCCTACTGCCTTTTCATTTTCAGCTGTTGTTTGCCACTGCTGCAGAATTTGACTCCAGAATCCAGTGATTTTTATCTTTGTGAACCTGTATGTACACATGCGTGTACACACGCACACACGCACACACAAATCCTTTTCCCTTCTGTCCAACAATACACTGCAGCTCCATTTTTAACAAACTTCCTGTTCAAGTCAAAATGTCTTGGACAATTCATTGCACATTTCCAGAAGTTGCAAGAGAAATGTGCAAAGAAGAGGAAAGGTTTGCAACTGTGCCTGCTGAAAGGACGCTTTAAAACACAGGGCAAACACACACACACACACACACACACACATGCGCATCAAGGATTGGTGCTTCCTCTTTACCTTTGGGGTGAGTCTGAAACACAATTCCATGTTGCTTCTATGCTTAAATATTCTCAAATTCTTAAGATGCAGCAGTGTCCTTGCTTTTCCTCTGTAACTTGATCCATTTTAGAAAATCCACGGTGAAAGACTGTTTCAGCTTAGCATGACTATTTATAACACAATTGTACAGCAAATCAGAGTTAGAAGAGCCATTACTGTAAAACTAAGTAACACTAGATGCTACACACAAGAAATTAACAGAGAAACCCTATTGGGAGGGAATTATAGAAACACCAACCACATTTACCAACATATTTTTCTTTGGAGCTGCTCTAATCATTTTAGAAAAGCCGGGGCTGGTGCTGCCTGGGGACACAATACAGGTGTGCAGGTGCTGTGCAGCATTGAAGCACTGCTGGTGGGGAGGTAGTTTACCAGCAGAGCTGTTCTCGACAGGATCACACATCTCTCCACTGCTCCCAAGCAAAATAACAGGTGAATCTGCACTCACACAGAGGGGGTTTACTGGCATAGCTGTCCCCATCATGAATTGCACCCCTGATCAAAAGTGAGTATGAAGGAACACTCCCCTGTGTGAGGAGGTGGCTGAAACACAGAATCAAGGTGTGACTCACTGAAACTCAGACAGCAAGGCGGAGAGATGAGCAGAGCTGGAACAGAGTATTTCCTTGCCTCATTTCTCAGCATGGCTGCAGACAGACAGCATTGCCACTGAACTGTGTATTCCAATGTATAATTACTTGCTTATTAGCTGGCTACCTCATTATGCCAAGAAAGTTTGCAGGAATGTGAAGCAAAGACATTTCTCCTCTCCCTGTCTTTCAGACCAGAGAAGAAACGACAGATCATATAACCTGCTGGGAACCTCCACCTCCTCCACCTTCTGTGGGCTGGCAGAGGTTGAAGTTTGATTGATTTCTCCGTTACATCTTGTTCTCAGAAGAAAAAGAGCTAATCATGCTAGTCTGATACTAAAGCCAGGGACTTTGATGGCTGTGGCTATTGCTGCTTCCAGAGTGATGTGCTGGGCACATGTCCTGACGAGTGACCTTGCACTGAGCCATGAAAATGTTGGGAGCAACCAGCTCTACCATACACCATTGCTCGGTACCTCACAGACAGGGAGAACTATAACACACAGTGTCAGCCTGAGATAATGCCAAATACAGGGTCACTGGAGTCATTGGTTTACCAATGGTATAGGTGGCACTTTTTTAAAGCTTGAAAAAAGGGCTCACCAGGCGCTGCAGTATTTTCATGTATGTCACTTCATATCTTAAGTATTGCACACTCACCCTGTGGGTTTTCAAGGAATTTTCTCCATACAGCTCCCTAGGTGTCTGCCCTCCGGTCAAGGGTGAGGCAATTCTCTTGTTAAACCAACCCCTGCATCCAAACTTCCTCAGGGAAACCAGATGGGAGTTTTGGGCAGCAGCAACAGACTTCCTATTAGCTACGTCACTCAGTAAAATTAGCAGAAAATAACATAATTTTTAGATGGGCCAAATCATTCACAGATTACGGAGACAGAAGGAAACACTGCTGGTCTGATCTCCTGTTCTAATCAAAGTGCATTGTGAGGAACAACCTCCAGTACTGATTTTTGAGAAGCCAATAATAAACCATTCATTTTTATTTCACATAGAGCAGTGCCATATTCTATCAGGATGCACAAACCAGTATTCTGAAGGAACAATACACATTTGGGATCAGATTTACAGCTCTTCAACAGCCCTCAGATTTGCAGGTAAACTACACTGTGTGACTTGCTAGAATGCTTCATGGCATGTGATGCTGGCACTAACAAATAGATGCCTCTGGTTTTCCCACTCTGATTTTTCCTGACCTATGGCATCAAGAATGAGGGACATGGATGCCACCTCTCCACCCAGCTTCAGGAGAATCTGGGGGAACCAGCAAGATCCAGGTGAGAGGGAGAAGCTGGTGGGGAGTCGGGGCAGCACTAACTCTGGAATTAATGGGGTGGACAGCGAAAGGAGGGGGTGGAAAATGGCCTGGGGAAAGGATGTAAGAGGGACACTGGGACACTGCTTGAAGCAGGAGAAAAGAAGCAAGGACTGCTGGAAAGATAGTAGAACAAATAGACAACTGAAACTTGAGGAAAGCCAGAATGTAAGAAGAAACTGCTTTCTGGGGCCAGGACTGGTGTCCCCTGGTGGGCTGAAATGTGGTCCTGGGCCGTGGGTAGGGTGAGGGGAGGCTTGGAGGGAAAGGCTGGACAGGGTCCCCAGGACCTGGCAGTTCTGCCCCTTCTTTCTGCCCAGTCAGCCCTTATTTTTCTCCATCCCATCTTTTGGCACCCCTTCACTTGCTTCACAGCGTGACAGAATTCCCTTAGAGTCCTGCCCTTGCAAGGAAGCCAGTGGGGTTGGATATGAAGGGCTGATGTGAAGGGGCAGAGAAGGAGGAATAAGGTGAAATGTGCCTCCTTGTGCCTGATGATTCAGTCCAGCTGCCATAGGTACACCTTGTCTTGGGAAAAACATGGAGTTTAGTCACCACAGCTGACAGGGGATGAGCTCAACCCTGCTCCACATATCCTGTGCGAAGTGTCTCATACTAAATACTCTTCTTTATTCCCAAGTACCTCTGAGCTCCTGAAAACAGCAGACATATTGATAGAAGATGCCTGAGAAAGAATATTTTACAGGAACCAATAGATGCCTTTGTCTCTGGAAAATGAACGTTGGCTGATCAAGAAATTACCAATAAAAATGTCTCATATGAGCACTTTTTTTTTCTCCTTGTTTGTCTTGGTGGAGAATCACATTTCATTTTCAAGTCTCAGTTCTACATTTATCATCCCTGATTTAGCAAATTGCCTCTTGCAGAAACAGTGTCTAACCTACCTTTATTTAAGATTTTGCAGGATAATGTGTTTATGTTGGACTCATAGAGGCTCACAAAAAAAAGTGGCAAACATATTGCAATGGAGGTACCATAAATGATTTTAGATTAAAAATATTTCTCCTCAAGTAACACTTTCAGAAAATATTGTATTGTCAGTAAGACTTAAATATAAAATATTGAAGCAAGAGGAATTTGGTTGTCTTTCTCCTTTTTTTTTATTTTCTCAAAAGGGATCAAAATCAACCTTTCAATAATCCTCTTTTTGTAGTCAAAATAGAATAAGGTGAAGAAACCTCTATAATCAGAGTTGGCTCAAGGCTTATCAGCAGAGCAGGTAAAATTTCATTTTGCAGGCCAAGGATTTTCACTTCACCCTTGGACAGGCAGAATTCAACTGTGTGGCAGCAGCAGAGTCGGTCCCTCTGTGGACATGTTTCTTCTTTTCCATCCCCTTGATACCACACAGCTTGTGGAGTAAAGGCTGGACAGCTGGCTCATGCCTGCTGCGGCTACAGCCATCCCCACCTCTCCCAGCCCAGGCAAACCAGGCTGCTGGTTGCCCCTGGCAGGCTCCCACCTTTGGCAGCCAACAGCTTTGCCCATGCTTGAAAACAGCCCTGTCTGTAGTGAAGGAGAGAAACTCGCATCTGCAAAGCTGAACCTGGAATCATTATCTTTTAGCTGCAAATATAGCCTCCCACTTAAATGAAAGGATGCAGATAATTGGGCTGTCTTGTATAAAACAAAGTCTTCTGCCCTATAAACTGTATCTAGTACTTATGATGCATTCTCACTGTGCCAGGATGGAAAGGGAAGTGTTGGGAATGAGGGTGGCTTACTCACCCCAAGCAGGAGAGGACTTCTGTGCACTTAGCACACAGCGCTGAATTTCAAGGGATTGTGACATTCACACACGTGTCCTTCTCATTTGAGGTCCATGGGAATACGATCAAGCTGATGATTTCTAGCAAAATTTCTAGTGAAATCGATAAGAAAGTAAGAGGACATCAACAAAATCATTAATAATTGCTCTCAGTTATAATCTAGTTTTTTCAAATGCAGCTGTTGCTGCAGCCTCCAGCCAGAATTAATGATACAGAAAATCTCAAGGACAATAAACAGTATATCCTTGACTAGCAGGATGTGAACAAACAGTAAACAAAAATGAAAATGTCAAAGGGGTTAAATCTTTAATAAACTACTGCTCCAATATTGTTTGATAAGCTCTCCTTCTGATGTTGCACAAATATTCTCCCTTGCTTTCAGAGTCAGCCTGGTCTTCTTCAAGCCAAACACATTTCACAAGACGAAATTGTAGGGGAACTGAAATGGGCCTTTAAAAGAGAAACAGATTGTAACCTCATTCTTGCATTTTAAAAGCAGTAACATGAATGCATGATTACACGTTCCTCATAGCTGGGATTCCTCATCCCACCTAGGTACACAACACGTCCTGTGTTCAGCACAGAGCTCACTGATGTTCTGTACTTTCTGCTTTTTACAAAGCAAATTGAGCATCCACATATGCATCCACACACTTAAGCACAGAGAGGTTAATACCAATCTAAAAATATTTTGTATGACAGAAAGAATACAAAAAAATTGTCAGTGGAATTGTTGGAAGAGAGTATCAGTTAATGGAAGGTTTGTGGTCTTGGGCACAACTGCAGGAGTTAATATGTTCCTCTGTTCAACCCGGGCATACACTGTACTTACTTCTTTTAAAGTATTTTATCAAGCATTCTGCAATGAAAAAGGCCACAATCCCTGTATGTCTTAAATAAAGTAACTAGCAATGCAAATAAAACAGGTACATTTATGAAGCCAAGAAAGGAAAGGATAAGTTTTCTTAGGCCTGATTTCATGTCACAGGTGTATTTTTGTTACTTTTAGACTTGCCAAGAGTGACTCAAAATGCAGAATTGTAATCCCCCAAGACACAGAGGCAATCGATCACTGATGAAGGGGAAATGCTGAATTCCCAGTATCCAGCCTTCCCTAAGAAAGCTGGTCCAGATTGGTCCAGAACTACCACAAATAAAAAACTGCATGGAAGACAAAAATCAGGGCATGTTTTTATCTGTCTGGTGCGGGGAAAATAGCTATAGATTCTGACTGGGAGAAGCAGATGGCAGTGAATTACCAGAACAGGGCACGGCTGCTGCTGCAGCCGCTGCTGCAACTGCCACAGCTCAGCTTTTTCCATCTGACAGAAGGGCCCCTGGGCAGTCAGAGATGAGTCAGACTCATGTGTGTGTGTACAGGCATCTCTGGAGAACCCCAGTTTTTCTCTTTCATTTGTGTGACACTGCTTCAGGGTTTGAAATTAGTAGTGCAGCCCCTACATCCTAAGGGCACCCTTTCCCCTTGCATTCCATCTTTCCCAGTGTCTGAGATTTGGCCAGCCCTGATGAGCACAGTGAGGCTGGATGACATCATGCAGGAGGGATCCTTACAGTCTTCCAGCGTCCTCTGAGTAGTGCAACAAAAGTCCCGAGCTAACACCAAGGTCCAGAGAAGCAGCCATTGAGGATACTAACATTGAAGCCACCTTGCTTTCACTCCTTAGGAAGACCTGCGGTCTCCACCTGCAAACAAAAGGATGTGCAGCAACCACATTGCAAAGCATCAGGATTTGGCTAACACACTTAAATCTATAGGTTACCTGCTAGCACTGGGGAATTGTCCTCCTTGGCTATGGGAGACACCCCAGCCCCTGACCAACTCTGGCCCAAACTCTGGCAAGACAGTCGCAATAGAAGGACTGTGTTTTGGGCTGGAAATTGGGTAAAGCGCATATCTGGTGTATCCCACCATGCAAGAAATTCTTGCCTGCTTGCACCAGAGAGACTGTGCCAGCACTGGCACCATGGATTGCTTTTTTTACAGAAGACTTAGCTGTTGGATTGAAGCTGGTGAGACGTTTCGTATTCTCAAAAGACTATTTTAAGTTCCACAGAGAGTAGTTTTTGAACAAGCCCTGTAGATACAGAAGAGCAGTAACAAATTCAATTCACCTCCTTAGCTAATGTCCTCCCCCTGTAAAAGAGATTCCTGAGGAAGGAAACCAATAGTGCTGTCTCTGACAGCAACCAAGCCTGACCTGAGCCTCCCTCAGCAGACTACTCCCTCCAGCACGTGGGAGGGGAAGGGACACCTCTCTGGTGAACTGGTCTGCCCTCAAATACAGGACTGCAGGCTTAGAGCCGTGGTAGAGAAGGGGAGATGAGCTGGTTAAGAAATTATTGCTTTCTGTGCTTCGATACCTTCTGGGAAAAAATTAGGGATACTTAGCTGCTGTCATACAAACATTTTATGCAAATCTTGTCTTTGCCTTCTGCATACTGGTACTTAATTTGCATCTGATTATCAACTTTGGGTCTATTGTTTTATTCTAAACAGAATTCTTGCTGCTGTACGGTGTTGGATTGACAGCCCTGGTGAATAAAGTCATCTCATCATCTCTCTATCAAGGGGATAGGAGAAGAACAGCTTCTCACACAGGGCTTTGCCATTATTCCCCAGTCAGGGCTAGCAGTGAGGGTGCCAGCCCTTGGCCTCTTCTAAGCCTGCCAGTCAATGTAGAGCAGGGCTGTGAATGTGGAATCCCTGTGAATTTTCTACAAAGACAACGAAAAATCACCTAAAAAGGAACAGCTAGCTAGTCTGTTGGGTCAGAGTCACATTTGTGCTACATACTCAAAGGGTTCCAGCACCTAAATGGCTCTGAAGTCACATCCAAGGATCATGAAAAAGTTTACACAAGGGGGATCTTCACAGACAAAATGAAAGCATTTACCGTCCTGACATAGAGGAGTGGAGACATTTGCTCTCTCTGGCTCATGCACAAATATTGCCAGCTGGACATAGTCCCATCTCCTGCAGCAACAACACGCTTGTTTCTTTTCCTGACCATAGTAGGGTGTCTTGCCTTGTGTCAGAAAGCTAAAAGATTTGCCTGGAACTGAAGTGTCTCAAGTACACTGGAGTCAGTGACTTGACAGTTTGACTTCAGCTTAACCTGGCTGAGAATTTGGCTAGCAGGAGCCTTTTGGGAAGTCCCATGTAGAAATCAATGACAATCATGCTCTTGAAGCTCTGCTACACATGTATCTTATCACTTACCTCCTCTGTCTCTGGAAAGATACTTTTCTGTCATCTTGAGTTCTTCTCCTAATCCTGGAGAAGAAAAGGGAACTATTCATGGTAGCTACAGGAGGAAATGGGGACTAAACTAATTCTGCAACACAAAGCTGCTTCAGTGAAGCCAAAGGATGAGGACAAATGAACGTTAACCTGATTCTTCAGCTTCAGCGGTCGCAGCAATGAGCAATATGAGTCTGTCCACTTGACTTTGGGATGGATGGCTGTTCTAGCTGTGTTTGTCCTGTCGATAAAATATTCAGGCCCAGTAACAGCTGCTTCTGTAAGAGTGACAGATTAAGACAAATAATGCAGACTTAGTGCTCTTTACATGGATTGCATGGGCTGACCCTGCTGCAATATGCACACCCACAAATCTTCTCAGCTCATTACCTCATTGAACACGGCTGCTCCTCTGTGAGGACAGGAGCCGGGTGATACCTTGTCAGAATTGGAACACGACATGCCAAGTCAGAGATGGAAACAGCTGACTGAGAGCTCTGGGACTGCCTTGGCAAGGGAGGTGGACCCTGTCAGAAAAATGCAGCCTCAAGAAGGACACATGGCAGCCCTTCTGGAGAGGACCCTTTGTTTTCTGGAGGACGGGGCATGGCTTTCCTATCATTAAGATATCCCTCATTATTTCTGTGCTTGTTCTTTTGCCAACACCCACTTAATATTTCACTCTCTCTATGCACAGCCATTTTTAGGTTAAGAAGGCAGGACTATGCATTGTGCAAATAGAGCTTATTGTTTTCCTTTGAAGTATGTGAGAAGGCTTTGAAAACCCAACTGTAGCCATTCCAAATAATCTCAACTTTCTGCTCTATTTCTCTGGTTAACCTTGCTGACTCAAAACAACAAAAAGCATAGCCTGAAGGAAGTAGTGCTCACTGCTTTCTTAACTTTCCAATGGCATTTTATGAGAAATATTTTCTTTTTGTTAAGATCTTTGAAGTCCATTCCTTTCTTTCTGTGTGGATTCCCACTGAGACCAAATGACTTCCCAGCCTGCTTTCCTCTATGGGGTAGAAAGCATGACTGCCTTCCCCAGGTCATAACAAGAAGGAAGAGTCAGTGAGGGGGCTGCTAAATGCCAGCAGTAGACAAGTCAACACAGAGATGTGTTTTGCTGTCTTCCCAGAGGATGGTGGGAACGAGATTTTCCTTCACACACATGTCCCAGTTAGAGAGTGAAGACATGATCTATTAGGATATTGCTCTGCCCATCTAGTAAAACTGAGCAAGTCTCTCTTTCTTATTGCTTTGTGGTCAGCTCAAGAGGTCACTCTTGACTCAAGCAAACTTTCTTCCCCCACCCATGACTGTTTCCCCCAGCCCCTAGTTGCTTTTACAAGCTGATTGTCTGGATAAGGAAGAGATGGGAACTTCACGTCAAGGGAGACTCCTGCCAAGCTTTGCTAAGATACCTGCCTGGAAGAAGAGGGTGAAATGTGCCAACAAAATCACTTGAGGGAAAGCAGACACCCTTCCTTGTTTTATTCCTGCTGCAGTACTTCTGGGCAAGAGTCCATCTCCTCCCTCATCTGAGCCCAATGGGCTGTGGTTTCCTTGCCAACCTCAGGCAGTTTTCTCAGGATAGTTTTCCACACACAGCTCAGTGACTTGACAGACAACCATCCCATGACGGCAAGGCACAGATAATGCTTCTGCTGAGGTACAAGTCCTGAGCGTGAAGAACATGATGGAGACGGGCATTTGTCCCCCCATGAAGTGTCCACCACACCACCACACCATACAGTAGGTTGAAAACAGGAAAGACCCACAGCTGGGAAATGTCTCTGCCAGGAAAGCCTGTCTCATAGATAGAGCTTTCATCCTGATCAAGTCAGCAGAAACACCACCTAGCCACCCACAAGAATTCAATATCACCACCCTCTGCCTATGTCTCATCTAAGGAAATTTCTAGTTTTACAGGGGAAGATGAAGAAAAAGATGTGTTTTACTTCCTTAAACACCAGCCCTTCCATTGCAGATGTGACATGTAAAGGGGGGGAGAAAGAACCGTATACAGAGGCCTCTTGAATGTAATTGAAGAACTGGGCTAATTTGGCTTGTCTTTATAGCAGTCCAGAGCTGGGCACTAGACTTACCCACAACAGACAAAGATGAGTAACTACATAATGAGGTTAAAATATTCATTAAGCTAATTACATGTTAATTAAGTAAATGACGCTATTAGGGATCCATTGAGCTCCATCTGTGTGTGCAAACAGAAGTGAAAATAATCACAGGAGAAAGCAGGAGAAAAGACAGTGACAACACACAGGAGCCAGGGGTGTGGGAGCAGCTCCATGTCCTGGGGGAACTGGCAGCTGTGAAAAGGAGGGTGGACTCATGAAAAGAGGAAGGGACTGGTCAAGAGCAACTCTAGGCTGCTGTTTGCGGCGATCATGTTGTGAATGGGCATATTAATTCCTCAAGCTCCATTTCAGACATGTAAAACAGGAACTATAGCCTTGCCTCAAGTAAGAAGATTCATGAGAGACCTCAGGAAAGGGTCTAGCCAAACTCACCTTCACTATTGTGTCTGTTTATTTTATTAGAATTGCTTGCAGGGGCAGAGATCCATCACACCAGAAAGGACTCAAGCCAACAGGCCGTAAGGCACCGGAAAGGTCTGTTATTGAAAATGGCCAACAAGAAGGCTAAAAATAAGGAGGCAGAAATTACTCATCCATTTAAACTTCCTCCGTCAGCACCATGGAGGACAGTTTCTAATAAATATTTCTTCCAAAAAAGGAGAAAAAAAATCCATCTGACATAATTACGGCCAGTGTTCTATATGGCAGAATAGGGAAAATGCCTACATATTTCATGTTAAAATTCATTAATAACGAAAGGCAAGGATTAAATTATATAGCTGTCACCTTTAAGTTAAATAATATTTTCAGCAGAAGGGAAGGGAGATGGGACAACTCCATAATCAACATGTTTATTTCAGTACATTAATAATGTAGAAAAATAACACAACAGCTTTTTAAAGGGGAGAAGATTTGATGAGGAGATTGGGTTAGAAAGGACTTGCACTGTATTTGGAGATTTGAAGGACTGGGAGAATAATTCATAATCAATCATTCACTCGATTAATTTGTCCTTTCCTTCAAACCATTAATGGGCAGATTGTTCTTTTCGCAAATGCACTTACAGTTCAAAGTTACTGGAATAAATCTGGGCCATAGTTCTCCTTGAGTGGCTAGTTTCTTGAAAGGAGTCACTGCACAAAATGGAAATAGGTTTGGATGGGGAGGTCATCTCCCAGTGGGTTTCTGATCTAAGAAGACTAGCTCCTCAGGTACTTCTTGCTATGAATCTAAATTTAACATTTCATTCTCCTGCAATAATTGCATAAAATGTCTTCTTCCCCAGGTAGACTTGCCAGCTCACTCCACTCATCCTGCATGGATGCAAAGCGCAGAGTGAAACTGGAGCAAACATGAATGAAGCAGATTCATTAAAAATTTAATTGCTAATGACTGTTAATGAAAAATTGGTTTATTGTATTAGTTTGTCCCCAGTGAAGCTGGCATTGTTCCAAACCACCCTTCTGATAAGTGGGAAGGAGAAGAACTGCTTAAGTAATTCATATTTCTGCAGTGAAACCTGACAGATAACACGTTATCCAGAGGCTGATTATTGTCTTGGGTAAAACAAAAATATCCCTGTAGATTCTGCTAAGTGCCCAAACATATGTGCTCTGCTCCACAGACCCAGAGCCTCCCAGACACACTCCCGGTTCATGAAAGATGCCCAGGAGAACTGGCACAGCCCTTTCTACAGGCTCCCAGATAAAACCAACTGCAGAAGTTAACCAGATTTCTCTGAGTGGCTGGAGTGGATGGCAAGAGCTCAACGTGGGTCTTGGGATGCTCATCCCTGCGTAACGACAGAGCTCTGGTGCCCAGAAACCATCCCTGTGACTGACTCAGCAGGAAGCCTTAATCCTGATTATTTTACGGCTCTTAGAGACCGGCACCTAATGATTTTTGTCTGGGTTGCCTGTCCATTTCCAGATAAATGGAAAAACATAGATAAATGTCTGCATAGCAAAAACAGAGGCCCTATTTGGCACTGAGATGCCTGCCAAGCTGGGGGATCTCAACAGGCAGCCTCAGGGCTCCTGCTCAGCTCAGTCTCCACTCCACATCCGGGAAAAGCTGTTTTGCAGCAGAAGGGACAGACAGCAAAGGAAGCACAAATACATCTTGCTTCTGCTCTGTTAGTAGGAATGAGCAAAGAACACCCGTCTCCAAGGATGCTAATTAATTCTGCACCACATTCTCTTCATTTAAAGGAAAAATATAAGTAATAAATACTTCTGAAAATATTTCCTATAGGTTTGAAATGCAAGTGAAATCTAGGGTGTTCATGTATGTAGGCAAAAGGGAGAATGAGCAAGAATGAATGAGAGTGGGGGTATCTGTGAGAAGATTTTATTTGAACTGCTTTATGGGCTAGATGACCTAATAAGTCTTTTCCATCTCTAATTTCTCTGCTTAACCCATCCCTAGTTTATCATTAAAGAATCACTTATACAAATTCAATTAAATATTTACATTTTCCTTCCTGTAGCTCCCTGCCTTACTGACTCTTCATTCCATTTCAAATCTCAGCTGACAACGCCTCTTACCTTTCTAGCTCCTATTTCTTTGCCCTTAAACTGTTAACTCAGAAACTGTGTGACTTAATCCACTGAAAGATTTTAGGTTTTCTCTTTCTTGAAAAGGAGCCACAAAATGAAGATATAATGTACAGCATTAGCAAAACCCAGTTGCTGGCTGCAGTTGTATGTTGCAAGAGATTATCCTGCTGGTCTGGCAGCTCTGGTGACCCCAGTTCAATGCTGCATTAAGTCAGGAATGAAAATGAGGTTTTCCTTTCCATTGTTTTTGCTCACTGGCTAGGTACAACATATGGGTCCGAGTTTAGAGGAGTGCATTCATGAGCTTAGGATGGGAAGAATCAGGCTGCAGCACAGGCCAGAGGAAGGGGAAGAGCAGTGCATGAGGAGTTCAGGATTGGAACAGCCAAAGGTGAATGGGTTGCACGATGTACAGCAGGGGTGCACAGCCAAGAATTAGTGCTCTTCTGGGCTTTGAGAAGGAAATTTTAGCTGTTTACTATCTTGGGTTCTATCCTCCTTTTCTGCCAGGACTCTTCTGGGTTTTTGCTCTATCTGGCATATACTATCCTCCCTTCCCACATACATGCTAATGCAATTGTATGTAAACTTGCTCAAGTTGAAAACCAACATTCTAGAAAGCCTCAGGAGCAAGTCCCAGCTAAGTGCATAATTATATAGTACTTGGAGTAATTTTCCTTTTCCTCTGAAAATGTGCATTGGCTCTGATTTTTCTATCTGCAGATTGTAAGCTCATAATTAGCACTAAATTACTCACACAAGTGACAAATTTTGTGCTTTCAAGTAAACAGAAAAAATACAGTTCACAAATCGCCTCATGGTGTCACAGACACCTGGCTTTTCCTGCTTCCATCTTTCCCACTTGCAAGAGGGATAAATGGATTAGAAAATGTTTCTTTAAGGACCTTGGATGATGTTATCGTTTATTGAGTTACCACAAAAAGCTATAAAAGGCAACTGCTGAGCTAGTGCTGCCCAGTCCCTGAGGATCATGTGGCTTGGCTGGGTGTGAGCAGGAGAGCATGTGGCAGAGGCACCTTGGGAACAGAGGGTCTCCCTGCAGCCATGTCCCCAGCACACCTACCCAGAGCATCTGAGGACATCAACAAACCCTTGATGTAAGAACTGTAGCTTCCCCTTTCAAGCAAGAGGAAGCAAGAAGAAATAACCTGTCATCTAGGATGCTGCTGCGGAGCACTGGAGGAGGATGAAAGTGCTGAGCTATTGTGGAGCAAGGGCCAGGCTTAAGCACTGAGGGTGGAACAAACTTCTTAAAATCCAGTCTGGTCTTGGGCAATGCTGTGTGATGAAGCAGTACCAATATGATTTGATTATTGCAATTAATCATAGTTACTGGAAGGATAGCCCAGACAGAGTGGGTGGACTTCAGGACAAACAACCCAGCCATTTTCCGGTTTTAGGAGCCATCAGCTGAGAAATGGCTCCTGAAAGAAGCCCCAGAGATGAGTGTAGCTGGATGAATGATCATCTATCCTGACTGGACATCTGCCTGAGACTCAGAGAATAGCAACAGGCCCATTCATCTGGTTAATGAGCAGTATGTTTTCAGGGATCTGACCTGGTGGTCAGCAGTGTCTTTACCGCATAGCAAGAAGAGGTCTCAGAAAAAATTGCCAAAGCAATTATCAGAGAGGTAAGAGATAACAACAGAAAAGAAATTATTTGTGGGGTCAAATGTAGTTGTTTGGCAATGTGTAAATACAAAAGAAGGATTATTGGAGCATGCCATTAGGAGCAGAAGAAAAATGTGAGGAGGTGCTGCATGCAAGATGTTGGTTAGGTCTAGAGTAACTTTCGAGAACCAGTGTGTGTACGTTGGCAGAGCAAACCCTGTTCCCTGAGCTGGAACAATGTCATGGGTGCTGCTGTGACAGTGCAGGCATAAGCAAAGGCAAAAATCATATCCATGTTTCAACTTCATTGGAAATTCAGTGGGGAAACCGCACAATCTACTCAGGAAGCAGAAAAAAAAAAGAAACAAAAGAGGAAAGGCAAGGCATTAAAAGTGGAATTTTAAAAAAAAAATCAGGGGAGATCATATGAAAAAAATTGAAACCTGGGGTTGCAGTTGGCCTGGGATCATGATCTTTTTGTTATTACTTATTAATATGTAAGGGATGTTCGCAGGGAATGGATAGGATAAAACAATTAATCTACAGGATCCATCCAAACAGAGGCAATTCTTTCCTAAGTGTAGTATAATTTGAAAACATTGGAAACAAAGCTGATAACAGAAGCATTTCATATAGAACTTACTCATATTTTTAAAGGTGGACTGAAATTTTCCAATATATATAAACACATACACTTAGGAATACTGTTTAGGTCCTTGTGTAATAGTACTTTGCACTTTTGTAGCAACTTCCTTATGAAAGACTCAAAGGGCTTTACAAAAATGAATGAAGTAAGTTTCTCCAAGCCACGGTGAGGGAGATAACTACTTTTGCCTTATTATACAAAGGGGAAGGAGGAGAAGCAGCAAGGCAGAACAGTCAAGCAATTTGAAAAAGTCGCACAGTACATCTGATGGTCTGAATGAATTTAAGAAAGAAGTTGCTAAGTTGCGACAGAAAGTATGCAGCCTGGCTGATATCAGCTCCGTGGAGAACCGGGGCGACAGGTGCTGCAGCAGCCCTCTGCAACAGGTGTTTGGGAAAGCAGAGCAGGGAGCGTTCGCTACCTGCGATGCAAACAAGACTGGAATGACAAAACATCCCAAAGTTGCAGATATAACAGGGACTCTGGAAGGGCATTTGCACAACCACTTCAGTCTATTAGCACTCTTTGAGTGTGTCAGCAAATGTGGGACAAATGAAAATTGTCTGCCTGTTTTCAGTTGGATTTTCAAAGCATTCTCGACAGGATCCAAACAAAAGAGTAGGCAATCAGGTACTTTATTAATGAGAACATCATGCCATGGCAGGCAGACAAGCTGGCCAAGCATTTGAAAAATTAAATACGTAGTTTAGCATCAAGTCTCCCATTTCCAACACAAAAACATATTAGTAGCAGTATGCATCTAGCTCCTAGAAAGGTCTGTTATTGTAGATTACAGACAATGTGGTAAAGATGGATAGTCAGTAAGGCGGAGATACTTGCAAATGGCAAATATTCTTTGTCAAACCTAGAGAAAGATGTCAGTGATCAACCACATAAGGGTGTTAAGTTTCCTGGTAACAAATGCACGTATCAATGATTCATTTGAAAGATCCATATGTGTTCAAAATTAGAAAGTTTTTATGTCCTCCTGGGCTGCATTCTACATCCTTGTTACACTGTACTCCTCTGTGGTCAAACAGTGCTCTCCATTTGCTGGGGCATGCATAGGAAATAGGGTAGAGTTTCTTACTAAAAATGGGGTGAGATCATTATGAAAGAGCATTATGTCCAGAACACTGTGCTCAGTTCTGTATTCAAAGAAAATTATAGCAGAAATCAAAAGGGTTCAGAAATAGTCAACACAATTGTCTCAAGGAATAGCATGACTTCCATGTAGGAAGCAAATTAAATGGCAGGTGTATTTATTTTAGAAATCATATGAATAAAATAGGCATTCAAAATAGAATGAATTATGTAGAAAAGAAAAGTCAGTGTTCCTATTTACCTTGTCTTTCACACTCCAGCACCAAAGGCACATCTCATGAAACTGAGTGATAGGGAAAGTATTCTATCAAAGGGAATACTTCTCCTCAGGTATCCTTATTCACCTTACTCACCTCTCCTTCAAGATGTCTCTGAGGTGCAGGGTGTGGAAGGATTCAAATAAGAAAGAGATAATTGTGGATATTGAAATTTTCCAGATTTAAAAGAGAAGAAGTTAAGATACAAATGATGAATATAAGAGCTTCACAGCTTCACAATACAGCACGTCAGCCAACCACTAATGAGGGTGCTAGAGAAGATATTTCCGAAAGCAATTGCTATCCTCAACTGTCCAGCATGAGATCCTGTGAGTCTTCCTTTGTAACTTCTGGTACCCATCAATAGCAAAGACAAAATACAAACCAAATGGATAATGGGCCAGATCAGACGTGGCACTTCCTGTGTTCTTGAACTTTCTTTCCCTCTATTTCTTTCTGTCCTCAAGGCCACCCTTCCTGTTATCTACAGTGCACGGAGGTACAATTGAATCATCTGACATTTCTATTGGTGGTTTTTTGGCTCTTTAAAGCAATTGAACTCATGGTGCCCAGCATCAGCCTCACTGCCAATTTTGACTTGACCTGGTCACAATTTTGCAAGCACTGTCAATGCCAGAGCGACAGCTGAAATGGAAATTTTAATGATGTTAATGAGTAAAAGCTTAAGCTGTGCTTCCTGCACCTGGGCAGCAAAAGTGCATTTATAATTACTTGCCAAACAAGCCTCCTGGCTGCATTCTATCTGCCCCAGGCAAGCAGTTAACTGAGGTTCTATCCTTTCACCAAAATTATTTTTGAGTGAATACTTCTGCCAGTGAAAGCTGTTGGATTGACAGCTCTGGAGACTGAAGTCCTCTGTTATGTGACAGAAGTGAAAAAATCTGTAACAACAGTTTTTTATTAGGTCACCCAGTTCATCCCTCTGTCAACACAGGATCGTTCTCTATAATATATTCTTGAGTGATTTCCACTGCCCCTCTTTTCCTCCTGCTCTTAAATATACATCCCTAGGTCTTTTCCATTTTGTGGCACAGCTCTAATGCTCGTGGTCTCTTCTATACTGACATTTTAGAAAAAAAACCCTGTGTGTGTGAGTGTGAAGATATGCATGTGCATCTTCCAGGCTCACAGAGTTCATTAGGGAAAGGGCAACAAGAAAGTCTGGGATCTCCAGGGAATATGCTGAGAAAATATCACATAGCAGTTTCTGTGGACTTCACAAGAAACAATGTTCTTTTCCTTGCCCTGGTGCTAATACACTAATAGTATTATCTGGATGACCACCACCTTTTTATCAGCAGAGCACCTTTAGAACTTTAGAACCTTTGGCAACTTTGTTTAAAGAAAGAATTGAGGCACAGAGCAATTAAGTGACTTACCCAACTGACAATAGGTGAAATGAGTCTGGACTCCTCCCTGCCTTGTAGCCCAAACCCTTAAATCCCCTCTGGGTACTGGTTTAGTAAAATTCAACTACTGATTAATCTTTGTCCCTGACAGGATACTGGTCCTGTACCAATGCAGTAAGAGCAGAGGAACCCTAGATTTCTGGGAATTTCAATCCTTTCTAGCCCCTGTGTATTGACAGAGCATAGGATTTATTGCTTCAGTATCATAATGTGATGGTATTTCTTCCAGAACAGGTCCTTCCCTTCTGTCAAAGTTAAACCAACAAACAGATGAAAACAGAGCCTGCTTAGCCTCATGAGAAAAAGTCTGACAGCTGTTTCTGTTTACAGAGCCACAAAATCACAGCACAGTTTGGGCTGAAAGGGGCCTTAAAGATCAGCTGGTTCCAACCTCCCTGTCGTGGGCAACCTTCCACTAGAACAGTTTGTTCCGGGCCCCATCCAACCCAGCCTTGAACATTTCCAAGGATGGGGCATCCACAACTTCCCTGGGCAACATTTTCTGGTGCCTCATTACCCTCACACTATTTAGTACATGGATGAGAGTGGCAACAGAAACTACACTAGAGATGATAAGTTTACAGAGCTGAATTTTATCTCTGTTTTGAAATCTTGTATTTACCAATCATTCCAATAGTCAGCACCCTTTCTTATTAAACTCCTTTCCTGCTACCAGTTCTTGAACTAGTACAGACCTGTGCTAAATAGCTTCCTCCAGAGAGGCATCCTCTGAAAACCTTTCGCTTCAAAAGAGCATTAGCAGTATATAAAATGGCCAAGACTACTGTCCCAGACATGATCCAGTTTGATTAATGTTTGGGTTCCTGCCATTTAATTCTATACATTTCGTTTACAAAAGAACCTTAGCTGGCCACTGTTAAAACAGTAATTGCGTATGTTCTGTCAGAGAATTACCATTGACTTATTCATTGCTGCAGTAGTGCAGATGGATGGATCCTAAACTGCGTGCCCAAAAACACAGGGCATCTTCTGCTTTTGCTTACACTAGAGAGCATACGTCCATCATGCAGTGCAGCTCATGCAGAAATTTCGAGGCTTGCACGTCATGACTTCGCTGTGTTTTCAAAGTCACTGGAGCTTCACTGTGAGGCTCCCTGGCTTCAGGGACTTGGTCCTGCTGGGAGCAGTCTGCTGGCATTGCTATGTCACTTTCATGACCCGAGCTAATTTTTCCATGCAGCACCCTGCTGTTGGGCTCGCTCAGTGCTTCAGCACAGCAGTGCACTGTGTGGTGTGGACATGCCCTTGGTCACTTGCCAAAGTAATTTTCTTCTTCCCAGTTCATGCCATGACAACTGTGCTGCTTCCAGATGCGGTTATCGAAAAAGAGGGTGATTTCAAGTGGATACAACAGTCTTGAGGTGCCTGTACAGGAGAAGGGCTGGCTCAAGAAAGTCAGAGCATGAGCAGAGCTTAGAAAAGAGACTGCAGCTGGAGACAGCCTCTGTGGGGATTTCACTGTGCAGAAGAAAGGTGCATGCATGGGCCAGATTCAGCGAAGAAATTGAAGATATTAGAAGTGCACCTATGCTGAAAAAGAATGAGCAAGGCACTTAAAAGAAGGTGAGAATCTGGGTTGTAAATAAGGGCTGTGTCAGTTGTCTGAATAAGGACTGGCCACCTGTCCTCCTTCTGTCTTATATCATTACTTTGCACTCAGCAGAACAAGGTCTGGCTTGCCATGCAAAGACACCTGGAGCCTGCCCCATCCTGGAAGAGATGCTGGACCTGGCTCCCAGCCATCCTCACGCACCACAGAGCAGCCAAGGACAGGAACTACAAGGACCACCCCAGGGTCTCATCCACAGTGTACCCACAGCACTCATGCAGAATCACACATTTTGCCCTGGCAAAATTCATGCCCTCTCTAAGTGAACAATTTCCAAGAGAGTAACACAAGTGATTCATTCTGTCTGACAGTCTTTCACATGTAAATATTTTATATTCCTATCGAATATTTTTGGATGATTATGAATTCTTGATGTGATGAGGACCTTGCTATGTATGAAGTGCAGTCAGTAGCAAGGACTCCACAAGGAGCAAAAGCATCCAAGAATAAAAAATAAGATATCATTACAAACTACAAATTAGAAAGAGCTGGGATAAAAACACAGGCACATACCACTCTTTCTTCCTCTCTGGACATTTTCAGAAACAATCTAGAGCTCACACAATGAACTTTGCACATGGATAGATACGGAGCTGGCTGCCTCTAACTCCTTCCCTCCCTTTCTCTCTCTCTCTCCCTCTTCCTCCAATTCAGTTTTAGTTTCATTGTTCCTGTTGAAAGATGCAATGCCAAGGGACACGACTAAAGTCACTCCACATCTTCTACTCTGTCTGCAGTTTGACTCTGTTTCTGCGTCGCATCCAGAAACCCAGACTGCACCTCTGAATCTGCACAGTGAGGCGAGACTGAGGGTGGAGAACTTCTACAAAAGAGGTACATCCTGAAAGGATCTGGACAAGACAATGATTACTTTTACACCCCTAGTATTGATAGTGGCAGTATGAGCTGCATGGATGAGTAACAAAATGTCTCAGGGACCTTTGCTAGGCTGCAGTGATCTGTCTTCTAGGTCTCAATCATCCAGTTAGTCAGAAAGACTTGCACACATTCAGAAGTGAAGGGGTGAAAAATGTTAAGTCTCAATCAAGTTGGGACAAGGTTTGTCAGCAGAAACATATCCTCTTGATTTGAACTGAAATAACTAAAGGTGAAATAGAATTAATGTTGTTTGACCCTATCTATCCATAATAAGCTTGGCTTCTCTTCTAAAAGTCCTTCCCATGAGCTAAGAAATGGACCTGTAATGCAGTTTGTTTTCATAGTGCCCTGACTGACAACACAATGTCATTGTCTATGGGTCACCACAAGCCAGCTGAGGCCTCATCTGCTGGTCCAGATCTAAAAGTACACAAGCCTGAGTCTATCCAAAGGACATGTCGTTTATGTTGTTGGTATATCTAGCTAGATTAGGAATAATAGTCTTTCTAAGAGTGCTTTAGGATCCCTTGTCCAAGGTGCTAGCAATTGCGTCTCCATAGAAATCCCATGACAAAGAGTAACACTCCTATCTGCACAAGAATCACTTCTCAAAACCTGTAGGGAATAGCAAAGACTCCTTTGGCTTGTTTGTGTGGTGAGAGAAGACAGCATTGTCTTTGAAAGAGTGCAAGTTAATTTCGACAAGCCTAAACTAAGAAATTGACACAGAAAATGCTTATCTACCCCGTGACCCATTTTCCAGACCTGTCCACCTCTGCTCATGCTTTCTTAAGTAGTTGTCTATAAGCATAGCACCCCATGACCATGACCATCTGCTTAGCATGTTGCAAAGACAAAACATCCCACTGTGCACCAGGGAAACATGGCCGACCAGCAGAGCAAGGGAAGTTCTCAGCTGAACAAGACCAGATAAAGATTGCACAAAGGAGCCTGGTTATCTGGTCCCTGTCGTGCTGGCATCAAAGTCCTGCACTGAGCATTAGGGTTTCCATGTGTCCCCAGGGTGCAGTACACTGACTTTGCTTCAAGTGCAATTTAAGATTGATGAATTCACAGGTTTTAAATCAACTGCAAGCATCCGGGCTGGCCCCTTGATGGAGGCTATTAACTTAATGAAACTGAAAGGGTGTGAAGTCAGATAACAGACATTAGAGTCTTTATTTACCTAGAGATTTAAGGAGACCTTTCTGAGGTAGCACATGACTTCTCTTTTGAGAAGTTTAAGCCACTGCAAAACAGCCCTTCCCAGGCACATGTACGCACACACGCACTCAAGCTGCCAGAAAAGCACTGCGTACTGACAAGTGCTCATTCCCTCTCAGGTTGGCTGACAAGTGGTGCATTGTGGCATAAGGAGAAAGGCTTATTTTAAATGCTCAGGTTCTGCTGCAGCATCTGCCCAGTATGAAAGGAAGGACAAGCAGTGAGCATTGGGGTCCCACATAGCTAGCCTCCAAAAAATGGTGCAGCCAGATGATTGATGGATGCCCTTGACCAGGATGTGCAAAGTCACTCAGCAAGTCAGCAGCAGGGCCAAGGGTAGAGCATGACTCTCTTAACCACTGCCTGGCTCTGCTGGCCACCAAGCACCACAGCTTCCCATCATACACTTCAAAAGGAAGAGCCAGAACAGTTCTCCAGCTGAGTGAGACAAGATTTAGTAGCAACTGGGATCCCCCTGCTCCCCATCTCATGGTTAATGCATATGGTGTAACACGTGTGTGCTCATTCTGTGTACAAATGTTGTCCATTTCAACTGCTATCAAACCGAGTCTCACTGATAGGCTCAAACATTATGTTTCCTGCCTTTCCCCCACTTCCATACGCAGTTACAGTGACAGGGTGAACAGTTCAAATGCTCCAGTGGCTGCTCACGAGGCGGGAGAGGCTTGGCCATCTGGCTTGTTGCTTTCAGGAGGGAGAGGGGAGCAGGAAAGCCCAGCAAGTAGAGCAATCCCCAGACCCCTGCTCACACAGGGGCAGTGCTGCAGCCCACCCTGCATGGCATCCCGGCATCTCCGGCAGAACCAGGGAAAGGAGAAGGAGGACCAGAGTAGAGGACGGATGGCAAACAGATCTAACAACTCCCCAGGCCCTGGCCTCCTCAGCAGGCAGTTCAAGGAGGAGAGAGGGTGTTTGGAAAAATAAAAATGCACCAGCCCCAAGCCCCTGCCTTCACTGCAGTCAGTTTACATAGCACTGAAATCCCACCAGACTTCATAAACCATGAGAGTTGTTAGGGCTAGGAAGTAGCAATAAGAATGTCCTGCTCCTGAGATAATCTGGTAGAACAATCTTAAATGTAGTGCTGGTGGTTGGAGGTGTTTGTAGTTGTGCCTCCTTTATTCAAAAATAGCCCCTACTTGGTCACTGAGGTGCAACAGGACAAAATATATGTCACTTCTGTCGTAGAAAACCCACTGCAGAGCCTGGCATATCTTGCTCAAAAGTACTTGGATTCCTCCCAGCACCAGGCAGAAGGACTCTCAGAAGCATGTGACAGAGGATTTTAGTGTCAAAATAACTAAGGGGTATTAGGGAATTTATCTTGGCTAAATGACATATGTTTCAATTTGTATGAAGCTGAGGACTATTCCATTTAAGCTCTTATGCAGATGATTTTTGCTCCTCTTCACCTGGATATAACCATTTCTTTTCAGAGGAAATGCAGGGGTCACTCTGAAATGGACTTTTTATTCAATTCTTTTCAGGGGAAAAAAAAAAGGCAGTTAAAGTTTACCTTTTAAATATTTTTCCAGTCTCCAGTTTTCTTCTTATAGTGATGTAATACCTCTTTGGATTTTCCTGTGGGCTGAACGCATTAGTTAGTCTGTAGCAAAAGGACTAAATTTAAATTCCAGAATAATCTTCCATCTGCAATAAGTTGAAATCAAATATTATATCCAAGTCCTTGTTTATAGGCACAGCGGAAATGTGCGCACATGTATATATATTTATAAATAAACCCAAGAATTCATTGCTAGTGTAATAGAAATCTTAACTGTATAATCTAAGAATAACACTCAAGATTTGACTGTAACACAGAAAGGAAGCATAACCCTGTCCAGGAAAAAAAGCCCTGAATAGCAGTAATAACGCATTTTAAATCTTCTCAGTTTGCACCACTTTTCCTGCTCTTATGCTCACCCTTCCACTGGTATTTTGGGTCTTGATGGTGGTGGTTTCTCTCTGACAGGAGGGAATGGGTTTTGTCATGGTGTGTTGTTCCTTCACCAGAAAAATATGATGTTGATGATTTCCTCTTCCTTACTCCTTTTGGGGTCTGTTTTTTGTTTGGTTTTATACCTTGCTCATTTTTTCATAGGTCTCCAACTCCACATTACATCCAAATGTATTATGTGTGGTGCATTTTAGCTATAATAAATACTTTTTCCTTCTTCTCTTTGTTACCTAAAATAACTGGTTTTGTCCAGCTCCAGAACACTTGTCCAGCTGCATTTCTTAACTGGCTGGTGCTGAGTGCTTTATAGCCATGCGGCTTCCAGTGCCAGCCTGTGCCCCATCTCTTGCCCCATCTCTTACCTGTACTCTTCTAAACCTCTTCATGTCTACAAAGCAGACAGAGATCCACCTGCTGCACAGCCCTGCTGGTGCTGTCCAGGTATTTTTGCCTCAGTGTTGTTCTTTGCTGTCACAAAAATCTTGAAGACCCCAGACAAAGACAGGGAGCTTTTTCTTTTAAATCCTGGTGGCTTTCATTCCTCCTACCTGCTGTCTGCCACCTCTAATTAAAGTGCAAGGACCATGTCATGAGAATGGTGAAGTTGTATCGAGACTGCAAAATTTTTTTTCCAGCCCTGTCACCAACTTACCAATATTAGGAAAAACACAGACTGTGCCCTTAGCTTTTTTCCCTTGTAAGGGAAGGATGACATGGCTTATATTACCTCTGCAGAAATTTTGGAGAAAGGACAATGTATTCACCCAGGTTTGCAGATGAGTTCAGACAACTCTGACAGTGAAGGAAGTGGCTAAACCATAGTCACTCTGACCAATTTTTCACTGGTTGTGATCCAGGGGATCACCAAATGGCAAGTTTAGGTACTGCCTAAGGGATTATCCACCTGCAGGGGATGGTGAAAGCACAGTGACTCCCCGCTTTTCCCATATTCTTTATATGCTCAGTGCCAGGGACAGTGTGGGGGCTGACCTAATCCACAAGACCTATGCCAGCTGAGTGTAGGGAACTCCTCAGCTGCCGGGTACCCATCCCCTCTGTCAGGACAACAGGATGAAGAAGGTCTGATAACCTTTCAGAGGCTGTAATAACAGCAATAAGAGGAGGCATCTCTCTTGCAGCCTGCCCCCCAGAGTGCGAATTTCTTGCTGAGATTCTCATCCTAATTCACTGCTTCATGCCTCCTGGGCTGCAACTACAGAAGCATGCCATTGTGCTCAGAAACATTTCCAGTGCACGGCTTCTGGCTCCATTATAGAAAATTGTGGACTATCTACTGTTATGTGACTTGCATGTTAAAAGTTGCCCACGGGGCCCTGTCCCCTGTGCACACAGCGGGGTACAGACTTTGGTTACTAAGATCAAGCACTTTGTTTCAAGCTGCTGTGGACCACATTTCTTCTCCATCACCGTGTCATGCTGCCCACTGCACTCCGACCATAATGCTGGGTACCGAAATGCTGCTTCTGCTCAGTGGTGCAAATGGGCAGTAGTCTTGCTGGGGATTGATGGATATTCCAGGGTGTGTGAAAGCAGAATTCGGCTTTCTAGTTCTCTAACACATCTTCTGCAGCAAACACAAAAAATACCGAAATACAAGTAATTATGTGCCCTACATCTTACCTTTCAGCATTAGGCATAGTTATGGACCTGGATGCAGCCTCGTATCCTAAATCAGGATTGTAAATTTTGCCTTTTCAGCACAGCTGACAATAGGTATCAGAGGAAAAACCAACACAAGCTCAACAAAATTAGAACCATTTCTTTCCGTATTCCCTGTTGGAGGATTTCTTCCCTTTGGTTGTTGCAGAGCCACAGAAAGAGCAGACTGACCATCACATTTCTTTTCTGGAAACTGGCCCTCCAGAGGCAATACCTTTTCCTTCCTCCTTTCTGGTTTGGGAGATTGCTCCTTTCTGTGCCCTTGCCTTCAGGTTTTGCCCTGTTTGGCAGAAGCAGCCAGTTCCCTGTGGGCTCTGTCAATCTGAAGTAGTATCATGGGGATATGGTACCCCCTTAGCTTCACAGGAGCATAGAATCACAGAATCCTTTAGGTTGGAAAAGTCCTCTGAGATCACTGAGCCTAACCTGTGACTGAATACCACCTTGCCAATTAGACCATGGTTTTAAGTGCCACATTCAGTCATTTCTTGAACACCTTCATGGACGGTAACTCCACCACCTCCCTGAGCAGTCCATTCCAGGAAGAAATTCCTCCTGGTATCCAGTCTGAATCTCCCCTAGTGCAGCTTGAGGCTGCGTCCTTGAAGATTGAAGGCACTCTGGGGAAATGAAGGGTAATTCTGTAAAACAGAATAGCCAAACCAAACTAAACCCATTATCATTCGTGAGAACAATAGTTATTGAA
Organism: Grallaria varia; assembly: GCA_013396735.1. Classification (NCBI taxonomy): domain Eukaryota; kingdom Metazoa; phylum Chordata; class Aves; order Passeriformes; family Formicariidae; genus Grallaria; species Grallaria varia. The sequence continues at coordinate 320,535 of VWZG01006142.1, read as the reverse complement.
TCCACTGTGAACTACTCTAACCTATCCTTCCTTTTCCTCCATCTGCCAGGTTACATGTCCTGGGGGCACAAATGTAGCTTGAAATAAGAAGCCAGCCCAAACTGAGATGTTGTGGAGTTACCTAAGCACATGCCATGTAGAAGTCACTGGGGCAATAGCTTAACTTGTGGGCAGCCCCTTGGGATTACTTCCAGCTACCACAGAGAATGAAGATTTCTATCAACTGCACTGCCCAGATACCCTTGGCAAATACAGCATTTACCTTGTAATACCCAAGGTGGATTTTAGGAGGTGTTACTTCTGTTTTGCCAGAGAACAAACTCAGGAAGGTAGCTACAAGTGAGCCCTGAAGACAAACGTCTTCTCCCTCCTGTGAAGTAAAGTTCTGCATTGCCTGCTGCTCAGGCAGAGAGGACCATAGCCACACAGGGACTGTGTAGCCACATGCTCCTCAGAGAGCAGCAGGAGCTTCCTGCCAGCTTCTGGGTCTTTGAGCCATTCACAGCCCTCCCTTGGTTCTGCCTTCCCCATCAAATTCACCCCTGGAAGGGAATTAGACAGTATTCCTCCAGCCAGGCTCGCTCTGCCCCATGTGCATAGTCTTTTCACTCCGTCATAGCTGGATTAACCCTCCTGCTCATCTGGACAAGCTGATTAGTTAAAGAACTTGTTTCATCCCTAGCAGTCCATTTATCTTTCATCTGTCATTTCCCCCTTTATTACCACAGTAAGCTTCTGCCTCTTCAGCTCTTTCCATGCTTCCCACTCACTGTCCCCTCCAGTTCCCAGCCAATAGCCCTTGCCAGCTTTTCACAGCTGCGGTGAGGGTGAGGGTGCAGGGCCTTCCTGTTCACCTCAGTGTGATATGTCCCCATATCCTTTCGCCTCCCTTCTCCAGATGGCCCCCTTCATATGAGATAATCTCCAGTTTTTTTCCTTCCTTACTCCCTTCTGTGTCATCCTCATGGATCCATGCTGGTCCCATGCACAGCACCGTGCTTGAAGACTCTGGTGCTCCTGCATATTCAAACACAATTGGAGGCAGTTTGGGAGTCTTTTCTCACCATGCATGGTAGTCCTGGGTCAGAAGTCAAGGAGGAAACTGTATGCAAGTAGTTGTCCTACAGACCACTTGTCCATTGGTGCTTGCTTCTGGCCCAAAGGAGCTTTGGACCATGAAATGGTCAAGTCTATTGGAAAGAGAGGGGCTGAACCTGATAGCCTACTTCAGCCTTTTTCAGGCCCAACACCACCCCCTCGGGTGCCTTACTCATCTCAGCCTTTTGAACATGGCCTTGTTTCTCCTTCTTGGCTCTGTCTAGATTGCTGGTTACCTGATCCTGACCATTGCTCCCTGCTCCTTCCTTCTCCTCTCTCTGTTGTTGTCCTTTTAAGTGACCCTGCATATCCTTCTCCAACTTTAAGCAATACAGACAACCCCTCCAAATGATGGGCAAGTGAAATGTATCTCTAGGGAAAAAAAAAAAAAAGAGCAAAAAGAGCCTGTAATTATGCTGCCCCTGGGTCTGCCAGCAACAGCCCTGATCACTTTGTACATTGTGACCCCTTTTGCCATGCTCCATCTGTTTGTTTTTATCGTCTGAATTTGCAGCAGCAAAAGGACCATGTCGTCTTATTTGTATCTACTGGTTCCCCTGTGTAATCTGCCCCAGTTCTGACCAGGGCCTTGCTCTACAGGAGAGATAAGGAAGAATAACAATGAAGAGATGAAGACTGGGAGCTCCAGCCATCAGGACAGCCCTACTTTTGGGAGCAGAATAAGACAATGAAGGAAAGGATTTTCAAATAATCCAACTGAAGAATACAAGGGAATAAATATTTAATACTCAGTCATGCAGCTTCATCCTCTCTAATAATCCTGAATGTTTCCACAGTGTCTTTCAGATGGGAGCAGTGCATAAGGGGCAGATGCAAAATGTGGCTCCGACAGGCAAAGATCCTCCTTCTGCTCCCAGCAGGATGGCAAGTGCGTAGCTAGATCCAAGACATTACAGAGTCCTTCCAGTGGCGGCCATACCTGTAACCCCATGGAGCTCTGTTGAAAGGATATATTCTGCTTAAGCTGGAGCTGTGGCTATGTGTCCTATTCTTACTCCCCTTGACTCCACAGTCAGGATCATGCAGAGATTACAGATTTAGAAAACAGTAGTACTCTGTTTAAAATTGTGCAAAACCAAGTCACACTTCCTGGGACAGAATTCATGTCCCACTCTGTCTGGGGGCTCAGCAAGTATTTTTCATGGGGAGAGAGGGTGCACTGACCATGCTGTCCTGCAAAAAACCTCTGCAATCCACAGACAATTTCTCTGCCCTCTTCTTGCCCAGGCATTTTCAGGTGTCAGGCTCCATTCAGGAATTCCCAGAATAGACAAGTGCCAGGGTGACAAATACTGGTGTCCTGGCTGGGTCAAGGGGAATCAAGGACAGTGGGAAAGGACAGACAGACCACTGGTGGATTGGACTGGCCAGAGAGACAGAAGGACAGGCAGAGGGGCTGTGTGTGCCTGTTGGAGGATGCAGGAGCCACCACGTGGGATATGTGCTGGGTGTTTTGGAGTTGGAGTATTTTGTCTCTGTGTGTGGAGAAAAGGAAGGATTTCAACAGTCTGGTTTTTAACCTTTTTCCCCTTGTCTGATTAATAGTTGTGGTTATAAGCCAGAATTATCAAGCCATGCTCATACTGGGCAGGTAATATCTGTGCACAAAAGGAGACATCTATATATAGTAGGGAATGGGCCCACCTGCAGAGTGTCTGCAGCCTTCTTCCCTCTCTAACTGCAAACTTGGTGTAGTTTTCTTCTTAGTAGTCTATGGCTAACTGCAAGCAACTGGATGGAGAGGAGAGAAATATTACCAACAGGCTTCATCCCAGTTTCTGAGAGTCCCTGAGTGTATTTGGGTGAAAACAAATACCAATGGCAAAGGACGGATCCAGATAAAATCTCATTCTGGGACCTGATATGTTTAGTGGGGATGGTGTTAGCTTCCAGAGACTTTGACAAAGGAACCAGATTCCCTTTACAAGTTCTCTGGATTATACAACCCTGTTCAACTTTCTACAAAATCAAACATGCTTATGGAGAAAGCACCGGCTTTGCAAGGTGTTCTTAAGGTGGTTTTATTCAACTCAGTTTCAGGTCCTGCCTCCCAAGAGAAAGGCAGGATAGCACTTCAGAAAGGCATTTTCTCCCAGTAGTTTCCATGTGACCATGAGTACAGCACTGCGTAGTGGCAACCTTGAGTGGAGAAAGGAACAAAATAAAGAATCGTTGAATAATCCAGGTTGAAAGTGACCTTCCAACTCCTGCTAATAGACTGGCTAACTTCAAAACTCTTTTTTCACAGAGCAATCCCAGACTGGACACCAGATATATCCTCATGAGTGCCAAACAGAGGGACTAACGACTTCCTTCAATCTGAGAGTCAACTCAGCTTTCCAGATCTGCTCCTAATAAATGCACATCATGCATGTATCCTCTGTCATTCTGTGCTACACATTGCGTGTATGTTGGAAGAACTCACTGGTGAGAGTGTCAGACAAAATTTACTTTTATACTAAAAAATGAAAACATTTGAAATAATTAATGTTTAAAATTACCAAGAGGGAAGAGATTTTAAATGTTCAGTAACATTTAAGGGCAAATTGTGTGTGTATGCTTGTGGGACGTAAGAGAATAGGTGGCTGAGTGGGTGTCAGTGACACTAGAAAGGAATTATTGATGATTTTTAAAATAAAAACATTAAGGAGCTAGCAGTATGAAATAGCAATTATTAAGAAGCGTGATCTCGTTTCTGAATTTGGTATGAATTTCAGGCTCTGCAGTTATTACATTTTGAATAAATAGCAATTAACATCTAAGACTTTTCTACTTCTTTTTTTTTTCTTTTCTTTTCTTTTTTTTTTTTAAACTTCTGGATAACAGTCAGTCTTCAGCCATTCTGAAATCCAAATATCTCTGAAGAGAATGTCAAGACCCCTACATCACCACTAATGAAAAAAAAAATCCAATGCACATTATCCAACTTTGAGATTTTGCTTTATCTTCCTGAACTGACATGAGCTGACCATTCATGGGCTACCATTTATTGCAGTGTCAAATGCCTTCAAATCTTGTACTGGCTTTGCAGCTGATTTGTATTTCAGCTTCTTGTTCTAGTGCCTCACTGCCAAGTTTAGACTTTTTTTTCCCCTTGCTTGTACAATAAGACCCATAGCAAAGTTTTGCAGACCATGTTCTGTTGTCAGTGGTATCTGAGCAACTCCACTTTCTGCAATTCACTGACAGTGATACAAGTGAATACGCTGTCTCCAGATTGTGCCTGAAGCTGCAGATGTGGGATACCCCACCACCATTGGAATGTGTGAAAATATAATGTGGAGAGGAAGAATGGAGACCTGGAGCTTCAGGTCACCCTTCCAGGCCTCTGTTAGTGATGTAGGAGACATATCATTCTAAACCAATGAAAATGTAGTTATCAAAGAAAACAAAGCTAATCTTCAGGTGGTATCATGTCCTTTCATTGGAAAGTCCTTTCTGACCCATCTTCTTCCCCTAATCTCTCCAGTCAGTATGTCCAATATCTACAATTAGAAAAAAAGCCTTGAACATGAGATGAAACATCCACACCAATTAATTAAACTATTCTTTTCAGTTTATGAGGTCCTTAAAAAAAATCCAGAATAAGTGTTATTTATTTCCTGTAGAACAAACTGACCACATTCATTTTTCTCTGTTATGGTCTGAAAGTCCTGTGGGAGCAATTGGTGGACTTCAGGAATCTGCACAGCTCAGTCTGAAAACTACTGTAGTCGTATATACAGAATGGATACACAGCCTGCAGAGTGCCAGGTGGACTGGTGTTCAGCAAGACATGAAAGCTTCTGAATAGGCAAAATACTATTAATCTCTGTTTAAAAGAAAGTGCTGTTGCTGGAGGACTGACGCAAGTTTCGCTTCTGAAGAGGAAGCAATACTACATCCCACTTGATCCTGAAGCATTTTAACCTTACTAAGAAAGTGGTACAAACAGCCTGAGATTGTGTGCTGCTTGTTTTAAGGAAATCACAAAGGATCTTCTACCCCTTTCCTTGGGAGACTATTCCACAGCCAGACAGATGCTCGGTCAAGATTTGCCTTTAGACTGCAATGCAGTTTGCTGTTATTTTATCTCCCTGCCCCTCTTTGCCATGTTCAGGCCTCTTCTGAAGCAAGTTAGGATGTGTGCAATGCCCTCAGAGTGTGACACGGACTCCAGTTGTCCTTTTCCCTGTACTCCCCCTTTACTCATCATTACCCTCCACTGCGCACAGTGGGGAATCTGAACACAAGAGATTTCCTGGAAAGTTTCCTCTCTGCAAGTGCAGGGGTTTCCTGCAGGAATGCACCCTCGGCTGTGGTTCCCAGGGGGCAGAAGCAGGGAGCTGAGTGGCATTTCTGAATCTCTAATGCCATTAGCAGAGGTCACTTTCAAACGCTTCTCCCTTAATGAAATGCTGGCTGTTCCTTGCTGGTGTTTCATTAAATCACAAGCTGGGGGAGGCAAAGATGCACTGGAATGAAAACTGGGAGAGAGGGGCCCCAGCTGGACCACTCTGAAGTCCCCTGGGACCCACTTGCCTCCTGTAGCTGGAATACTCTCCCAGCTCACAAAAGAGTAAAGAAACTGCTTTTTGTGTTGAAGGGGTTTGTTGTTGTTGTTGTCGCCTTTTCCCAGAGCCGTGCCCATCCTTCCAAAGAGAGGAGTGAATATTTGATTGCAGTAATTAGTTAATCAGTAACTGGCATAATTTTTTCCCCCTGATTAATGCTTTGAATAATCATTGCAGCCCTATCTGTAGGCAGTCCTGTTATCAGAGTCACTTTGAAAACAGCTTTGAAAAGATAGATCTGCATCCTTACAGATAAAATTAGACAGGTCAGATGCTCCACCCTCCAAAAACCGCTCTTTCATTGAAATTGGCCAGGGGAAAAGAGAGATCAAAATTGCATTCTTTTCTCTCAGCTCACTCATTTGAACTTCCACCATTTTGGAAGAACCTAGGGAATGAGTCCACATGGAAAATCTCAAGTACACAGGGTAGATGGAGGCAGAGGATGGGTCTTCCAAGAAATAAGGTCCAGGAAAAACATTTATACAAAGGCTAATCTATCTCTGTCCCTAGAGCTTATTTCATTGCACCATGGGAATGCTGAAACAGAGGACCACATGCTGATCTCAGGGTAAAGCAACCTCAGTGTGGACTCTATGTGTTTATAAATATATATGTACATTACAGGTATAAAAATAAAAATATGTATATATTTTTGTCTATATAATGCATGTTTTATATGTTATGCATATAAAACATGCATGCATAAGAGAAACTTTAAAACTAACTTCACAGAAAAAAACAGATGTGATCTTTTTCATCCTGCAAGAACTAGAACAGTTCCTACAGCAGCGCTGACGTTCAAAGTCAGCCTTGCTTTGGAGGGATAAGCAGTGCAATTCTAAAATTTTTTTGTAACAAATTATTAATTCTGAAAAACTGAATCCTCCAGAACATCCCAGCCTCAGATACAGTCTCTTGGCTTGTAAGTGGGATTTCTAAGAGCAATGTGAGAGAGACAGTACATGTGAATATATGCAATGCTCAGAATTGTCAGCACAAGATAGTGCTCCATGGAAAGGGCCAAACTTTCAAAGCCATGGCCTCTCAAATTGCATTTGAAAACCTGGACCTGAGTTTTACTCAGACCTGGTCAATGATGTATTCTCCTGCACATTAGCTATTTTGACTGTCCACTCTCAGTCTGCCACCTCTCACCAAAAACCATGGAAGTTTCTCTTTCCCCTCATGTGAAGCAGGGGTATTTCCAAAATCCTGAAGGTGCTGGGAGGATGGTGTACCATTTCCTGACAGCTCCACCTACCTGAGCCACCCACTCCCAGAAGTGGTAACATCTGCAATGGGCCCATCAGCAGTTGTGACGATCATCAGGTCACAAAACTCAGATTAAAAAGACAGAGGGTATTTTCCAAAGGTACATTACTGTTTATTTGCCAGAACACTATTTGTTTTTATCAGCCACTGTAAAGTATCAACAACAGCCATGGGAGATTAATGATTGCAAGGTTGAGCTGGATAGGATAGAATAGAGACATGCCCAAGCATCCTTTCCTACATCCAAGCTGAATCCCCTTCTGGAGCCAATTCTCAAAAAAACACACAACACTTATATGTATAAGGTGGAAACCAAAGGGATTTTTAGATTAGAGGAGATGCAGCAGATTTGTGTGTGAGAACTGACACTGCATCATTTAGAAGAGCTGGACCCAGTTACAGTGTGTGACCCCACAGACATTAGCAGCAAAGAGTTGAAAGAAACTCCTCTATGAGATTAGGATTTCCTGTAATATGTACAGAGAAATATATTTAGCAACTCTACAATGTGATACCACGAGTAAATCAGGAACAATGCCATAGAATTACAATCAGACCATCTTATCTTTATCTAAACTATGTCCTCAGTTATGTTATAACTTAAGTAAAAAAATTTATCTGCTAGCTTCTTGGCAATGAGGCCATTTCTTATGACCTTTTGCCCGTGGAAAGCCTCAAGTCATTTGTCTTGCACCTCCAATATTTCCTGGACATTTAACTTCCACTTAGCCTACCTAATGCTGAGCTGACAAAAGCTGTCTTGGTAATGGGTACTCACATGTGCAAAACTACTACCTGTACTCCTATCATATTCCATTTCTAATGATTATTGTATAATATTTCCTACTTTCTCTTATGCTTAATACTATACTTAGACTCACTAAAAGAGTCAGGATTAAATGACGTGAACAGCTATCAAAATGGATAATATTATTCCCCTTGCATCAGGAAGACTCCCAGAGTGATAAAGTCTGGCTGGCTGGTGCATTTGTAGTCATGACAAACCAAGCAGGTTGATACCTCTTCATTTCTTGCTCTGGAGAAAGAAGACCTGCTTAGGGTTGCTTTCTGTCTGCTTAACGTGTAGTGGCCGCTTACAGGGGTGATTAAAATAGGACTCAAAGAGTGACTGGACCCTTGGAAAACTCTGTCTCATTCCTGTAATTGGAAGAGCCAGGTCACTTACTAGTAAAGCCAATAAAACCCATGAGATTCCTTCTTGCTTATAAGATTTCAAAAGTAGCTATCATCTTCCAAAGACTGTATCTGCCTTTGTAATTGACCTGGTCCTGCCAATATAGAGACATCTGGAGAGGAAAAAAGGTTCACTGATGTTTACTCGCTGTCATCCCAGTTGGGATGCATCATATATGAAGGTCATGGCCCCCCTTGTTCACTTATTTAAATAAGGGAATTTCTGCCTAGGGCTGCCCAGCAAACCCAGGGCTCCCAGACTGGGGAGAGCTAGGGCTGCTGTCCCATCCCTGCTGGTGACAACTCCACAGGTCCTGGAGACTCAGACTTCACTGGAAATGCAGGGAGCAGAAGCGGTGTTAAATTTAGACCACATTTGTTTCTGCTATCTGAAGGAAGAGTGAGCAGCTGCCTATGCCCTGGATCCCACATCTGAGCTGTCTCCCTCACGCTTGGATGCTTGGGCATGCAAAAATTCTGGGAAAGAACTTGGGGCAAAGGCAAGAAAGCTGGAGGACCTCTGAGCACTCTCATCCCCAGGGAGAACCTCCGCAGGCTTGGATGTATTTTTAATCTGTTCCATCAGCAATAACAAACACAGTCAGAAGAAGTAATAACAGGGATTTTGCTGTGTATGAACTTCTTATCATGAAATGTAATCTCGTGATCAAATTAGAGCTGTGTTCCGACATTCTCTTCACTGACCTTGGGCTCATCAGGAGAAAAACATTTTGCTTTCAAAGGTGGCCCATCACAAGCCTGTTCTTTAATCAGGCACCTAAACACTTGCCCCTTGTACTACCTCTTTAATCAGTCGGTGCCTAGCTCTGGCTGAGTCAACAAGTTAGGTCAAAGCAGCGTGAGATGTTTTATTTAACTTGAGATGTCCAATAAAAACCACAGTTGAGTCTGATTAGTATCAGTGGTCTTGGTACTTCTGTGCCCCAACCAAATACCAAGTCAGAAGAGTTACAGTACATCCTGGAGTAATCCTATTGTCTTAGATAGCCACAAGTAGCTCTTTCCTTTGTGTTTTTAACTGGTGTGTAGATATGAACTGAAAAGCGACTGCTATAGTTCCCAGCAGAGCTGTGACTAAACTGCAGCGTGGGGCAGAGCAGTACCAAGAATGCAGGAAGTCTAGTAAGCTGGTGAAGTTCGTTACAGCTATCCTGGGTGGAAGACTCTCATCATTTACCTAGGCATAACTCCTCAGTCCATCAGTTCAGGATGTCAGACATGTCAGCACTCCAGAGTGCTTAAGGGTTAGGAGCACAACGACATAACAGCTACAGCATCTGCTTGCCAATGCTCTGTATGTTCACTGTTTGGGGGGATCCCATCCTGACCCCAAAGGTGATGGGACAATTTTCTGATGCAAGCTGGCTGAGTCTTTGTCTAGTGCTCCAGCATACTCATCCAAACCTACCTATCAGAAGTTAAAGGGCAGAGGTACCAAATGACCCTGATGTGTCCTTAATGTGCCAGCATGCATAATTCATCATCCTCAGATAACCTGCAGTCCTTCCACCCTTCTGGTGACTGTATCAGCATTTGCAATGCAAAGCACTCCTTTAATTTTATTTATTGAGGGACTGATTTGCACAGCAGGGCATCACTTTGTTTATTCTCTGCTATCGTTGTTACCTTTAATGAAGACAATGAAGAATTTTAAATAATAATTATAAAATATATCCCCCTCAGTTACCCTGGCAACAAGCTGGAGCTTTTTAACACTGCCACATACTCCATCTGTTTCTTTCTTTTAAATGACAAAACAGCTTCCTCCCATAGCAGCACTGCATGGAGGAGAGGGGATTCTCAGGCAGAGGAAAACAGAAGTTCCAGCTAACAAACAACTCACTTGACTACCCTGAAGGAAAGTCACTTTCTAGTCGAGTGGTTTCTTTCAACTAGTGCTGTCTAACAAGGTTTTCTCCACACAAAAACCGGGCACAAGTCTGTTAGCAGCTCAACCTTTAGGACTTCACTCACTCCTCCAAAGAGCAATAGGTACTGCCATGAATGTCTCCCCCCCTTACCTCTATCTCAAGTTAAATCAGACTCTGTCAGCTGAACGTCCTTCGACTTGGTGCAACTCTAGACCTAGATATGACTCAGTCCAGTTCGGAAGCAAGTGCATTCTTGTGATACTGCAAGAGAGACGTCACAACAAGGTTCTTTCCAAGACATTTGTGGGGTATGGATGAGAGGTAAATAAAATGTAATAAAATGATTATTTTTCTATCTTCAAAGTTCCTCTCACTACTTTCGCATGCAGATTTCCTGGGTTGACTTTTTTCTCTTCCTCCTCTTTTTCAGACTCTGTTTTGGGGTTTACCCCAGCTCATCCCCATTCCCAGAAATTTCTTCACTCTCTAAAATGAACTCTGATCTTCTCTCTTCCCTTGTTGGCAGACAAACCCTCTCCCCCTAAAGACTGGCTGTCTGCCACTGCTCAGATGTATATCACACCTGCCTCCTGCTTAGCATCTGACTCACAGATGGGATCATTTGTTGTATGAAGTCTCCATCTGCAAGATTTTGCTCTTACTTGTAAGAATGTAAAGCCAGAGCAATTCTCCCCAATTTGCTGGAGATACTCTGCCTCTTATGCTTGTATTACCAAGACCACAGCTCTGCTCAAATGTTCGTCTTGGTCTTGCAACTGATGTTCCACAGAGAAACATCGATGGACAAAACTGAATGCTTAGAAAGCAAGCTGTGAAGTGACCTTACATGCACAGCAAAAGCAAGCCTTATCTTCAGAAGCATCTTCAGAATCAAAGTTTGTAGCCTTCCTTTCTTTCCAGCTTCCAGGGTTCGTTTTGTTTTGATTTGGGTTTGGTCCNCTTATCTAAATGTTTCCTGCAGTCTTCTGCCTTCTTTGTCAGTAGATTTTGCTTTTTTCCATGTTATGTCCCAGTGTTTCTCCCAAAATCCAGTTTAATCACCCAGAATTTTACTTTCAGGCAGCCTGTATAGTGTTTTGGGGTTTTTGCCTCCTCTCATACAATCACTTTATTGGTTCCTTCAGTCCTTCCAAATAAGCAGCAAATTGAAGCTGTGGAGGAGGAGGGGAAGCTGGAAAGCATTCTGAGAGTTCACCCAGTGATGGAGCAGCAACTCTAACCAAGCCTGAAATGAGAGCCAGCCGCTGGCCAGGAAGGGTTAATGCCTTTCACCTCTGCATATGTGGGTCCTGGCTGCAGCCAAGTCTCATCTTGTCCACTACTGGTGGAGACCAGAATACCAACATGATGGCAATCTCTGCTTTGGAAAGATTCAGGGTTGAACAGCAAAGGAACGAGACAGTCAATAGCAATCTACAGGAAAGCCTGAAGGTCACATCCTGAAGTAGAAGAGGGTGCTGTACCACTGACTGAGGTTGCCCCAGGACATGAATAACAGGAAATGCACCTGGGGAAGCTGAAGGGACAACTGTGTAGTGGTTGCAGTGTAGTGACAGCAAGACTGGTCAGACTAGAGGGTGACTAGGAAGGTCTAGGTAAGGACACACAAGAATGGACAGCAGAAGAAGAGCTGTAAGAACAACAGATGTTGATAGCACCAAAACCCAGAGGTCACCAGGACCAGAGCATATCTACAGGCAGTTTCTTGAAAAAACCTGGAAAAAACTGAAAAAAAATTAAGAACGAATTAAAACAAGGGCTATGACTTATTTATTTTGTTTACAGTGTTCTAGTGCTGAAAAATATCACTGCAGAGGCAGAAATACCACTAGCCTTTCTCTGTCACACAGAGGCTGAGATGTTCCTTTTCTCCTTCTTCTCTCCTCATGTTCATCTGTAAAAAGGAGATTCCTGGAAATACTGTTAGTTTCCTGAAGAAAACAGAGACTTATGAGAGCAGCAGGGATGTTTGTCTGTAACCTGGTGAGCCATGGAGCTCAGATTGGGGACTGGTGAAGCTTGTCTGCTGACCAGTCCAGTGTGGGATGAGTGGAAGAGAACTTCTCAGTAAAGCACTGGACAATGCTGGAGGAGAAACAGAAGGGCTATGTGGCCTTTTTAAAATGGGATAGAAGAACTGCTTGACAAGCAGTGGAAGATGGGAAAACTGGGCTGGTTTTGAGATACTTTGCCTTGGGATTTCTAAGGGCAATGTGCAGTCTCTGAATGATAAACTACCAGAAACACGGTTGATATCAACTTTTGGACACTGTGATGAAGTCTTTGAAGGGCAGAAGGGGAGAACAGATCAGTAACATCTTCTGTAATATCACACTCCTGAGCCAGGAGTGCCTTGGGTGGAAATGCCATCCTTCTGCCTTGGGCCTGCTGTTTCACAGTTGACCATTAGTGGGGATTTTAACCTTCATCCTGAGGTGTCCCTTTGTGTCCATTGCAACAAACAGGGCCCTGGAGCCAGATGGTCTCACTAGCAGTCCTGATGCTGGCAAGACAAGAGCACAGCACTTGGCACTTTACTACCTCCTCCTTTACATTGTGTATAACTGATGGCTGTGCTACTTAAAAAGGACAAATATGATAAATAACCATAGAAAAGAAATCCATGTAGATGGATATTCTACGATAAACCGTATGTCTCTGTCCAGGGCTACTGCACAGTTGTTACTGAAAACAGCAGGGTAATAGAAAGCAAGATTCCCTACATTTTCAATAATGTTTTCTGACCACATGAAATATCAAGTGTTGAGCGACTGGCCAGAATTTGAGCCCTGGAGGCCAGACAAAACCTCCTCATGTCATGCCTTCTGGGATCTTTCAGTAAGGGGAGGGAACCATTGCTGTCAGCCAGCTCTTGCCTGGCACCAGGCCCTTTTCCTCCTTCTGGTGGTGAATCTGCACCTCTAAAAGCAGCCAGTTTTCACTGCAGTCCTGGTGACCATAAAGCTAAAGGTGTTGGCCCTTGACATTAGCTCTGCAAGGACAGAAGTCTTACTCAGAGGAAGAACACATGCACAATCTGAGGAAAATCCAGAACACTAGTGCCAGCAAAGATTTAAATTCCCAGTTTTCCAGGATCCCTGATGCCAAAGTCAACTCATCAAATTACTTTCTCAGCTCTCTGGTGAGGATATCCTACAGGGAATAGCTTCTGGACACCCATCTACCAAACTTCACTCATGGCTAGGCATATCAGCTTAGGTATTGCTTTGCAGATCTTCTTCTACTCCCCACAGAATCACCTGCCTTTGCTGTCTGAAAGCTGATCTAGCTAATTATTCACCTCAATTAACATTCATATAGAGAGGATTTACCAGAGGCATTTCTGCTTTAACAATGCCCTGACCATCAACTTTCACTCTAAAGTCTGTAACAGCTGTCATTGTCTTTTCCTACTACCTTGGCTCTCTGAATTCCTTGATTTATAACTTCTGCAGCAAAAACTTACAGGATGAAAGCTAAAAGTGCTTAGCCAAGCAGGGACTGAGATCGATGAAATCAAGGGTTTGGTACTCCCAGGTGACGAACAAGACTGAGTAAACACAATATGCTCTAAGTTAGAAGCAGTTCTATCCTGTTACCTGCATCCAGGGAGACATGGTGAGTGGGCAGTTAATTGCTGCCCTCAAACACGAATGCTTTCTGCAACTGAAAATAAATAATTCTTTATCTTACAAATCTGAAATCCCAGGTAATAGTGGTTTATTGCCCTGTCACAAAGAGCACTATGGGTAGGGAATCCATACAAATGGAAATAGTCATAGAGTCATTTCCTCCTCTACCTGAGTATACGGAATAAAGAGTCCTTGCTCCCTTGGAGTTCTGGCTCTTGGGAATTGGCAAGCTGGGAAGATTACCTTTTTACTAGCAACTATGGTTGTAATAGGCGTTTTCAGTTGGATTTCTGCCGCACCAGGTTCGGAGAAGTGAAGTGTTACAGGAGAGAAGAGCATTTGCAATCCCTCCTCCCAAGCCTTGTCACCTTCTCCTAGCTGCTAAGAGGAGCTGAAGGATTTGTTCCCCTGTCTGTCTTCCCTGAGATATTTTTCATAGTGGATTGAGAAAGGCTTAAATGTTACAGATGGCTGAAAATCTTGCAGCATCAGCACAGAATGGCTGTTTCGGTTCATGCTAATAGTCCAAAATGAACAGCAGCAGCAGCAACATGCCATTGTGAGCTTTGCACTGGTCCCTTTAGTGTCTATCAGATGAAAAAATGTACCAACATACCTGATAGCAAACACTGTCAAAGGCATTTTTTGGCCCAAATCTGCCACTGTTTCTAAGACTGGTTTGGCTACCTCAGTGATAGCAAGGAAAATGATTCATTCAGGCAGTTGCCAGCATTATTAATGTGTTTTTTAAAAAGATAAACCTGAGCGGCTGTACGGGATATGTGTGTTTTATAGCAAACTTCCAAAGCCTCTTGTTGTGTTTGAGACCACTTGGCTACCAGGTCCCATTAACTCAGCTCTCTACAATAGCTGGGAGCCCACAGGTCGGTGTCACTCAGCCTGTTCTTCACTGTATGGTTTTGGAGCACCATTAAAGGTGACCAGCATCTGACTAATTGCTTTCTATCTGTGAACCAAAGCAGTAGATGAATGTGCAGCATTCCATATATGTGTACTTTTCTTGGAAGGCTTCCCAGTCTGTGCTCAAACTTCCTCATACTTGGTCCCTTCATGACCTGCTTCCTTTTTTCTCTACTTCCTTTTATTAGAATGTAGCTGACTCTGGTAGGATGAGAAACCAGCACAGCAAGCTGATTTTCCTTCTCACATCAAGGAATAGCAGTAAATGCAGGTGCTTGCTGCAAGAGCGCCTGAAACTGAAACCCATCACCAGAGCCCCAGAGTCCTCTGCTTCCCATCCTCCTCCATGCAAAGAGAGATATTTGCTGGCAGACATTTGCACACACATGTGTGTCATCTCTGTGGCCTTCTCCATAACAAAGTGTGTAGGGAGGTGTTCAGTCAGACCCATGTTTGAATCATTCATCTAACAACAGAAAGAGTGATCCTTTTAAAATAAAAATATTCATATTTCAAGAGATGCATTTGTTGTAGACAGATTTCAGGGTGTTTCTGAGCAGTTGAGCTTGGCTAAAATTATTAAGTGAAAGAGTCTAAAGCTCAGTTTCCATGTTTTTCTGCAGATATGTTTTTGACATCAACCCTGATTATGCCTTGGACTGACATCCTCAAAAAGCAGATGGGTTTTCCTGGCACCGGGTTTCCTAGGCTTTTGACTGTTGGAGTCTACTGCATCCTGTTGTAAGGGGAATATATTTTGCAGTGCCACAACAGGATTCTTTCTATTTCCAAATATAGTGGTTCCCTCATGACTGTCAGGCATGAGGTACTGCCAGGAATGGCTCAGCCTGACACCATTTTACTACAATGGACATGTGAAAATAGCCTGTCTTCTGCATTGAGTTTCCAAGCCAGGAATTAATTGAGCCAAGAACAAATAAATAATTCCTTGTTTATTCCTCAGTTGAGATTCGCTGCTGCTGTTAGGTCATAACAGGTCAAGGAGGAGAATTGCTCTCTGTACCTCAAAGAAAGTATTATTCATTCTTACAGAAAATTAATAAATGGCAGGACTCCTTTTCCTCCAAGAAAAGGGCATCTCTCCCTCCTTGTAATTTACACTAGTATTTTGTAATCACTGTCTCTTAACTATAAGGGGTTAGACCATCACCACTGCTTTTTATAACTGGAAATCTTCAGATGCATAATTTCCCTGGAGTTTTCTCTCACCTCTGACCCCACAGTGCTTATCCTCTGGGGAAGCTGTAAAGGTGACACTTGGCTTTAGAGGCAAATGCAGGGACAATGTGCCTGGAAGCACTGAGCTTATGAGCTGAACCCGTGAGTTTCCACGTGTAAGCACCAGGAAGTTAGTGTTCTACAGAGCATCGCTGCCTCACTAAAGCCATGGGAAACCCAATCTCCTTCTGAAGCTCTCCTTCCTCTACCATGCTGGCAACATGACTTGCTGGTACCCACAGCCCAATACACTCTCTTCCTTCATAGGTGCTTTCGGAAAGCGCTTCTTGTGATTCAGGCTCTGATCACCAGGATGTTTACTCTTGCTTTTACATCTGAGGTGAGAGCCACAACATTTCCTAGCAATGTGAGCATTGCTTCTACATAGTAAACCCTGAAAGGAGAGGTTTCCTCAGGGCTCGACTGCAGGCTTCTTCTCTCTGGCAGATGAGGAGACTCTCTGTGGTCTCTGTGTACAGCTGAGTTAGAGGGGCCCCTGTGGGGACGCACTGCTGCAGCAAGGGAGGTGCCCAGGCCACCTCTCCCTGCTCAGGACTCCTCAAGATGCTCCTCTGCTTGGTGAGACAAGGGGCTGCATGAGTATTCTGCTCCATGCCTCTGCTAGCCCTTCCTGCCCATGGCACGTGGCTCCTGTTACTGCAGTGCTTTCATCTTAGTACTTTACAGTTCTATACTGCTTCTAGTTTTAACATTGTTTGGTGAGCAACTGGCCCCTTCCAGCATGGTGTTAAGCACCACTGATATAATTTATAATTGGTAGAGCCTGCCAATAAAGTCTAATTTTTCCCCAGCCTTGAGACAACTTGTGGAGAAGAACAAAGTGGCTGTTTAGTGGTGTCCACTAAAATTATGCAATAGCATAGGGCAAAAAGCAAAGTGAAAACCTGAACTAATCTGAAGTGTTGAGGAGATTTAAAAAACCATATAATTAGGCATTAATGTGGCCAGGAAACCCTGTTTTGTGCCCTATTCTCTTTAGAAAAGGGCCTGAATTTTGTGCATGCAGCAAATAAGGGATTTACCAGAATATTAACAATAGCCCCATTCCTGTATTACAAAGCATCCTTGGTAAAAATAGAAAGGTATTACTTGCCACCCACGGTCTACTGCCCTTGCTACTTAAAGACCCCAAGCACTTTGCATTTTGCCAGCCACTTGGAATATATATACTAGCTATAAAATGATACTTAAAGAGTTCCTGCACTTTGTACAAATGGCTATTTATGACCTGCCATCAATGTTGTTCTACAGAGAGGCATGGGGAAGGGGGATTGATGGAGCACTGAGCCCAATCCATCAGTCACTTTGCTACAAACTCTAAACAGATTTTAATTGTGAGGCCAGATTTACTCCAGCCATCTGTATACGAAACGTGTCTCCCCGCTGAAATAGAGAAATACGTTATCCTGAATGCTCTTTTGCAATGTATATATTGTATCAATGTCAATAAAATATTTGTCACAGCAAAAATGTAAGCCTGTCTGCTGCATAACAGAGAGCCCCAGAGGAAGGCAACTTTCCCAGATTTAATGCTGACTAAACTTCTCAGTTTCACAGAAAATTAATGTGGCCGGGGAAGAGCCTTGCAATTAGAGGAGCAGGGCTACAAATTCCTGCCTTGCTGTTGGCTTTCTTTATTGGAAAGATCTTGGTTCTTAGAGCAGGACTGGGTTGACGGCTGGAATTACTGGGAGTTTTATTTCTCATCAGAGCAATAAAAATAAAGCCACTGGTATGACAAGCTTGCCTACGCCTCCAACCCCTATTCTTCCAGAGCACCCCGGGTTGTTCCCTATGCAGAGCAGTGGATTTACTCCCTACAGCCCCTTTAAACCATGGCAGCACTGCTGAGACTGCCAACATGGGAGCCAATTAGGTGGTGCTACAAAGATGTTGATGCCTGTGGTCTGATATCTATCGGCTCATCTCAAATATCCCCTGAACTGCCATAAGTGGTAGAAGCTTTTAATCACCGCTGAGCTTGACTCAGTTCAGACTGTTTCCTTGAGCTATCCAGTCCTTTTGTCTGCCTCACTTCCATCATGATTAAAACTCTATTTACTGTAAGAGGACACTATCTTCTTTAAATTTTATTCCTTTCCTCATTGCTAGCCATAATACAGTTGTTTCTGAAGATCCTTAGGTTCAGTGACTTTCATGTGATATGCCACTCTTTTGTGGTACACCCGGCCTGCCATCTCAAATCTCTGGGCAGCCTGGCACAGTCACCATGCTTGAGACCTGGCGTCCAGTTCTGCCACAGCTCAGCTTTCTCTGAAACTCAAAGAGCCACTGTATTACACCATGCATTACCATGGACAGGCCCTCTCTGCCACTCACAGATATTTTTTAAACCAGGTAGAACAGTTGTCCTTTGCAATTCCTAATGCGCCTGCTAATAATACAGAAAAAAAAGTGTCCAGTACTGTCTGAAAAGCTGGTCTTTGGGACTCCTAGGAGTGCTCATCCCCATTTGTATTTTTCTCATGTGACTTTGTGGGTACCACTCACTCATCTGTTGTGATTTTCAGTTATTCATCCAGCTGATGGCACTGGACTTTAGTCTAATTAACCTGAATGGATGCTGGCATGCTAAACATTGCTTGCTCTGATTTATAGAGGATACCTCAAAAGCTTATCCTTGCAAGGCTTTTCAGAATCCAATTTGCTTTTTCACTTTCTGCTGTTTACTTGTCCCTTGGCATTTCTCTCTGATGCACAATGGAAACAGACATCTGCCTTTTAATTCAGTTTCTAGTCACACATTTGTGTTGCAAGTTCCTAAAGGGGATTTTTCCTTATTTTTAAGAATGTTTCTTTCATGGAATATTTTTAATGAGTTACTGTGTGATACTTATATTGGTCTGTGGTATTTATGGGGCAGGCTTATTTCCAGCAAAAGCTGCACTGAAGTTTAAGCCATGGCCTGGCTCTTCCCTCAAAATGGTGGCCACTGGGCAACAGTTACATGAATCTAAAACATATATCCCAGGCTTCCCATGTGCATGAAGGGAAGAGCAGATATCAACAGTCTCTTATCTCCATTTCTGGCCAGACATACTTGGTATCAGGGCAGCTAATTCTCAAATCACCAGATGAACTTCTGTGGTGTGTGATTCAAAGAGATCTGCCAAAGAAGAAAATAGTAGGTCAGTGTCAGTCCTTCTGTGTTAACCTGGTGATGTTCATTGCACAGGCGTGAGCCTCGTCTCCTGGGTGATATTGAACAACCCAGGAACAATTCCAAACTCCTCAGGCTTTGCTTTTGCTACACTGGTGGCACATTACACCCTTCTCCCTTTAGTGGTAAACTGAGACAAGGAGTATATGGATGTGAAGATGAGAAGGGATCCCAGTGAGGCAGGCATTAGCTTGGTAGTTCAATTTACCACTCTAATGTATTCTAGAGGCATTTTAAGTGCACTGCATTAAACACAACTGATAATACAAAAGCATAACAGAAATATGTCTTTGATTTGCCTGTGTTTTATTGCTCTAGTGTGTGCTCTGTAAACCACGTGAGCATTTGCATCCAGGATAAGCCATTAAATGACAGGGAAATTCAGTGGGCAATGTTCCTGCCTCTGGGCAGCAGGGTCAGAGGTCTGGGTTTTCCTTCAAGCTCATACCTGCTGGTGGGAAAACAGAAAATGGCTGGAGGGCTAAGCTGCTTTTTGGATCAAGCATTAAACAGAGAAACATTGTATGATGCAACAGGGTGAGAATGAGGATGCACATCACTCATTCCAGAAACATTATAGCAGAGTATGTACATCTGACACATAACAAAACTTATTAAAATGACAGTACAAAGTCAAACACTGAAAAATTAGGAAAAGGCAGGGATCTTCAGGCAACCATTAGTTTGCTCCCTTATCCATTAACTATGTGGCTACACAGTGTTTTCCCTGCAGGGCCCTGTTTCATTCACTGCATAAGGTAGGCAGCACTAACTTAATAAATAGCATTTCAGTATTTCCTTTCCCCTTGGTGTTCACTCTGCTGCCTCCACGGTTGGGTTCCTCATCTCCTGTGCCTCTTTCTGCTTTCTTGCTCCCTGTGCTCCCAGCCAAGCTCCCTTCCCTTGTTGGTGTTCCATGACAGATCCTCTCCTCCGACACACCAGGTCTTGCCACCCCTTTCCACCAGTGCCTCCAAGACATCCTGTTGCATCAGTCCGAGCTCCCCTGCATCCTCTTCAACCCATATCCAAGGGTTGCCAGTGTCTCTGCAAGATCCCACCATTATATCCCCACCCAACCACAGTCGCTGAGGACTGGCCTCCTACAAGAGCCTCACTCAGCCAGCCCCAGTCAGCCGCAGAGGAAGGGATGAATGGAAGGATCAAGGAGTCACCACTGCACCCAGGGGCTGCGGGGGTTGGACTGTGACATGGAGAGATGTCCTGCAGAGGGTTTGCGTGCCAGCGCAGGCTCAGGACTCTGCAATACTGGCAGATCCTCAGTTCTCATGAGTCTCCAAAGGTTTAAATCACCCAGGGGGTTCAGCAGCTGACGTCCCTCCCACAGGCTGTGAGCCTGGGACCCATCTGATCAAACACAGAGGTGTCCATCTGAGCTAATCATCTGATGAGCCTTTTGTCGTCAAGGCAGAGAAAACACAGCAGTCCTGGGGCATGATTCATCCTAAGCAGGCTCTTAATATAGGTCAACTGAAATGTTCCCTCTGAGTGTTCCTGGCTGTAAACAGAAATAGTTTGCAAAGCTGTGCCAATCAAATGCCACACTGGTGTCCAGGAGGAGAAGATCACACCATCACCTAGACAAAGTCTTAGTCTCCACAGTCCCAGTCCCAGATGGTTTCCCTGACTCCACTTCCTTCACCCAGATCATTTTCCAGGCCCAGTCTCTTTGCACACCATGTCTCAGTCTTTCACCCTTCTCCTGATCCCAGCCCAGTTTCCCTCTCTTGCTCCCAGGTGAAGCTCCAACCCTCACCAGGCTCCTGTGCACATCTGCTGCCCCAGGAGCCACAGAGAGCTGGTCTCACATGGCTACAGATCTTGTAGAGCAAATTCTGCATAGCCTGGGGCATCAAACATGCTCAGGACGGAGGGACTCTTGGGGGAACATTTCTTCTACAATCCAAGTAATCCCCGGCAGACACACTCAAATTGCAGTTTTTGGAGGCCAGATATGGGGCAGGTTCATAAAAAGACAAAGGGCACATTCCTGACTCAGAGACTACCCAAATGCTCAATTTCAAGTCCTATTTTCACAGGATACTGGATATAGAACATTTAAAGAAAAAGGTCACCTTTATTTTTTTAATGTAGACAACGGCATAATTTCTTTCTGGCTTCATTCTTGAATACAGTTACATCATTTTGGATGAAACAGTCACAAATACATGCATCCTAAAAAGGAAGACTGAGTAACCATGAAAAATCTCTGCCCAGAAAGGGTCTTACATAAGAAAAAAAATAAGCTCTTATGATGGGAAATGCTGGACAAGCTTAATTATATGTGAGGCTAACAACCTGCACGTAGATGAGACAGTGTCAGGAAAATGTGTTGAAAAAAACCATGCTAGAATAAATGTGCTACATTAAGGAGCTGTAAATCACCAGTCTCTGATGGCCCAGGTTAAAGAACCCTGAAAACACCTAAGAAAGAAAATTTGAAGGAAAATACATAATCTCTCAATAAAATTAGTTAGCTGAAAGATAGCAAACACTAAGTCTACCATTTTCAGAAACACTAGGGTTACTCATCCCATGCAAATCAATACATCTTGCTCTTATAAACAAGTTTTATAATGACAATTTCAAACATAATTACAGCGTCACTGATTGAGATGCATTAAGGTCTAACAAGCAAATTTTCAACACAGGAAAATCATGTTTCATTGGTCGATTGAACTTCTTTGGATAAAAAGGCAATGTAGAATTGGTTGCTACAGGCTATTGGATTCCTACAGAACTGTTGATGAAGTCTTTCTTAAGTCAGAATTGCATAAATTAAGTAGCCAGAGGCAAAGCAACATCATAAACTAGAGCAAGGCTGCAAAGCAAAAGAAAATCAAGAGGAACAAATGACCAATTTTCATTATGGTAAAACACCATTAGTGAGATACAGTAAGTTTTAGTACCAGTGGATCATATTATTTAACATAGTCTTCTGTGATAGTGAAACATGAACGAGCAGTATAGCAGCAAAATGAGCCGATGAGGCCCATTTATCTACCCAAGGCTGTCTAAGGCTATTGGGCTACTCAAACCTCCAGGGGGGACCACCACTGGACCACCAAGCCAGAATTTGGGTCTACAAACCTTGCTTAACAGTGTATTTGCCTACACTGCTTTCACAAGCCTGCACCTGCTATGCTGCATCTTTCCAACTGTTATTCAAAGTATAGCTGGTCTTCAAACAAATACTCCCTTAAAAATCATCGATATTACTTAGGAAGTTTAACCTTCCCTCTTGGGAAGCTGTCAAGCACAACCCATGCCATACTTGCTTTGGATCTTGAGGATTAACATTTGTACAACAGGGGTCTGTTCCTGGAAACCTTTGCTTCAAACTCTGTGAAACTTCCACCATATTTTTAAATAGTTGTATCACGGGCATTTATAGCATTATAAAAATTAAAATAGTCTTTTTATGACAACCAGTTCACTCTAATCAAGGGTCAAGCCATTCTAGGTCCTTTGTCCCTGCACATCTGGACAGGAGACTCTCTAAACTCCCTGCAGAGTCAGCCAAACTGAAGCCAGTTGCTCCAGAGGGTGGCTGCTTTAGTGCCTCACATGTCTCTGCCTTTCAAGTCTCTGCTCAAAGTTGAGAACAAGGGACCTCAAATCCCAGAAGCTGGGCATGCATCCATAGATCACGGCTCCCATTCTCTTGGGCCTGACCCCACTTTTTGCTGTGCTTTGAATAAATCTCTCAGATGGTGCATATAGTGGATAATAAATATGCCTTGTGCTCCCAGGTATGCTTCACTGCTGAGTGGGGGGTGCCAAGGAGGAGATGCTGTTTTCCGTGGCCTCAGAAATATTTCTCTCATGGGATTTTCCTCTCTCCTCCGGTAGGTAGGAATTGCAACACTCAGGAGCTTTCAAAAGCTCTCCACCCACAACAGCTCCCCATAGTGCTGCAAGAGGAACGTAGAGAAGGGGTGGAGGAGGAAGAAGAGGTAACAAAAACTCCTCAGGAAGCAGAGTCAGAAATGGGAAGTGTTACTAAGCCTTCACCTGCAATTGAATTTCCACAATGGTCAGGCTGGTTTGGAGACTGCAGTTCTGTGCTAAGGTTTGGAGAGTGCTCTGGAAAGAGCTGGACAGTGCCCAGCTTGGCCTCACTGCCGTCTGACGTCAATATGCCCTATGGCTAGTCACCTCCAGGCAGTGCCAGCCAACAGGACACTCACTGCCCCTGCTCTTCAGTAGGGCTGTGTTTTGCTGAGTACCATATAAGCCACCTCCTGGCTGAGGAGATTGAGCTCAGACTCCCATATGGAAGTTCATATTTTCCATATTTGATTTCCACAGGGGCCCTTCCCCAATACCCTCTTAAGAAGTGAAAAACAGTTGAAATTTTTTTCCTACTCTTAGACAGCACACACACGCACACAAATTAAAATGTTTACTGTTCCTCCAATTATTGAAAAAGGCAGCTGGACATTTCCACACCAGCAAGGGCAGGAAGTAGTGAAAACCATACTTCAGAGCTCCTAAATAAAAGCAGCTCCACAGAGCAGCTGGCTGAGCTGAGCTCTAGCACCACCCTTCTGCCCCTCTTTTGCTTCTCATCCCTTGCTCCAACTCCCCAGCCGCAAAGAAGAAAGGCAACAAATCTTCAAAGGTCAAACACTGGTGCTGGTTTGCTGGGGTAGGAGAGTTTAGTGTCTGATGTCAATGTGGGGCTATTTTCCCTAGTGCCCATGTCAGCATGACAGGCTGTTTTGAGGATGACACCTCAGCAGTAAGATGAATATTTGGGGTCTGAGTTGGATGACAGCTGTCTAACAGATTGAAAAGAAGTGTAAGGGGACGGTCATGTGAGCCTGGCAGCAGGGGACCAACCCTCTGATTAATATATTCAGATACAGGCAAAAAGCCCTCCCCACCTGTCCCCATATTTGACTGCTTCAGAGATGGGGGGGAAGCATTTTTTGAAGCTCCCCTGGCAGAAGAGAATTCCTTGCAGCAAGGAGAAAATGGTCAAAAGCAAGGCAGCTCTGAGGCATGGTGCACTCAAGTCTCCCCGGAGTGATAAGCAGAAGGTACTGGCCTGAATGTGCAGAGTTTAAAAAAAAACCAAACCAACAAACTCGGCCACCGAAAAGAGAGTCAGTGCAAGGAAAATAATAAAACTTCTGTATTTATGCCATGAGTTTTGTGCAAGAGAGTCTGTATTGGGGATCACATGCGTTCATGATTCAGTGCCTGCTGTAAAGTGGGGAGGTACTGGGGAGAAGAAAGAGGCAGGTCATCTTTCCCCATGCAAAACTGGATATTGCTAGTTAGATTCCACTGTCATTTGCAGGCAAAGGGAGGTGAGAGGGACTGCTGCAGACTTCCACGTTGACCCAACATGGGCAGATGTGGGTCATGCAGGCGGCAGAGCACATCGGGAAGCCTCCAGTCTCTTGCAAGTCAAAGCTAGGCAGAGCATCTGCTCTCTCCTGCACTTAGACCCAGGGTGGAACTGTGCCTGGCCATGAGCACACATCTTGAGGTGTTTTGGCTCTGTGCCTAAACCATCCCTTGGAGAAGGGAGATATTTCAAACATACGTTCTTGCCCCAGACAAGAGGATTATATTGATGCATCTGGTGATACAATCAGTTGAGACTGTTGGAAACTGAGGGCAATTGCCACCATTTTTTTTTTCCTACTTTGCATTTGAAAAAACCCAAGGACTAAGAATAATTTGGGAAAATTTTCATGATCTGATATTCTGAGAGAAGTTCGTAAATTGGTGAGACACTGGAGCAGGCTGCCCAGACAAGTTGCAGGTGCTCCATCCCTGGCAGTGTTCAGAGCCAGGTTGGACTGGGCTTTGAGCAACCTGGCCTAGTGGAAGGCTCCCTGCCCATGGCAGGGGTTTTGGAAGTAGATGATCTTTAAGGTCCCTTCCAACCCAAACCACTCTCACTCTATGATTCTATGAAGTCTGGGGATAAACCCAACAGGTAATGCAAAACTTCTCTGATGCTCTCATGTGGCAAATTCTGGGGCCCAACACAAGGTCAGGTAAAGACCACAAGCAGCAATTGTTTGACTTTTGTGACAGTGTTATAAGTCCCGATTAGCAACCTCAGACATCTTCATAGGAGTGCACCTTTTCTTTTAGTGGTCAAGCTATCGCTTCATCCTGCTCTAAGTAATACCCCAGGGGAAGCAAAATAAAATTCCAATATAGGCTCTGTCAAGCTGTCTTTCCTTCAGCTAAGCTATCACAGTTGTTCAGCTCCACAAGATGGACACCTACAGCAGTTGTAGCTGGGCAAAATGTACTGAGTGTGAAGCTGCGAGAAGGTTTATCCTTTTACAACATTTTGGCAACAATTTTCTCTATTAGACTTTTTCTTCAATAGAAATTGTTTGAATTTAGACCCTTAGGGATAGTCTGTGGATAATTTTTCACACTGACTTAACTATATTAGCTTCAAAGCCAATGTAATTAAAGTAGTATTCCCTCCTCCTCCACAGTCACACTTTAACTGGTATAAAGGGACTTATAATGGTACTGTTTACATGAAAATTAACTGCATTAATTTTTCCTTCTCTGCACACCTGTATTATATCCAGACAGCTGCAACATCACCATGGGATGGTCTAGGAATGAAATACCGAAACCCTTCTGACAAATCTAAATGGGTTCAAGTGTAGGCAGATAATACTAACAAGGCAGATCATTTCACACTCTAGTCTTACATTTAGTGAGACAGGCTGAGAATCAGCTTCTACGGATTTTAGGAAAAGGAATCTAGAAGAGTTTCATTTGGGCCATTCTGTCAAGAAAGTCCAAAAATAAAGGGGAAGTTTTAGCTTCTGGTCTCACACCGGCATCAATCAGGTTTCAGTTATTGCCTCTGGCTATCTCCTCAAACACACAGCCCTGTCAAGTCCCATAACTCCTTGTTTGGATACTGAAGTTCGCAGCCATTCTTCCACCCTCCCTTGCCTTGCTTTTCCCTCTCCCAAACTCCAGATCTCCTTCTGAAAGAACCAGCTGCACCCCACATCAGGCGAGCACCTCTAAGTCACTGCAGTCATCTTTCCTGTATACACGCGAATAAAAAGTGCAACATTCGTCACTTTCCCGGGTCCTTCCCAGTCTCCCTGATTTGTGATTTCTATTTTAGAAGCTCTGCAAAGGAGCTCCACTGATTAATCCTCCATCTATGAACTAGCAGTAGCTGTAATCCCAGGGCATGGGGAAGGAACCCTTAAACATTCCTGGTGGAAAGAGGCAGTATTAATTCTGGCAGGGAAACAGCACTTAGCTTGCCTGCAGAATGACTTAATTTGTTTCTTAATGGACACAATGCTTTGCTGATAAAAGCCCTAAAGTGCCTTTAAAAAAAAATTAAGAAAGTGATTGTTCGTTCTTTACCCATTGGAGATTTCATTTGTAATGTTTATGCTTCAGCCTGGAAAGCAGAAAGGGTTATGCTTCGGATGGAAAGTTAACACATGTTCAGGCTCAAGTACTTTGTTAACTTTGAAACGGGAAGGCAGAGCCCACTATCAAAGAAATGCTGAGAGGAGCTCCTTGTAGGAATTACTGTTCAGCCAGAGCGTCAGCACAGAGCAGGAGGGATGCCTGGACATTCAGGTAGACTTTTTGACCTACAGTCTCGTGTGTTATAGGAAGACGAGATCAGAGATTAAATTCTGCCTCTAAATTTCCCTAAACTGGATAGTAAGGAAAGTCAGCTTTGCCATGTATCAGGTAAAAGCTGGGACCAAACACCATTCCTTGAACAGAAAGTGTTATCAGTCACTTGATTCTTCTTTCTGATGCAGCCTTTAGGTGCTGGTATTTTCTTATAATTGCTGATACCTCCGGGAAATGGAGAAGGAGGAGTGGTAGATTCTAGAGATGGGAATAAGGAAGAGCTTTTTAGACAATCTATGACATCAGTATATCAACCAAATATTCAGAAACTGAAAATCAGATTCCTGCCCAGCTCTGGATCCTGGCCCAGGGTTTTGTTTTGGCCATTTCTGCAGGCTGTATTTGTGCTGCTGACCACTGCCAGGAACTCTAGCTCTGAGCTGGATGAACCATTTGTTTAATCTAACATGACAGTTCCTGTGTTGCATAATGCATGATGGCTATTAAATTTCTACCAACCCCAGGCTTTCATCTTAAGCCTAACATCTAGACTTCAGTATCCAGGCTACAGTGCTGGGGCTCCTGCTTGTACTCCTTGCCACACTTGCCTGGAGTTGCTGGGTGAGTGTCAGCCCCAGCACTGCCGTTTCTGCACCATGGCAGGCAAAGTCTTTCTGGCATCCCCTTGGTATATGGCATGTGCTGCAGATGGTGCTGCAGCAGGGTTGCTCATGTTTCCTATCAAGGTTAGTGTATCACCTGCTCCCACCCCTTGAGGACTGGGATTCCTTGTTCAGTTATTCCCATGCTGGACTTCTTGGAGATGCATGACAGACAGGTCACCATCTCCCTCTTCCAGGAAGAAAGGGTAAACAACTTATCGTCAGAGGTTCATCCCTCTCTTCAGGATGGGGATGGCAGACTGGGTGGGAAAGAGAGAGTTTGGAGGTCAGAGCAGAGCAGAAAACTTCCACTCAGTCCAGGAGATGAGGATGGAACAGCAGAACTTCTTGAGGCTGGACTAAAGTGAATGAGAAACCAATGTAAAACATTTTAGCTCACACAGAAAACTCAATGATCCAGGAGTATCCGTGGGATGAGGGAAGATCTTGCAGAGATCAGTGCTATAAAGAAAAATAAAGCAGAAGAATGTGATTAGCTAGTCAAAATAAAGCTTCTTGAGTTGTACTGTATTAGCTCATGCAGAAGCAAAATACCCTACATAATGTACAGAGCAACAAGGTGCAGAAATCCTGGGCCAAAGCTGAAAGTGGGGGAAAGTGCACAGGCATCTCTGTTTCAGTGTCAGTCTGTCCTAAGCACTAACCACGGTTCAAACATTAGTGAAAACTGCGTGTCATCCTGCCCCGGTGAGCAGAAGGGGCACTCTTGTGTCTGCAGAACAGGCAGGATGAGCATGAGAGAGATGTAGGAACTTGGCACAAGATCCAATTGAAATTGAAAATTCCTTGACATTGGCAAATCCAGATGGAAATCAGTGCAAGAAGATTTGTGCTCTCTTGGGCTTCCCTTCTTCTTGCCTAGTAGGTCAATATGTTGTTACTTGCTCAAACAGGAGAAGCCAGGGAAATCCCATTCCTAAATGTGCTGTCCTTTGGCGCTGAGGATCCAGCCCAAATCCTGATCTCACTTTTACAGGCATCAAGGTAGGATTAACATTATCTGAGCAGCTTCAGACTTAGAGTCGTGTCACCACGATCAGAATCAGACCTTTAGTCATTCCTGGCATGAGACTGTGTTTCCCTCCCCCTCTCCTCCCTTTATTTTCTGTGGTCTGTAAGATAATTCACTAAAAATATTACTATGTGCTGTTTGTACTGGCTGCCTCTTCAAGATGCTCCTATGCCGTCATCCCTTCCCCATTCCATTCTGTGGGAATTTCATAAATCACTGCAGGTTATACTCACCTACCGTGGGGCCATGCATCACCTAAATACCATCTTCACAAACTGTCTTTCACCTCAAGGACAATAAGAAAAGATGCTCCTGCTGGCTGGTCTGCTTCGTGCCTTGCAGAAGATGTGTAAGGAAAACTCCAGACACAGCAGTACATTGATCTAAATTAAACACACACACACAATCTAATTGCACTGACAGGAAACTTGTATTTAAAGGCAGAAAATTAAAGCTGTTAATATAATAATGAACAGTTGAGCTTACTGTCTGTGCCTCTGACATCTCATATTGTCATCCCACCAGCTAATCACCGCCTCTCCCTCTTTTGTGGGAGATAAAATGTTTTCATCCATTCACCCAACAAGGTAGCTCTCCAATTGTTTGACAGGTACTAATATATCCTACCTGCTAATGAGCCACCGAGCTGGAGCTGCACAGGTTATGGAATAACAACCACCCACAGCTCCACAGTAACGCTGGTCAGGTCAGGCACAGTGCACTATCAGCCCACTTGCCACTCGCCTTAGTCCCTCGATGAGGGCAGCTCCCCAGTACCCACACTCACTCCCTCGGTGCTGATGGGGGGACATCAGGAGCAGCTCTGTCTGAGCAATGATGCTAGGCTGCTGCAGGAGGAGGGAAGAGCCACAGCCACTGCCTTTGGCCAAGGGGGTCCCTCCCCAGCTCAGGGCTGGAAAGTCAGACCCTGGCCATGGACGTGGACCCCAGTTCAAACCGCTGCACCATCTGTGGTTCTGCCCACACAGCTATTCCCAGAACAAGCTGCAGAGGTTTTTGAGGCACTGCACTAGGCACTGGTCCTGGCTTTTACGGTAATTCAGCTTCCCTAACCTCCAGTCAAGAGCTGTGAAGGCTTCAGCCTGCAGCCAGTCAGGCTGCTGGGCTGGACCATTTCAAAGGGTCTCTGCAAGTTTACTGGCCAGCTGCCACCTGCCTGCTCTCCCAGAATCGGGGGCATGAGCACGGCAGGTCAATGGCTTTTTTCCCTTGGGGAACTGTGCACACTGGTTAGTAAATATCTCTGCTCCACAGACAGGGAGCCTGGGGGGTAGGGCAGGAGGACAGGTTTGCTTGCAAGTCAGAAGCAGGACAGGGAAATGGACCCTTGCCGCAGCATCCAGCATCGCTGGTTTCCATTTCCAACAGTAGCAGAGGGAGAAGGGGAATAAGGCTCATCTGCCTTTAAAGATGACCTGCAAGCTGATTTCCTCCAATGATTTTCCAATAAACTTGGCTACATCGCTCGAGTGCATTCTTGACAGCCTCAGCATAACAGAAAGGGCACCACATTCCCCTACAGCAGCCCCCACAAGGGGTGCACAAGCTCAAAGCCTGTGGAATAAATGTTACGCTACCCAGGCCAAATCCTGCTTTGTGCTGCCCACCAGTCATGTCCTAGGTGATGCATAACTACCTTCTTCATGGTAGTGGGATGAGCTTAGAGTTGCCAAAGTGATTGCACCTATAGCTTATTTATCGTCATAACTGGGAGACACTTTCTGTTTGCACAGCCAGCTTGTGCAGAGTCCTGTGTCCAGAAGCAAGGAAGGGAGGGACAGAGGAAGGGGGTAAGTGAGGGAGGTAAAGACAGCATTCATTCTCTGAATCTGTCTCCATGGGTTCTGGAGATCATGGGCCAGCATGCTTGGGACTCTGACTTGAACCATGGGGATGAGTAACCTGAATTGGTGCTGTGGTCACATCCTTATCGAGACTTCCAGAGGACAACAAAGAAAATTCTGCAACATAAACTTATAAAAGCATGTATCCCATTGGGAAACTGCCTCCACCACCCATCTCATAGAAACTGGTTTCTGCCATGAATCATGGAAATTGAGAGTTCATCTTATGAAATTAAGGTTATTTCCATAAGCCATATTCATGCATAATTTTTTTTATTTTGTTCCTGTTCTGTTCTTTGGACACACTAATTTTTTACAGCAAGGAGTTCCACAGACCTGTAGCTATGTATTACACAAAAATAATTTTCTAGCTTTTTACGTGCAGTTTTTCAATGTAGTGAATCATCTCTGAGAAAAAAGTATTTAGGAACCTCCAGTACACCTTGTCTAACCCATCTATTGCTTTACTCTTGTCTACCATGTTCTTGTTCTTTATCTTCTCTGTTTGATAAAAAGATCCAGTATTTCCCACCACTTCCCAAGTGTTTTCTGCCTGGTTGCCAGTGCCAGTTCCTTTTACTTCTACATCTTTTGTGGACAGATTTCCAGGGTGGAGTACAGTATTGCAGGTAGAAGCAAGCCATCTAGCAATCTCATGGCATCGCCACATAGTTGACCTCCTATCACATGTCCAGCTGTTCTTTGCCTTCCCACATACTGGAGGGGTTTCACAGCGCTCTCTGCACTGGAAATCTTGGCTTTTCTTCCCTTAAGTGAAGACACAACGAGTCAGTGAATGGTTTAATATCTCTCCGTGCTCCTTGTCTATGGTGGCACTCTCATCTTTAGAACACAGATTATCGTCTTTGTTTGGGGTAGCATTTTTCCGTCCTGTGTATTTCTGGCCATCTGTCACATTCTCTATGAGGTCTCTCTGCTTATTGCCCTCCAGACCCTGAGTCTACCCCATGTAGAGAGACCCAAACCAGCTGCTGGGAGCAGCACTAGATGAATGAAATAAATGAGACCTCTTCTCCTGCACGTTGCCCTAAACTCTCCACCAAGGAGCAACAGCCTTCTAGCCCAACCTTCCCACTATGAGAGACATGAGGAACAAAATAAATCTTCATTCCCCCAACAGGGAAGCAATACTTGTGAGGTGACTTTCAGGTTCTTGCAGGGAAGTAGTCAGACAGCTCCAGCTCCTGTGCAGCTTTCCTAGGTTTACTTCAGTGCGTGGGTTGATAAAATCCAGAGGACAGTCAGCAAAGGCCACTGAACAAGCAGGGACAGCAGAAGTCCTGTTTCAGAGGAAGAGAAAGGACAGCAAAGCAAAGTGGAAGGGGTCTGTCCTGTGGAGCAGACCCAACTCC
This sequence comes from Grallaria varia, assembly GCA_013396735.1. Taxonomy (NCBI): domain Eukaryota; kingdom Metazoa; phylum Chordata; class Aves; order Passeriformes; family Formicariidae; genus Grallaria; species Grallaria varia. Next base: position 288,925 of record VWZG01006142.1, on the reverse strand, counting down.
ACCATCTTCACTACCACAACACAGAGCATCAGTGTGCTAGTCTATGGGGATGGCTGCCAGTGAGTGGGATGCTCAGTGCAGATGCCTCACTTCTGGGCAGCCGTGGCCGCTGGCACTACATGATGCGTGGTAGTTGGCAGAGATGGGAACTGACAATGGGAACGATCAGAAAAGCCAAGATGTGATGAGTTGTAGCAGTGAATCAGTTCTTTCCCTGGCCTGGCCCATCCTTGCCCACGTGGAACAGCTGGTGGACATCAGGTACAAATCATGGCTACTGAGCCTGCTTTTCCCATCAGGACTGAACCTGCTAACACCCTGCTACACATGAATCCCATCCTCTGACAGGTAGGTAGCACCCAGGGTTGCCCTGTAGTTTGCCACGCAGAGATCTCTTCTGGGGCATGTTTGCTCCTTACTTGGCCCACAGCACAACCAAGAGGAATATACGGAAAGATGTAATTTCCCATTGGCCACGAAATGAAAGTATCTACTGTCAGGCATTAAAAATAGGGGACACAATTTCCATTTTCATGTTGTTCCCTTACATAATATAAAGGAGCTTTAAATTGGAATGATCTATATTCATCTCATGGTTTCTTTCCACTGCCATGGTGCTGTGAGATCTGTTGTAGTGTAAATGAGAATCAGGTCCAAAGTGTTCATCTATAGCACAGAACAGCACCGGCCCAAGGCTTTGAGCAAGGAACCTGCAAAGGGGGAGAGAAGGAGAAATCCCATAGTCAAGAAGGGAGGGATGTAAGAGGGCAAGAAGGATGATGCGAACTTGATAGGCGCATTTGAAACATAATCCTCTACCAACTCACGGCTGTGACTAGCTCTCAGAGATGTGAATGCTCAATGAGGATTCATGTGGGTGAATTAATGTGGGTCTAGGCTTGTGAGAGAAATAGACACCATGCACGTAACACCTTCAGTGACACAGTATATATGTATATGTATAAATCTATATATATACGCTTAAGGATATCCCTGATTTTTGGCAAATCTTTTCAAATTTGTTTCAGTTCCACCAAGACCCAGTGGAATACTGATAATTTAGAGTCATCCTTCCTGTACAAGATAACTAGTTTCATACACAGTGTAAGCAAATATGCAAACAATTTCTTGGTTCACCCATCTGTAGCTGCCAGTCATGCTAGGATTTATGTATTAACTGTGTTGGATCAAATATTGGCTCAAACGTTGGATAATTTGGTAAGAGAGGCCACTGTTTTTCCAACTGAAAAGAGAACATGTTGGAAGATGGACAGGACTGTGAGAAACAGAATAGTTTACTTTTTTAACCCCTGACAAATCCCACAGGCAGCAAGGCCATTGCTGTTAAAACTGAAAGAATGACTGTGGCTTTGGCTCACATGGAGGCAGCCACTGCCACGGTCTGCGCTCCTCTCTGCCCACCTCTGCTATGCCTATGGGTGCAAACTGATAGTGACTCCTGGGCTTGGACGAGGAGAAGGTAGCTCAGGTGCCAAGCCAGAGAACAACAACTGCTCACCAAGAGACTTCTGTAACAACTGTCAGCCTCCACAAAGTCCATCTTTTTCTGTCAGGGTGTCTATGCATCCCCTCCTCTCACTGCTGATGGTTGGGCCAGTGCAACTAGGAGGCACTTGGGCTTTATAACCAAGATCCACAAATGTTCCCAAGTTGCTCTGTGCATTCATCCTCCAAAGAAATTGGCACAGAGAGAAGGGTAGCAGCGTCCCATCCCCTTGTACCCCCACTGAGCTCCAGAGAAACTTTCTATCTTGAATAAACTGTGCTGAATAAAACCCTGAGATCTGTGCCAGGCCAGTGGCTGAATGCATGTCCTAAGACCCCCACAGAGGCCCTTTGAGGACTGGAGGAGAGATAACCTCTCTGATCCTTGTGCCTTTGCTCTGGCTGAAACTTACGGGTAAACCAGTATGTGGGGAAGGGGGAATTAGCGCTCACCTGACTGCCTTTCCCTTGGAGCATCATGAAAAAGTCAGGTACAGGTTTCTGTGCTGTTGAAAAAGAAAAGAAGGAATAAGGGAGCTTGCCAACCCAGTAAGGGTGAAATGTCACAAAGTTTGTAGGAGGCAGTCTCCAGACAAAAAAGAGGGTTTTTCTAAAGCCTCTGTTACATTAAAAAATGTTCAAAGTGCAAATTCATTGGCCAATGCTTTGCACTACTGTCCTTTCACCACAGAGTTACTGTCACTATGTGACACAGCATTTGGGGTGACAGGAAGGACCATGTGAATGTCAGTGGTGTGGGTAACAGACAGGGAGATCCCATTAACTCATTCTTCTCATGGATTTCTGCTTCAAAACTAATTGACAGTTGACTTCAGGCTCCCCATATAGAAAGCATCCTTCTGGTGTCCAACTGGTCATCTTCTCATTCTGCAAACATCCATTGCTCCTCACCACCACTGAATTTTCTTCAAAGAGAGAGGTCAGGCACAGTTCAGCAGCTATTCAAGCATTGCACATTTTCCAGGCAGAAAATGTGAAAACAGCTAAATTAACTGAGTGGGTTAGAACTGGTCCAGGATGCTGGTACTCTGTCCTAGGGAGAAATGCTGTGACATTTGCCAGGGATTAAAGATATCACTAGCTGTACAATTCATCCAGGTCTTGCTGACTCTTTTGTCGAGCATGGATTCAAAGGGCAGAGAGTGTCTGTTCCCTGCAAACACAGTCACACCAAAACACCAGTGCCATTTCTTACAGCAGCTGTTTCCGACAGTGAGGTACCGACGCATATTGGTGCTGCTTACTTTGTAGGGCAGGTCAGAAGCAGAGCCCTGAGGGATGCCATGCTCTTGTCTTCTTCCTATAACTTGCTCTTGATGAAACTGGTCCCATCACCCTCCAGCCACCCTGGCCAACATATCCTGAGCAGAGAGATTGTTGTCACCAGTAGAAGCAGAACTGATCAAAAATAAATCACAGCACTTGGACTATTCCAGAGCAAGACCTTTCCAGAGCAAGCCAAGGGATGAGCATAAGCCAAGAGTAGCTTTTCTCAGGCTCCCAGGCAAGAAGCTGTTCATACCAGGTTGTGCTTCCCAGAAGACTTATCTGTATGGTATTGTTTCTCCAAGGCTCGCTTTGCTTTTGCTATTTCCCAGCTCATATTTGACTAGTTAAAAGTTTTATCAGCCAGGGCCATAAATTACCATGACAGCTTCTAGGGAAACTCAGCCCTTTCGTCTCCTGCTCATTTCCTCTCTGTCCCTTGCCATTGATCAAACCTGCAGAGTTTTAGACTTCTCAAAAGCATAAACAAAGAGAACTCCAACCCTGTCTAATTGAGATATAGGTAATTTAAAAAAGCAGCCGCCAAGCATGTCTTTGCCTCAGTTAAAGTGGCTCCTTGATATTTCTGATAATCCCTTTCTCTTCTTTACTTTTTTTTTTATTTTTTTTAAAGCAGCTTTATGATTAATGGGCGCTGTGATGTGCTGGCATTTTAGCTTTTCACATATCCCACACCCCTGTTAAATGGTGGTGGCTCAAGCTCCTGTTTGCAAGGAGCAAGAGGACTGCAAGTTGTTACTAATAATCGCAGGGGTAATTCAGCCCGGGAGGGGAGGGAGAGCTCAGAGCCTGGCTCTGGGCAAACACAATACCCCCCAGGAAATGTGAAATTACTTGTATCCGATGCGCTCAGCAGCGGAGTGCAAAGTGGCTCAGCTGAGTACAGGGCTCAAGGTAATATCACTGCACGGCTTGAAGGTCATTAATTTATGTCTGATGAGGGAGAAAAAAAAAGCAGTGAAAGCCAATCCTTTTCCAATGTGTGGATTGAGGGCCTAACAGGCCCTGAAGAGCTGAGGCTGGAGAGCAGGAGTTGTGTTTCAACCCATTAAACCCTGGCCTGACTTCCAATGTCAAAAAGGAGATGGATGCTGGTGCTGAGAGCATAGTTTCCTCGCACAGGAGTTTGGAGGCCATACAGTAAACTTTGAACTGGAGAAAGTGTGAGAAATATCAGGGTTTGCTGGGGGCTGCCTCTGTAATAACAAGACTTTCAGACATTGTAACTGTCTCCGATCCTAAAGACACTTCAACAAACCTGGGCGCAGGAATCAGTCACTGTGCTGAGAAAGGAAGGGCGGCTGCTCCTGGGGGGAAACAGTCACAGCGGTGTTAGACAGCACTGCACGTCAGGGAGATTGGGACTGATCCTTCCATTTAAAGGGAGTATGGAGATTCCAAAAACAACGAATGAGTCGAAAATGTTTAACTGTGCCCCTAAGAGTACATCCTAAGTTGCACAAGCATTATGGTTGCTTGCCAAAAAGCCTCAAATTTCCACAGTCAGGTTTCTTGTTCAGGTCTCTGCTAAGTCAGTCATTCTGCAGCTGGGAAGATCGGATAAGGTGGTAGCCTGAGATGATCGATAAGCTTTATGCATAAGCAAAGGCAAGCACAGCTGAGGAATGGGCCATCAGGATTTTCCTCTTCTTCCCCTGGTGCAGTATTTCTGAAGAGGGGTGCCAGCCCAGCATGTAGCATCTGAAAAGGCATGAAAGCACAGAATGTCCTTTCATCTGAATGGGAGCAGAATAGACTCCCTTGCTGTGAAGGGGGATTTGTATGTGTGGCATGTTCAGCAGCAAAACAAAAAATACAGGTTAAAAGTAAGCCTTCCAGAAAAGGGCTGGAGAAATTAACTTCGATCTTCTTATTAAAGCAGAGAACACATCCCTACAATCAGCAGGACAACTGAGGGGGCTGCAAAATGTGGTATGAGAGCAGGAATTTCTTAAGTCAACTTTATGAGCAAATAATGTCATTACACCAGCAAGCACAGAAGCAGCAGGTCTCTCTTGTCTCTGGATTTCGGTTCCTCCCTAGATGTGTGTAGTTACAGTAGAGGCAATTCAGACAGTCCAAGCCACCCCACACAAAATAGCAGCAGTGAAGAAAACAGTAGGAAGCTTTGTCTGCCGTGGCCATTTGGGGCTTGCAGATGATGTTCCCAGCTCTAGGAAAGGCTTCTCTAGGGGACCAGGGTGCCTACAATCACCATGTTGTCTAACTAGTGTGGAGATGGAAGAAGTTGTGCTTACTCTTTGGGAACACTTGTAGAGCAGCAGCCCTCAGAAAAAGCATCAGAGCTGGTGCAGCTATTGTGTGAAGCTATTGCAGAGAGCATTGTGGTTCAGCACCATAACAGTAATTATCTCATACGGACTGGGAGGGGAGCAAAGAGCAGCAAGACAAAGAGGAGAAGCCCCCAGTCCATTCCGCATTGCCTCCTCTCCTTCCAGAGCATCAGCAGAGACATACAAGAGGAGATGAAAGAGTCCCTTCTTGGCCAAGCAGTGTCCAAATGCCCTGTCTTTCCTGCTGCCTTGACAAACCCAGTTCTGAGATGTACTGAACAAGCACTCTCTAACATAACTAAACCAAGGGATGAGCAGCAAGTGTTTTCACTGAATTAGAGCAGTTCCCAAAATTGGGGCTGGGAGGCCTGGGAGGTCCAAAAGAATTTAAGGAGGCTTTGACAGGGGGATCAGGGCCACAAGCTTCTGAAGGAGAAACATCAGAGGGACATGTTGGCAGAGCTTACCTTGCCTGGGGAGTTTCTGTTATGGGCACGTGTCTGCTGGGAGAGACCCAGCTCTAACCAACCCTGGTGGAGTAGGAGGATGGATCAGCAGATCCTGTGAGGTTCTTTTTACTCCCATTTTCCACAGCTGCTATGAAAGGGACCTCTTTGCAAATAAAATAAATCATCTTAATTCTTCCACAACCAGGCTTAAGCAGAGCAAATAGATTTAGACAAAAAACCCAAGGGACAGGCAGCTCCATTGGAGGCCATAGCTTTATCCAGTAACCCCAGCCACATCCTTCTCCCCCTGCTGAATAATTCAGAGCTTCTTTTTTTTTTTTTTTATCTGCTCTAATCTGGATTTGTACAAACCAACCCTGCTGTTAAGTAACTTGAGCAAGATAAAGAACAACAAGACATCTTTGTGCAGGGGAAGCCTCAGCAGGCAACAGATACCTTCCCTTTGTGCTGCCACATTTTGAGAGAGGAACTGGCATCTTTCCTGCACCCTGGCACATTTGTTTCCCTCCATTTTCTCTTCATGCTTCTTTCTCAACGAGGATTCATTATGTGCCTAGCCTGGTCTCTACCTGAAGTGGGGAAAGCCAAGCAACACTGAGGGGGAAAAAAAGGGCAAAAAAAACCCCACCAAAAACCCCAAATCTCTGTAATAGACTTTTCATGACATTTATTAAATCTTTTAGAAGTTTTCCTTCTTTCTGCACTAAATATCAGTTGCTTAAGATAATCTGCAAACCTGTAGGATGGCCATTAGGAGCTCCCTGGTGACTAGGTTAATTCACAGTAAATTACAGTCACTGCCAAGGAGATTGCAAGGAGGTTAGGAAGAAATTGGAGACGGCAGGCAGCAAAGCACTGTAGCATTTACCAAAACTAGAAAATAGAACAATAATCAAAACTCTCCCTTGTAAGGAACAAGGAGGCCAGGCATTGAATACATGTTGGAATAGCAATTTCCAAACTCCTGACAAATGCTGGTAAACACTGGGATCAACACAGGGCAGGTTTTCTGAGTGACAGACCAGCAGTAGCCAGTGTTACCACGTACGGGAAGCATGAAGGACAGTCACAAAGAGACTACCTTTTTCCCAACTCTTTTTTATAGTGGTAGAACATGGGACTGCTGGGCAAGAACCAAAAATTTAGCTGTACTAGGCACTGTACACCTGGGAAGGTGTTCTTCAGGCAGATAACAACCTTTTGGCACCCTCATTTTCCCTTCTCCTTCTCCTCACTATCCTTCCATCCTTTTCCTTTTAACTGTTAATATGATGACACTGATCTTGTTATTAGCCCCATCACTGGTGTTGCTGTGGGGACCTGGGCTCTTTCACAACCCAAATATTTGCTAGTGCACTGGGTGTGCTGCTGCTCACCAGCAGGCTCTCTAGGTGCATGATCCTGGTCCTGGTGAAGACCAGCTAATTTTAAACATAAAAGGGGGGACAAGTTCCCTGGTCAAGTCATGTCTGGCAGAGTACACTTTGCCTACTTTCTTTTGGCTCAGTTCAGAACCCAAATTTCCCCCATGTGTGTGGCCACTGATGCTGGGAATAAGTACATTTCCATAATCACACTCGAGAGGGGGAAAAGGGGAAAATGCCACGATCCAGGTAATCCTCAAAACAGTAATTTGACTCACATGCAATATCTACACTCTGTGACAAAATTGTGCCTGGAGAGCTTTTTGGAGAATGCCAGAGAGAGGTGTCCACTGTAGGGGTTTCTCAAGCTACCTGGGGACGGCAGCTTCCTGCTGCAAACCTCCTCAGTGCTCCCAGAACAACCGTGTCCATCCAAAAACCACCAGGATTTTTTCACCACTAAACACAAAAGGCTCTCTTTTCAGATGCCAGGCACAAAGACTCCATCAACACACTTGCATAGTGTCTGCATCCCTTTAAGAGACCAGCACAGTGAGGACAAACTCAGCCTATAGCAGCAGGGTGCCAAGAAGAAGACATGTGGCAAGTGTTACCATCCCACTGTGGCTCCTCTCCAGCCTCCCACCCAAGAACTGTTTCCTTTATCTTGATATTTCCACAGTTTCTTACTCCAGCCGCTGCTCTGGCTACCAGCCAATAGTCAGATTCCTCTGATATTCTGGCTGTGGCTTCTTAGCCTATGAAAGCCTGGTGTTCAACAGATTCCTAGTAAAATGGTAGTAGATCATCTTCCAGTGTGCTGGGGTTTTCTCCACAATTCAGCTCAATTCATTCTTCCACCTTTCTGGTGGACAACAAGGTACAGAGGCCCCTGGAAATTCAGATATCATCTCATCCTCTCTTCCCTTCCTCCTTTTCTTCTTCCCTTCCTTCCTCCCTCCCCAGCAGTCTCTGGGCTGCCAGGTTTTTTTAATATGAACTTTAATTTCTGCTGCTACTTAAATGTAGCTGTACCAAAAAATAATTTGTACCTTTTTGCCTTCTTCCTGAAAATATACATATTAACCTATTGGAAAGGCTTCCTTTCTTCTGCCAACTGGTATCAACAGTCAATCAGAATCTGTCAACATAGCAATTTTATCATCTCCAACTCGGGTAGCAATGCAGTCGTCATGGGAACCGAAATAGTAACTATGGAATAGCTGCCTTAGTAACAACAACAACAAAAAATGTGTTGGCATAAAATTGCATTTGTAGTAAATTTCAGTTAACACTTGAGAAATTAAACAGTCACTGTGTGAATTCTGGAGTTTGTAAATTCAAGGGCCCACTCCAGGAAAATGGTGACTTTTAAAGTTCCCCAAGATTTAACCTTGTTGCTGACCCCTCACACTACAAGTTGAAGGAGGAGAACAGAGGGAAACACATCTTTATTTCAATCTGGGCATCTGTGTAATGTGAGATTAAGGATGCAGCAGCTTTATCCTGCTTGAAGAGGCAACCTGCACTCCTTATGTAGAGAGTGAAATGTGTGATGCTAGGGAGAGCTACTAACTACAGAGACTTTAAAGGCAGCTTGCTTTGGTACTTGTGAAGATCCAAAAGAACATGACCATGGGCAAACTGCAGGAAGGGAAACATGGAAATTGCTGTATCAGTGCAGACCTGTGGCCCAGTACTCTGGGGCATATCCACATTTCAAAGGAAAATGCATATTCTCAAAATGCTTTCAGTCACATATGCACAAAGATCCAGCTTTTCAGGATAATGGGTCATTCCCTTAGTCCAGTTGATGCTCACACTGTATTCCCAAAAGCAAGAGAACAGAAAGGGAGGGTATGTCTACGAAGAGCATTTGCTGGGTTTTTCTTTTCAGAGGACAGGCTTAATACACTGAGTGCTTTTATTCCTTCCAGACCTCTGGTTTCTGTCCTGTAACACCTTCAGAAACAGAAAAAGTCAATCCTAGCTTTACTTTGTACGTGACCTCTAAAGATTCTGCCAGATCTCCTTGCATTGCATAGATGAACATGACTCCCTTAACAGCGAAGATGAATAGCTAATTTCCAGGTCGGCTTTTTTAATTCTCTGTCAAGGAGGTGACCTGTACAGCTGAGCATCAACACTACCCAGAGCAGCAGGTTCAAATCCCAACACTGTCTTCTCCACCCTGCATAAAGAAATCCAGTGCTCTGCCACAGAGGTCAATCAGACAGTCTGGATAGTTCAGGAGGGGGCTATAAGAGTCCCCAAAACAGTAATAAAGTTCCTTATGAAATGTCTTAACGCTCTTTTTGAAATGACAGCGCTATTAATTGCAGTTTGCTAAAACTATCAAATATATGGAAACCATATCTGGCCACTAGAAAGGTTGAGCCACAGGAGGTTGAAGGCTGGAGAAGATGTGGGGAAGTATTGTTATCTGCTTGTGTGGGCCTTATATCTTTTCTGAAAGGTCCAATTTTTGGCTCCTGACAGATAAAAGATGCTGTGCTATGGGGATCTTTGACATACATGGTTTGGGTACTTTAATACTCTTCCATACACATGCCCAGTTCATTACTGGCCTACATCCAAGGAACAGTTTTATTAATCGATGCTGTATTAAAATTGTGAAACCATTGTCGTAAAAAGGGAATGGTTAAATGTAGCTGTACCGTCTTAGGTAGTTAATGTTTGTCTTTCTAGAACAAGAGGTAGTTTAAAATATTTGTGTAATTGCAGTGTCACAATCCATTATAATTCATTCACTTTAGCACCAACACACTCTTTCTTGGGAACAAGGCCATTGAGATTGTCAGTTTGTGACAAAGGCCAGTGACCCAGACTCCTGCTCCAGCAGATGATGTCCCCAAATAAAACAAAATCATTTAGAATGGTATAAGGGATGTACACAATTTAAATGACCTTTTGGCAAGATGAGTTTGTCCTAGTGACTAGTTACCTAGAGAAAGCATGCTCAGAGGACAGCAATGGTCAGAAAGGTCAAGAAGCTTCCCATTTTGCCCCCTTCCGAAACCTTTTTGTAAGTCAACAAAGTGAAGATGCCTTGAGATACTCCAGAGAAATAAAAAGAAAATTCAGTTGGAATGGTAACAAAATCTGATCTGTGTCATGCAAAGTGAATTTAGACCTAAGGATTAATGCCATTATCTTAAAAGGGCATCTCTGTACATTCTTCTTAGCACTGTGATATTACAGTGAAGAATGGCCTGAAAAGGTGTTGCTCAAGAGGAGGTGTGAGTACTGGGGAGTTTGGAGGATTAACCTTTCTGTTGTGGAGACCAGGGCTGTGAGAAGTGGATATGAGTAAGTGAGGGCTGCAAGGCTATCAGCATGGACAGAGCTGACAAGGTTACAAAACAGTTTGTGTGATTAGCCAGGAGCCACAGCACAATCGGTGACAAGTGAAAACAGATAAGAATTTCTGAAGCTTTGAAGACAGGAACCAGGACACTGGCTAAAGAGTAAGGTTAGTTTGCTCAGAGGTGTTCCTGTGCTAATAAACAGGGACCAGGGGACTGGGTGGGGAGCTGGTAAAGCTGATCCAGCAAGCAGAACTACAGGTGGGAGAAGGACCAACCCTGGAGGCATTAGCAAATCCAGGGTATGCTTATGCAAAAGGTTGTAGCTATTATTTCCTTACTCCACGTTTCCCCTTCTCTCTCTCTCTCTATCACTCTCTACCACTTGCCCTTTCCTTTCATCCTGACATACACAACCACTTTTTCAAGTAAAGGTGGGGGTGAGGTGAGAAACCTTTGCAGTTTTGCTGCTTGGGAGAGCTGAGCACTAACTGGGAAGTCCATGTAGAGCTTTAACAGACTGGTCAACTTCAATGACCTCCTGTTTTTCCTGTGTCCCTGGAAGATGATTGCTACCATTCTAATGTTTAGAAGACATAAGAGAATTGTGATTGCTTTTGTGCTGTGGAGTTATGGGTTGATCCCAGTGGAATGGTGCCTGGCTACTGCCTATACTGTTCTCCAATCCTCAAAAATTTTCCATATCCCACATATGCTACAATTAAAATGTTTTAGAACACAACTTAACCCCGAAAAGAAAGAAGCAGGAATATTCCCTAAATCCCCTGAAATCTCATTGCATAAGGAAGGCTTTAGGCAAGGCAAAGGGAGGAGATAAAGTTACTTCAAAAGACAAATGGGGCATAGTATACTATGTGCATGAGAGCCAGTTTGTCACTGCTGCTCTGGCTCAGCAGGTGCCATGGCTGCGGGCCACAGGCAGCCAAGGAAGCTTCATCACCTAATGGCTCATTTCTGGGGCTCTTGCCTAGGTAATTGCTGATGCCAGATACTGGATCCTGAGCAGAACATCTCTTGAGGCTCACCCAGAGCAGCTGTTTGGATGGTTGCATCCTGATACGTTCCTGGAAGGCAGCTCTGACTACATAAGCTGGAAAGAGAAGATCTCAGTCCAGGAGGACACAGTGTGAGCAGTTCACAGTGACTGTGCTCTAAAAGCATATGTTTGCCTTTGACAATTCCAAGAAAATTTTTTTGAAATCAGGTCTGCAACTGCTGACCTATTTTTCCAGTTACAAACCTATGATTTTTTAGGAAAAAGTGTCCAAAATTGAAGCCAATTTTCCCATATCTCAAAATAAGGAGCTGAATGGGGATGATACCTTCACCATGCCCTGCATGTCTGTGAGAAATATGCCTTGTAGTGCAGCAGTCCTTAGGCAAGGGAGAGGGAGTTGAATACCTGTCTCAGCCACGTGCACAGGCAAAGAGCTCAGCTCCACTTGGGCGAGGAGCTGCAGGAATGCCACAACGAATGGAAATCCAGGCCTGAAATGGTCCCCTGCCCAGCTTTGTGCAGCACTATATTATCATTTAATGCAATTATGTCATTAACTCATTTGCAAATTTGCATAGAACCATTAATTTAATCTTTAAATAAATAGTATGGCTTTAGCACCAGTTAAAGCCCTCCAGATTAACTGCTTGATGAATGAAGCCTTCTGCTTAACTGTGAGACAGCAGCAGGACAAGCTTTACGCACACACTGACCTGCCAGCACACTGTAACCTTGATTTGATAGGTAAGTGCACAGCTTCGTCTGAGGAGCTGGGGAAAGGAGCTCAGCTCCCAGGCTCAGGCACCTCATAATCTCACTTGGGCCATTCCTGCACATCAGGCAGAAAGTTCTCACAGAGTGCAGCAGGCACTGAGACTCATCTCAGTTCCCGTGCTCGAATTTCAGCATCTTTGGAACTGAAGTGACTAGCAAGTTGTCACAGGGAGCCAGAAAGGACCTCTCTACAAAATGAATCCTCTGCATCTGTGAGCAGCCACAGCAGAACAGCACTTTCACATGTTCTCACACTATCTTATTGTCTTCTGCCACCCACCTCACTTTAGCGATTTATGCCATGCTCTACACAAGATCCTGACACCTCCTTAACAATGGGGAAGACACACAAGGCACATGGTTGCTTTATGACAACTGGTTGGATTAGCTCCACCGCCTGGAAGCTGCCCCCACACCCACCACTCTCTTGCAAGTTGCAGAGAGAGGCAGACATTGTGTTGAGGAGAGGCAGAAGATCCGTGTGTAGCTGCTTGGTGGCAGATGGAGCTGGATTCCCTCATCTACCTCTCCCAGCTGGGCAGGCTGACAGCTAACATACTTTCTCCCTTCATCTGGAAAATACACAGGGCCTACACCACCAGAGGAGGAAGAGGAGGATCCAGGCTATTACTCCGCTGCCTTTGTGAAATCCCAGGACAGCGACATAACCATGACAACTGCCTCTCTGCAATCAGAGGAGTGAGTACTAAAAGACAGTTGCGGCCAGCCGTGAGGAATGGCAGACGAAATCAGAGGTGGAAGCTAACAGGAAGGGGGTGACTTCGTAGCCTGTGGTGTGAAAACAGACTCTGTGCCTCGCACCGGTGCCAGAGAGGCACGTTTAGCAGCCAGGCACACCTGGACCAGCCACGTGGCTCTCGGCTGCTCTTATTATTCTCTGCAACCTTTCAGCATGACTCTTGACAGAAAAATTACCAAATGTAATGCGCTTGTGACTTAGTTAATTTGCACCTGTATCTAATTTAGACAAGCTAGAATAACAGAGCAGTTCTGTAATCAAAAATGGAGGGAAAAAAAGCCAGACCTGCCAGTCACTGGCTGCTGCAGGGGAAAATGCCCTCACTTCATACAGGGACCCTATGCAAGATCTTTGCATGAAGGTCACAGCAGGATGCAGAGGATTCCCTGAAAAGGAACAAAGCAAATCCCCATGTGTGGAGCTCAGAGTGAGCCCATAACAATTCTTAGTGGCAGCTGGAAGCACCATTCTTCTCCCTGCTTTCTCAGTCAGCAATTGCTTCAGTTTCCTAAATGTCTTTTCATTTTGGGAGATTGTTCTGAGCAGTTTACAATTGTCTATTTGTGGCTAATGGTCATGACTTTCTGGATGCCAGAGGGTGCTATGTTTTATCATCAGAGAAAGCACTAATGAGACAAAGACCCTCTGGCCCATGGTTGTGGCTCATTAGGGTGCTAGTCACGATGCCTCAGTTTCCCCTCCAGGCTCTGTGAAGCCAGAGCTGTTAGACTTCATGTGTCATGTATAATCCTCTCCCTCAGTCTCTGCAAGGGTCTAGCTCCTCCGTGGTATTCAAGTCCCAAAACTAGAGATTTAAGAAGTCAAAAGCACTTTGCTTTTGGCAGGTCTCCCAGGACCCTTAGCCACACTGGTGCCAGGGTGCCAGGGTGCCCAGTCTGCTCAGCACCTGGCCACCATGTGGTGTGGCACACCAACCCATAAACCTCACATGGGCTGTCCCATGGGACCTTGGGCTGGCCTCAGCCTGCCCAGCCAAGACCAGCAGCTGCCTCCCCTTTATTACCTGGCACAGAGCAGTGATGGCAAAAATGTTCTTTCTGAAGGAAATCAACAAGGAAGAGCTTTGGTTTACTTTGTGACCAACTTCTCTGTCCAGCCCTCCCCAAAGAGGGTCTGCCTATCTGCCTTGCTTTCTGGCGTCCTCTCCCTGCATGGATCCCACTGCAGCATCTCCAGATATCCCTTGCATCCTGATAACCCTTAACCCAGGTGCAACTCTATCTTGTCGCATGAACACTAAGTCTTTCAACCCATCCCCAGCCTTCTTCCTACACCTTCCCTCAACAGTGTCTGCTTTCTTGTAGTACAAGCACCCAGTTTCTTCCCCAGTGAGTGTGGTGACTAACCCCAGCCACCTCTGCTCTGAGAGGAGCCAGAGGCAATACAGACACACGTACAGCATGGAGCAGCCTGCACTTTTCCCCTTTGAAAGACCAACAGCCTTCAACAGAGCTGCACAGAGAAAGCAAATCGGGACATAAAACATTTTTGAGATCTTCAGATGAAAGGGGTTAGTACATCATTAACATCAATTTCTTTGGCTGAGACACATGTTAAGCACAGGTCTGGGAATATGTAAGTCTGATGTTTTAACCTTGTCTTTATCACTGGCCCTACATCTCTAACCCTGGCCATGCATTTTAATACCCTTGCCTCAATTTCTAGGCTAAAAGGATGTGAGTTGTAACTGTCCTGCCTTGCCAGGCTGCTGTGGTTCTGTGATTGTGTACAGCCCATAGATCTCTGTAAATGTAAAGGGCAATATGTAAGAATTATCTGTCTATAATAGCCCCAAAACTCAGTGTTCTGCAAAAACAGGTATACCACCGCAATACGCCCCCTGAGGAAATAGGTCCTTCCACCTCTCAGCTTTGCTTCTCTCCATGTGAAAGTGCTCTTCCGAGCAGCCTGTGCAGGCAATATCTGCCTCTTACAGCTGAAGCTGAAGGTTGAACCAATAGGAAGGAATTTCAGATGTTGTCTTGGGATGTCTTCACACATCATGCTGTTATCCAACAGGTCTTCTCTGCATTAGAATACAATTCCAGGAGTGGTTGCTCACTTACCCACGGAGAACAGTGCAAAGCACAACTGTTGATCCATGCTGATCATCTCATCACTGCCAAATTTCCTCCCAGTGATACCCTCCAGCAACAGAGCTCAGAGGAAAGCTAGGTGAAGGATATGCACTTTTATCTTCAAAGGGACATTCTCAACCCGACAAAGGAGCGCAAAGGCCATGAAAAGACCATGCTAGCATTCACACCAGATCCACGAGAGAGAACAACTCTGGGGAGTGAGGCAAACTCAGGGCACTGAGTGGCGTCAAGGACTTCCTTCATGTCATAATTGGCTCCATCAAACCCTCTGTTTCAGGAACCATTTCACACTCACAGTACCTGTGCAGGAATTCTATGCCAAATAGCCTTTATGTGAAACAGTTTTTCTATGCTTAGAACAACTAGCACAGAGGACCTGGAATCCACTTAAGCAATGGTGACTCATTAGTGGGTAATTACCCACAGTCCTGCTCCTCTGAGACAAGCACCTACCTATGGACTGGTATTCATCAGTCCTCCTAGTTTCAGTCCCAGCAGAGAGGCCAAGCCTCAAGTACACCGGTGAAACCAAACATCTAATTGCTCGAGGTGGTGCCTCTTGGGCAAGGTTGAAGGCGTATTAGCAACACAGTGTGGGAGAACGGTAGTTTATCTCAGAATCCAGACCTATCAATCCAGTGCTGCAGTGGGGTGATGGAAAATCTTTAATTAACTTTTGCTCACTTGCTCCCAGCACTGGTGAAGGTGGGTGGATGTGATCGTTGCTCAAGGGAGGATTCTTCCCTCCCCCTGCCTTTGAATTCCCAAGCAATTAGTGCTCTGTATAGAGCAACATAAATAGAGCTCCTCAAACCTGTAGGGTTTTAGTTTTGTTTTGTTCTGTTTGGGATGGGTTTGCCCTCCTCCCTGTTCTATCAAATACCAAGCAATTTATGGACCACTTTGCATGTGTTTGCACACCCTTTCTGCACCTTAACTGACAACCTACATGCTTTTTTTAATTAAAATTTTATTGGCTTTTCCATAAGTGATGTACCTACTGTAAGTAAGCACGGTTCAGTATAGATAACATGTGGTTTGTTTAGCTATCTTGAAGGAGATTATTTCTGTTATCATTGTAAGTTGATTATTGTAATTATTGAAAGAGAGAAGGCTGACAGAGAGAGAGCATGCAGAAGGAAAATGGGGGGGGGGAATTAAAAGATAATAATAAAAGATAATAACAGTCTCCTTTGTTCTTATTTTTTCTCTTGACAACCTACTGTACATGCTAAATTCCAGCTTAATGTTAGAGGCAATCCCTCCTGTTGCTAACACACCCCCATCAATAACACAAGGTCTTTAAACCCTAGATGCCTGCAATTAAATTCAGTACCAAAGAAAGCCAGAAACTGCCTCTCTTGTTAGTACTACCAGCCCTCCGAGTATCTCAGAATGCTTCTTTTCACCTCTTTCTTCCAAATTGATTTGATATTTTTAACCTTCTTTAGAAATTGTACGGCTTGAGCATACACAAAATTAGAGAGAAGCATTATGTGTGTGAAAGAAAAGACTGAGTGAGAGAGATTATACACTGCACCGATAACCGTGCGGTCCTGGCATCACTTTTGAGGTCAATGTATGGGATGGGAAGGTGAAAACCCCTGAGGGTAGTCACAATGCTGTTGGTGGAACACTGTGCTAGCCAGCGCTTGTCAGGAGGCGCATATGTTCCAGAGGCAGTGAAGATTCCCTGTTCGTGTGAAATGCCAGGGAATCTCCACATGCTAGCCATCTCAGTAGGAAAGTGCCAACCCTCACAAGTGGGTTTTTTCTCCATGTTTCAGAGACACTGGCCAGTGTTTAAAGCTACTGGGGGAGGATATCAGGGAGCCACCTCTTCTCCTCTCACCTTTTGCTGCAGTAGGAAATGGCAAGACTCTCATAGAATTCAGATGGTGTTGATAAGGTCACTTTTTTAGCTGCTTTGATCCGGGCTACTAGGGCTTTCAAGGACTGAGACTTTGAACTTGACCATGCATTCTCTTAAAACTGAGAGGAGGGGATGACACAACCAGCTTGAGCTATTGAAGTGTTCTGGGATGCAGCAGTATCTCCCACACACTGATGGTTTTGTGCTCAATTGAGCTAGCAAAAAGAGGAAGAGCAGAGGTCCCTGTGGGACAGCACCACATCCAGGCATTAGCAGCAGTGATACATGTTCACGCCTCTACTGATGGTGTATGTCCCACTGAACCAATCCCACTAGACTGCAACCCCCCTCCTCAGCAGGGACAGGAAGGGTTTCATGGTCAACAGAGTCAGTCAAACACTGCAGAGAGATACAGCAGGAAATCTGTCCTCCACGTATCAAATGCAGAAGTGCCACAAAAGCAGTTTCATCTAATGTCCTGGCCTGACTCCAGACGGAGCCCCTGTGCCATTCCAGGAATACTGCGAGCAGCAAACCTCACTCAGGTCGGGGGGTCAGAATTGAAGCCATCCAGCTATCAGCTATTCAGATGCTTCTCAAAAAATCCTCCCAACAGACCAAGCCCCATGAAACCGATCTGAAAAATACGAACCAAGAAATCAATGCCACGCTCTTTACAGTTTTTCTGCGGTGAATAAATACTGCATTACCTACACCGCACTCACATTAAAGGATTTTCTTCACTATGAGTAGTTACTCACTTCAGCATATTCGGCATTTGCTTCCCCTCTTTGCCAGGGGACCTGATTTGTGATGTCGCATGAAACTTCCAAATGAAGTGCAGCTCTCCATTCCTCTCACGGAAAAGGAGACTAACAAGCTGCACACCCTTGCTCACCTCTCCCAGGGAGGGAGAGCTACAGCCCAAGTTATTGCTTTATAATGACATGACTATTTACAGTTGCAAAAGTTCTTGTCACGGTTCCTCTAGTGAGGAGGAGAAAGACAGGAGGTAAGACTGTGAAGGTCAAAGCAAATGGGCAAACCAAGAGAATACTTTTCCTCTGGGGGAGGGATGGGGGGAGGGGGCGAGAAATGGGAAGAATACACCCCTTGAGATCATCTCTGAACATAAAAAAGCAGTAAGGATCAAACCAGCTGATTTTCATTCGAGGGGTAGAAATCTGTAAATACATTCACAAATAACCAATTTTACCATGCCATCATTATTTAGCAGTGCCCATCCTGACCTGAAGGAAGCAAAGCAATGAAAG
Organism: Grallaria varia; assembly: GCA_013396735.1. Taxonomy (NCBI): domain Eukaryota; kingdom Metazoa; phylum Chordata; class Aves; order Passeriformes; family Formicariidae; genus Grallaria; species Grallaria varia. The sequence goes on along the minus strand of VWZG01006142.1, from coordinate 270,838 downwards.
GAACTGAAAGGATAATATTTTTAAATTAACCCGGATTTCTCAAACCACCTCAAAGAGGCAAAAAAAGAAATAAAAGAGCCTGGACCGTCACTCGCTTCTTGTATGCAAGCTCACGTCAACTTTTATTTCTCTGAATTGATTTGCTTGTTTGTATCCCTTGCCATTTTTATTTTTTTGGTCCCGGAAAACACTGTAAAAAGAAACTAACAGGGGTGCGAAACAGTAAGTTTTATGTACTTTGCAGTAACTTGTGTACGACGCGGTTTGTTAACATCCCTGCCGTTCCCCCAGCAGCGCTGTCACGTTTGTCTAACACCCAGCCCCTGAGTTACAGTTTTACAGCGCCGATTTATAGCGTTGTAAGTTTAATATAGTGGCGCGTTGTAAAAGGGCTGCTTCGTGGGGTTTTTTTCTTTTTTTTTTGTTTTCTTTTTTTTTTTTTTTTTTTTTCCCCTTCCCTTAATTAATGTTTCAGACCCGCAAGGACAGGCTGGGACGGGGCGGGCGGGGCTGCCCGGGGCAGTGCTGCCCCCTGCGGGCACCGAGCGGCACCGCACCCGCCGCGCCCCCCGGGGCTGCGCCGCCCGGCTTGGCGAGGGTAATTAACAACAAGCACCATCACCCCCGGGCGCCTTCGGGGTACTGAGCGAGCACCGTTTAAAAAGCGGTTATGATTTTAGAAAAGAGAAAGCGCTCCCTCGCTAATTGAAAAGAAACAACCGACCCTGCCCAAGGTTATGACAACTGCATGATAAAAATTGAACAGACACAAGCTCCTTAATCCCTTTTCCCTCCTAATGTTAGTGGCGAGCTGTGAATAAGTGTAAATGAGCGGGGCAAAAGCCAAAACATGGCAGCCCTTGTGCTTTAGGCACAGGAGCTCTTTCCTGTGCTTGTCCATCCTCTTGGAGACTGCTGCAGCTGGGATCGTGTAACCTACTGGGACCACCTCTTCAAGGCCTTTACCTCCCTGGAGCTCACCTCCAGCCCGACAGCACGCTCTTGAGATGCTAGGGAACACCTGGGTAACCTCAGGAAAAACAGCAGCATTGTGGCTATGTTATAATGGAATCACAGAACATCCTGAGTTGGAAGGGACCCCCAAGGTTTATCAAAGTCCAACTCCTGGCACTGCACAGGACAGCCCCAACAATCACACCATGTACCTGAGACCATCATCCAAATGCTTCTTGAACTCTGTCAGCATCAGCGCTGTGACTTCTAAGTCTCCTTATTTGCCATTCTCCAGTGAGTTGTTTTCCCTACCGACTAGTGGCATCTAACAATACTGCCTGCAAAACCAAGCTGTATTGTCTTACAAGGGAGGTGATGTGGCAGAAGTAACTCGCAAAGTGAAGATGCTTCAGGGACAGAGGAAAGAAGAGCTGCTTTGGCTTTCACTGCAGCCTCTCTTCCACTGAGCTCCCTCTACTCCAAACAGCTGCTTGCCATTAGCTGTGCCCATCACTACAGTCGACTCCTGCTTCAGTCCTTGCTCCTCTCTGTCACTCTTCTTCCCTAGAACGCCAATTTGTCTGATTGTTTGCAATTAACTGTTGATTACGGTGCACAGAAGCCCAAAGAGGATAATTAAAAACTGTTCAGCCAGCAGCAGTGGAAAGAGCCTACTGCTGCAGAGGAGAGAGCAGTGCACAGCGAGCACATCCCTGCTGAGGGCAGGACACCACGAGCTGGTGAGGACCAACCAGGCTGGTGTGCACAGCTAGGCAGAGTTCAGGGAGGGCAGAGCACGTCAGAGGCTGGTGGTGATCCCAGTCAGCTCAGATGAAACACTGCAGCTTCCTGCCCCAGCCCCCAGGACCCTGAAAAGAGGGATACTTCTCCATCCCCATCCCAACGGGACCAGGAGGCCTGCAAGTACAATATGCACCCGGGTCCACAGTGACAGCATCAAAGCCCTGAGCGATTTTGTCAGTAACTTTGCTGAATGGCTTGAAGAAACATACTTTTCTGCCTTCTCTAGCAGCATCTCTTTTAAGACAAATTGTGAGTGGAAAACCTTTCAAGAAATCACCTTGCTATGAAATACGCCTTTGTTGCATGAAATAAAGCACACACGCAAATGCTGAAGCTGATAATACAAAGTGCCCGCTCAGTCCTGTGTCAACACAGATCATTTTTATACACGGTAATAGACAACATGGGGTGTTGAGGAGAAGCCTGGGCAGGAACAAAGTACACACAATAAATTTAAGCCTTGGAGGACCAAGTACAGGAAGCAGAGTTTTATTGAAGTACAGGCATTTCCCCTTCCCAGTTATACAAAAAAGAATTGCAGGTCAATTAGAATGAAGAAAAGTCTGTCCAACTGTGTGCACTAAGCTGACTCTAAACACAGACCTCAGAGCCTCTCTCAGATGCCACTTATAAACAAGAACAGCCTGTGACTCTCCAAAGGCAAGTGGGAAGAGGGGTCTGCAGTTAGGACTGCTGTTTGTCTCTAATAGCATCTCAAAAATTTTTAAAAAATAGCTTTTCCACTTGAAAAATAAATAACTTTTCTAAACGAATCATGTATCCAGAAGGAGATACTGAACTTGCTCCACCATAGGTGAAACCAAATTTTGGTATGTGGTCAGCTGAGCCAACACAGCTGTTCCTGCTGAAAGGAAGGGACCTTCTGTCTCAGCCCCTTGTCTTGCTTTACCTCCTCACTTCTCCTGGCCCCTTGATCCAATTCTTTTTGCTCAGCAAACCCTCCAGTGAACTAGAGGAATCATTAACCTGGCAGGATATGATCCTAATTTCTGTGGAGGTTTCTGCTATCTTAATAAGTTACTTACAGCATGACACATATAAGGTAAGAAGATGTTAGATGCAGCTGAAAGAAAAAAATCTTCCTTCAAAGAGAAATAGAACAGTGACAAAGCCTAGTGAAATGTTTCAGTGTTTTTTAAGAAATAAGCCTTGAGTAAATCCCAACCTTGACCTGTATTTTGGTGACCATCTTGTACCCCAGATACAACCAGCAATGCAGAAATGGGTAAAAAGGAAGTATAAAAAGAAGAACTGAACTGCTTTGATTTCAAAGAGAGGTCCAGGACAGCCCTACTATGGTTATAATGAACATCTTTTGTTTCCTCCCTGGGAGATCTGTAGGGATACATTGCTGCAATGATAAGGGCTCAACAAACTGGCAAGACCCAATTACAGGAACCATGCCGTGCTGCTACAACAAAGACACAGATACAATATTTTCTCTGAAAAAGATGGAGCTAGTTGCAAATTCTCTTGGTTCCACCAAAATCTGCTTCTTGGGTTCATTTCATGAAGCCTAAGCAAAGAAAATGTGAATAGCTGGGATACCAGAGGCAGAGGGAAAAGGAGCAGGAATTCTGTGCAGAACAAAATGCAAAAATACAAGGTGAATGAGGCTTAATACATCAGGGATGAACTCTGCTTTGACTTTTTTAAATAATATCCTGCAGCCTGAAGACACAATGCTAGTGCTATAAGAAAATAGCTCTCCTCTGAGGCCTGGTGTTTCAAAAGAGTCAAGGCTTAAAGTCCCAGTAGATGTTTGTTTAAGGACTAACACATTTAGCAGCTGTAAAACTTAACTATAATGTCTTGCTGTTTGTCCACTGAATCACATTATGCTCTAGCAGCGGGATGTATACCCTGCTTAGCTGTCCTGGCTGTCCCCAAAACTAGAGTTTTCTCACTGAATGTGCCACTAGCATTGTATGGTTCTTGTTCTAGACCTTGCATTTAAGGCTGGTCAAGAAGGATGTGAGAAACATCTTTGAGAGAGCTGACCTCCCGCTAGGCAGCTCAGGAGCAACACAGTCAAGACTTGAACTGACATTAAAAAAGGAACAGTTTTTCTTTTGTGAGAATTCAAGAAGAAAAGAGTAACTCTTGAAATACAGAGCTGTGGGACATTAATCGATTCCAGTGACACAGTGCCTTGCCCACAGTTTACTCATGTCTGCACTGTGGGATGATGGACAAGTCTGAGGGGATGAGGGTTTTCTCATGGCAGGCGCTGTCCTAAAACAAAGTAGGCTGCCCATGCTTCATTTACAATTTCAGAAGGAGCTTTGCTCTCTTGAACCTAGTCTCCTTTGGTCCATGGATCCTATCCAGTAGAAAGTTTCTTCAAAGCTCAGTTACTCACTGAATCTGTGCTTGAGTGGACTGGTAAGTCCCAGCGTCCTGGCATTCACGGTGCTAAAATGTGACACCTTGAAGCCTCAAATTTTCATATAAAGCATTTACTTTACTGCAGTCACTGACAGGCTTTCATTGCATTCAGAAAAACTGCTCTCAGTGTTTAGAAAGTGATTCTTATAGCCCAGTCTAGCTTTTCTGCTGAGCCTCATAGCCCAGTGACAATTTTATAGCTCCATCCCTTGCTGTGGATGTGCCAGACCCAAAAGTGGCAATCCTCAGAACTCCAATCAATAAATCATGCCACGAAGTTGTGCATTTGGTCCAAAAGTTGTAAGAGCAGATGGATTACTTAGGGACAATTTCAATTTCCCTTAGTCTGTATTTCCCTATGAGTAGTTGGCTGGAGATCTGGGCTTTTTAGAAAGAAGGAAAGAACAAAGACATTAATTCCTTGCTCCAGGAGACAGACCTGCAAGACATCAGAGATCCATAAAATCCTGAGCTGGCAATGCCCCCAGCCCTGGGGTCTCTAAAGTGCCACTGGGTGAAACCAGGCATCATAGCTCATCAACACAGTGCAAATACAAACTTTATTGTGTAGTCATTGTTTCTGGAAGAATTATCTATTCTTTATCTCTGTGAGAGCGTGAGAGATTAAGTTTGGAAGCCTATTAGCCACTGCTGAAATACCATTGTTATCATTCACTGTTAATTGTCACGCCTGGCTCTGATGCACTTAATCAGAGCAGTTGACACTTGGGCTCTAAATGAGAGTCAGCCAAGCAAGAGAGAAGAGGAAAATACCCATGGCTATTTCAGGGGGCTGGCATCTTCTGCTCATGGCAGCTTTTGAATCAAATAAAGACCCCGGCAGCAGGGTGGGAACTCCTGGCAGATTTTTCCAGATCCCTAACTGGTTACAGTTGGTCTTGGCCATAGATTTAAATGGCACAGGGAAGACAGTAGAAAAGCTCCCTGTCATGAAACATCCAACACAACTAACAGACATGCTGAGGAAGCCAGCCCCTGGTCAGGGAAAATGTTTCTTGGGGTCTTTAGGAAACTCCTGCCTGCCAGCTGTTAATGGATGGGGCTGAACTGCTGTCTGCATGTTAATGAGCCTATTATGAACAGCACTTTATCTTGTGACAAAGGTGGATTTAATGGAGTTGAAAGGTTTCCCAGAGTAAATTTCTAAATGTCCTAATAATGCAATGAAGACTCCATTAATGTATTTATTAATTAGGATGCAGCCACCTTTCAGCAAGGCTGTTTCAGGAACCCAGGATGTGAATCTGTCCCTGACGGAAGCTCACAGGGACATGTCCTGCAACGTTATGATGAGAATCTGAAGGTGTGTATCACAGCCCAAAGGATTCCCTAGCGATTCTGGGCATTGTGGGTGGATGCCTATAGCAAAATATCATCTCTTAGCTTGAAACATCTTGTTGGAGCAGAGCAAACCAGAAGCTGGAAAAGCCTGCTCTGTGCTGCACAAACCTGTGGAATCCAGACCAGAAGAGACCACTAAATAGTGCAGTGTAACCTTCCAGAAGCCCTTAACATGATGTTCCTTATCTCATCTTACACCTTTACTTGCACTGTAATTTATTTGGTGATAATTGTAGCCTTGATGTCTATCAGGAGATCCCTGTGCTTATCACACCAATGCTTCAAAATGCCTCCTCAGTTTATCTGTCACTAATGCAATTCTGGAGTGGGATGAGGGCCCATCTCATGTAGGTTTGTAGGTTTGGGCTGTATCTCACAGCTCCCTTGGCATTCCCCATTGTTTCTCTGGGCTATTTTGATGAGGCCTTTACCTCTACCATGAATCCTTCAGCAAACATGATAGTCATGTCAGCCTCTATAGTGACTGCTTTTACAAGCTACTATGACACGTACCAATCATTATTCTTTGCATGCCTGGGCTCAGATCCTTTAAACTTCAGGTCAGTCTTAAGGCTAAGATTAATTCCTTTGTCTCAGGACTGCTGCTGTCCTTTTTATCCTGCTGGTGAGAGGACTATTCTATCTTAGATACTCTGGCTAGGTTTCCAGGAAGATTGTCCAGAGGAGAAAGGAACCATGATAATTGTTTTACAGCACTGTCCCATCATCCACATCTTTCTTTGTCTTTCAGATTATGATTTGGCTTAATAGTGGAGTATGTATGACTGCAGGCTTTCTGTGGATTTGCTGGAGTTGAGCTTTTAAACTCTTTCCTCTCCTAGGAACCAGCACACTCAGAGGTGAGGAAAACAAGGTGTGCAATTAACATAAAATTCTGGCATGATATCACGATTCACAGTATCGCCCGTGTTTTCCTTTCAGTGCTCATCACTTCTGTCTCTTATTGCATGCCTTCTGTGCACAGAATCCCTATATTTTCAAGCTGCAATCCACATCTCATTTGGCAACCGTACACCTGTTAAAAAACCCCCACAAATAAAACAGCTCACAACTTTTCACTGGCAAGGAGAATGTGATCTTTCCTACCTCCACCAAAAACCCCAGTTGAGAAACTTGCTGTGAAAGGACCTGCATGGATCTATAGGAGATGTTCTCCTTCATACCAATTGGCTCATTTGTCATTTTAAAGAAAGAATTTAAAAGTCTATTTCAGTTGGAAGAGTGGACTAAATAGTGTCCTTCAACCCAGTTTCACTGCAAGGTCTCAGCTGCACTGTAATTAACTTTACTATCTTCAGCCACCCAAGAGCATCTTCAGTCAAAATAAGAAATAATACTTCTTCTGTAGTACCTTCTGTCCAAGTCTGAATTATCATATCATCTTACTGTCTCTTGTCTTTTTTGCTGTTGGATGAGCTGATCCAGGGGGCTTTGAAGCAGCGAGTCTCCATTTACAACAAACAGTGGTGGGACAGAGAGACTCCACCTCACTGGCCCTGCCCCACTGCCCATTCCTATGCACTCATGCTGTCTTATTTGAAGACACCATGAAAGAGACCATGCTGCTTGAGCCATGTTTTGTGTCTCACCAAGTAATTCCAGATCTCGTCAGTGGTCTAGCAAGTATTAATACTGTATCCAGAAGAAAAATGGCTGCATTTTGGTCTTCTAACAGGGAGAAAGGTAGGGTCACCCCATCCTTTCTTTGACGCAAAGAAGAAATTGCTCTGAACATGGAAAGGGCCTTTTTCACATCATCTGGACCACTCCCAGACTCAAATGCCATCATGCAGTCATATAACCAGGAGCTTCAGCATCATCACAGAAGGGTATCATTAGAGAAAGAGGTCAGTACTGCCTAACACAGGTATCCACACACTTCTGAGAACAAAAGGACTATGACAGATCTAGGAATTTTTGCTTTACCACTCCTCCAGGAGTAAATTGCAGGAGTCCTGGCAGACATCATGAGGAAAAATATTAACTTCCCAATGTTTGTCATTAGTGACCAGAGAAACGCATAAACGCACAAATGAAGCCATTTGTATAGCTAAATCAGTCCTGAACATGGTGTTTTTTCAGGAAAATACAAATAATATAAATTAATTTGTCAGCTTGTGTTTAGACACCAGCCTCTTCCACAGCAATACATTGAGAAGAGCTGGTTGAAATAATTATTCTCGACTTATGCAATCATTCTTTTTATTTCTGAAGGCTAATGGAGTGAAAACACGCTTTCCAGACCTTTGCTAATGACAGAGTCAGAAATAATGATCAGGGACCCTTATGTTCCTCTCATAATGAGGAAAGCAACACAAAATGATAGGGATGCGAGTCCTCAGCAATCACTTGTTCTTTATTTAAAAGGCAAATGGAGCATTCAGATGAGTTCTTTAGGTTAATGGAGCCACAAATAAGGTTTTGGGGCAAGGATTTTTCACAGATAATGCAGTACGGGCAATACCCTCTTTGGAGGACAGAAATATTTACGGATGTTGAGATTTCTCTATCACAGAGAGGCAACCCAAAAGCCAATACTGCGAGGATAAGCCAAATCCATCCTTTATTTCTCATCCCCCCAAGTCTGCACACACAGTGCCCCAGGGTACAGATGCACCACAAGCCCAGCCTGGGTGTCAGCTGCTGAAGTGGTGCAGGATGGTCACAGGCAATGTGAGCCCCGAACAAGATTCAGAGAAAGGGACAAAAGGAATTTGAAAATTACTCCTCATGTGTCCGTCACCCAAACCTCATGTTCTGCTGCCATGCACTTTCCTGTCCCCTACTGCATACCGTTGCCCAAGCACAGATGTTGGTACCAACCCAGTCCCCACAAGACCCCCAGAAAAAATTAAATGACCGAGTGACTCCTGCTCTGCTGCTTTTTGCTGAGGGTGATGAGATTGGACAGAGCGAGCCCAGGAGACCCTTGAGAGGAGCCCCAAGCTCAGGCAGTTTTGTCCCCAGGGGGAAGAATACAGAGGTAGTCATCCACAAGATCTTCATCTTCAGAGGTAAGGAGCAGAGTGCGGGAAGACCCCCAGGCTGTTTGCTGATGGTCAAATGCAATATGTTTGACTTCTGATACAAACTGCTGGAAGAAGTGAGGGCCTGGAAAGACTTCTGTCATACTGGGTCCTTCGTGATGAAGGAAATTGTACCTGTTTCTTTTGCACAGCCTGGTGAAGGCAGTGGCAAAGAGGAATCACCATAACCTTGGGACACTCTTCAGGTCCTGGTCTCCAGAGGGATCTAATTTTTCACTACATCACCACATGAAGCAGGTTCATGTTTCCCTTCTGGTTCTTGTTGTACTCATCAGTTTCTCTGTAAATAGAACTGAAACAATATCCATAGACTGGAAACTTCTAGAGAAAGGGAACTAACTCCTTGGTCACTAGCACCATATAAACTAATTTTACACCACCACTTTCACTTCTACTGCAGCAAGAGGAGAGTCAAGCTTAGGCACAGTCTCTGTCATACAGTCTTTCTTAGGAAAGCTACCCTGCAATGAAAGGATCTTCTTTGTCCTTCTCATGCTGCTGGTTCAGGTGGTTAAAAAAGTCCAAATGCAGGTATACTCGTATAATTGATTACTCAGTAGTAGTAGGAGGCAGTATATAATGCACCAAATAAGATCTGAAAGATGCATAATTAGTACAATTAGAAGTATTGCATTCCTTTCCATATGAGATTATCATAAGGGGAAAAAAATTTCTAACAACCACTATGGTATTTATAACTTGGTAAGTACCATGAAGCAGTCTCCTGGAAAAAGAGAATAGTTCACAGAAACACTTGGGTTTTATCAAAGCCTGCTTAGCTCTCTAGAAAAAGAAATTTAAACCCATTGATCTGTCAGGGTTAACAAGAGAAGCAAGTTCAAGAAATTGGTTCACTACTCAAGACCTCATTTTAATAAAGCTAACTGTTTTCCCAGGTTGTGATCTCATCAACTCTCACAAGCTTAGTGGCAGGAACTTTTTTAATGTGTTTACTGGGAGTCCATGAGTGGTAGAAGAGCACCTTGAAGTGATGGAGGGAAGCTGACAGGTCCTGCATGTCAGGACTTGAGCTCAGTACCCTGGCTGACATATGCCTGTTGTAGTAACCTGTGAAAAGGGATGTGGAGGCAACATACTTAAAGTCTGTGACCATAAAATATTCTATAAGACTTTGTGGGTTTACATTAGAGTAGGTGATGTTTGATTTTGAGGAGTTAAAAAACCTACTAAAATAGAACATCAATGGATCCATCTTTACATGTGCATTAAGATTTTTGACTTTCACTCAAGGTCCTGGATGAAATCAAGATATTCCTTATAATTAACTGGAAACAGACTCCCCTTTTATTGTCTTAACATCATTTTATAGAAATATGAGTCTTTGATGCTGTAAAGCAAGTACAAGCTGGAGAAATTCTGCTACTATGACTTTCTCTCCCTGTTTTGCCCAAGATAGTATGAGATGCTAATCACCTTTCAAACCTCACAGCATGAAGATTGACTCCTGAGAGTCTATTAATGATGACCCAGTTGCAATAAGCTGGGCTCATGTTTTGGACAGATGGTACAAGGATGCCCAAATAATGCCCTGGGAAGGGCAGTTGTCCAAGACAGTGCTTTAAGTAACTTTAAATGCACATTTGACTAGGTGCAATATATCAGCCAATGCATGAATCTTTAGTCGCAAGCATAGCACCAAGCTCAGGGAAGATGTGAGCTGCTTTAATCAGCTTTCCCTGGGTGGCAGAAGCACACAAGGAGAAGGGTATCATCAGTAGCAGAGCGACGTGCTGAGCATAGAGTGGGTCTCAACAGTCACCTACACCCCCACCAACTCCGATTCACTCACTGCTGGCACAACACTGTCACCCTCACCTGTAAGAGGCTGACACTGACATACGCAACCAGCTAAAAACAGTCTGTGCTGGCAAAAAAACACATTTGCAAAACAGTCAGGGATGAGATCCAAATGAATTACCCTCAAGTAACAGATATTTCAAGATTAAAAAGGAAAAAAAAAAAAAGGAGAAAACCTCTTGCGTTAGGGCTGCTATGAATAAGAGCTGACCAGATCAGAACAGTTCCTTTTTCCTGCCATCCAGGTGAATGACTTGGCATTTGGCAACATTAAAAAGCATTTTATTGAAATGGACGCTGCAGACTGCACTATCCTATCTCTCTTTATAACCACTCTGTCCCCATCATTATTGGGTACTCCTTCAGCTTGTGTGTCATCCTCAGATTTTATCAGCAGCAATTTTATATTTATTTCAAGACCAGCAATAGAGAAATTGAAATAACACTGGACACAGACTATTTCATAGAAACCTCACTCCCATCAGTCAGCATTCCCTGCCTCTTTTGACTCAAGTCAAAATATTGTGCTGGACCATGCTGAACACATCATAAGACTACATTATCTCTCTGCAGTCACTGTCGACAGCTAAATTTGTAATCACATACAAAATGAGAGTTGTTCTGTTTTGCAGGCTTTACCTTCTTGAAAGGTATGCTGCCTGATATTAACTATATTTCTAGTTAAAAACCGAACCTCCTATTTCCCTGTGCACTGTTTTGCCAGATATTAACTTCAGGTTGTTCAGTTTCATCATCATGGCTAGGCTTTGCGAACGAAGATTTGGGAAGGGCTCTACCCACGCTTGCTGCAAGCGCGCTGATGGCTAAAGAGGCCTATGCGAGATGGGCAAGTCCGGTTGCAAAAGGCACAGCAGAAAGTCTCCGTAGGCGGTGTTGGTGAGGCACGGTTCTTTCTGCATTGTCTTTTCTCCTCCAGACTGATTCTGCGTGCATTCTCAAAGGAATCAGCAGCGTTATGGATGGTGTGTCTCCACGCCTCCTGATTGGAGGCCAAAGTGGACCATTGATGGTAGTCAATATGGCCAAGGCTGAGGTACTGTTTTAGAGAGTCCTTGTATCTCCTCTTTGGG
>VWZG01006142.1:203452-259128 GCA_013396735.1 Grallaria varia | reverse complement strand
ATTCACCTATGGTGATGCGGGGGTGATGGAAGGCTTCCTGGGGTGCAGGTTGGAAGAGAACTTCTGTCTTCTTCAAGCTGACTTCCAGCCCAAAAAGCTCAGCAGCCTCTGCAAAGCAGGATGTTAAGCGCTGTTCAGTTTACAACTATCATAACCACTGGTGTTACACACCTCTGAAGTACTGGCAAAACCTAAGACCTTTGCAGTCATCTGCAATATTGCCAGCACTCCCAGGTTCATTAAAACCAGATGTTTCCTCAGCCAGCCTTCTCAAGACTCTTAGATACACGTTGTCCTAATAGATAATGTTTAGCAGACTCTTCAGTTACTTCTGGGAAGTAATCAGCCTTAGCAAAGCCCATATGCTGTGGTTTTTCAAACATGGAATAGAAATCATAACATAATGCCTTTGACTCCCTGCCTTCATTATAACATCTTTAATTGTTTTTTACTGAAAATGACAGTATTCCTACTGTTCCTAAACCTATGGAAACTCCTCATTACCTCTACCTTCTCTCACTAAACCAGAGGTCTGTGTGGTGTGTTTAATTGTTTCCCACTCCAAGTAACCCCTTTTCTGCTGCCCCTTTCCCCTGTCTCCCACTGAAAGCGTATGACGGACAAGGAACAGCAGGCAAGTTCTGGAGGAGGATCAGGAAGGATCCCCAACAACTGTCTAGGGATTCAGAAGCCTTCTGCAATTCATCTACAGGTTAATAGGACCTAAAGCACTGCCTGCAATTATGGGAAAATTGTATGAAAATTGTTTTTTACTCCCATCCTCATGTTGTTGTACTGGGTCTTCATGTTGTTGTACTGGGCTTCTCTTTGTCAAAAAAAAAAAAAAGTAATGAAAAGTAGGTTAATAGTTGGCACAGACGCCATAACACAAACAGGGACAGAGGTTACTACTCTAAACTACTAATTTTGTGTCTTTTTTGCATTTCACCCCTTTTGCTTTCCAAATTAAATGCCCCATCTTGTCTTCACTGCCACACGCACAACTGAACTAAAAGCTTTGTGCTCAGAATAAATATCTATTACAAGGAGAAGCTTGTTACAGTAATAGCACATTCACCGCACACAGACTGCATTCTAATAACGACAGTCATGTAGAGAAATCCTCTTAAATCAAAGAAATACCACAACGAATAATGAGAATGCTCAACAAAAGTCTCTGAAGCAAACAGGGAAATAGAAAGATTGTTTGACCTTTTAATACTGTAAATACATCTGCAATGCCCAAGGAATGGCTGCATCCCACAGGCTCCTGAACAAATGCCTGATGTGTCTAATAACATCGTTTTCCTGCATGTGTCTGTAACAGCCGCATGGCACCGCTTAGCAGCAGGACAAGACAGTTGGGATTATATGGGTGTTTTGCTTTTTGTGTTGTAGGTTTTTGTTTGGTTCCTTTTTTTCCTTTCGTTTGTTTTTTTCTGTTTCAGGAACCGGGTCTGTTGACTGGGCTAAGTCATCAAATGTAGCAACCCTTTCTTCTCAGAAGAGTTGGGCAGTAGCAGGGATGCATGTGTGCAGCCAGCCAAGGGCTGTTTTGTTAGTCATCACAGCTTGAAGAACCAGCTGCAATGAAACACATGTCCCACTGGACCAGCCACACTTCCCTGGGACAAGTAGGATGAATAGCCTGATCTTAGAGGTCTCATAGTGGAGAAGCTGTGCGGGTCAGAGGGGAATTTTGAAGAGCACCTGAGGCAATGGCATCTGCACTGTCTCAGTATCCCTGCTGGCTTACAAGATTTTGGGTTCACCCCACCCAGATGTGGTTGCATCGTCTGAGATTGTGGTGGGCCCATCCATTTGCTAAAGTACCTTCTATGGACTTCCGAAGCATAAACTTATCTTCTTGATACAACCATGCGCAGGGCAGAGGCCATCAAGTTAACTCTAATTATAATCCAAACTGGAAAGGGAATAGCTGTGAAGCGGCTTTGCTCTACAGCAAGGCTCATTTTCTGGGCACTGAAAGGTCTACTGGATCTATACAGGCTGAGTGGTTACCTGCACAGAGCTGCACTGTGCCATGAAGACTAATCAGGCTGTTAAGGGGGGCCAAGGCACAGCCTTGGGTCAGGCTTCCAAAACAGTTCAGTTCCCATGGAGTCTGTGAAACTCTAGTATCAAGTATGAGCACCAAACTGCTTGCAAAATAAACCCCTGAGTTCCTGAAATCTGCCCTTACTCATGCTCTTCCAATTACTCCACATTTAAAAGTCTGGTAATGCTGAGGGGTAATGGAAACAGATTTTTGGAGTTTAACAAGCTGCATTTGGTTGAAACGTTTTAGCCATTCTTCCTTGAAAATAACATTAAGAATGGAAGAAAGTAGTAACAAGGTGTTTAAAATGACAGCCAGAGAAAGCAGAAGTGTTTCGCTAATCTCTCATAATTCTCTGGCCATGTCAGAGGAAACACATGAACTTACTCAGACTGTCAAAACACTTTTGATCAAACATCACAAAGAAAAGAAACTATAGGAATTCAAACAGCATAGTGGAGAGGGGTAAACTATTATTTTGGTGAAACTTTAACAAAGGGAAAAGAAGTGAAGAATCAGGTGGCCTATTTTCACCCTGACAAATGTCATGTGCCTCAAGGCTTCACTCTGGATCCCATACTGTTTAATTTGCTTGTGTTTTTGAATGATCTAGAAAGGGTTGAAACTGAAATAGCAAAAATGTACCAGCCACAAATTTTTAGGTGAGTGAGTAGTAAGAATTATTGTGATGGCATTCAGGAAGTCCTTAGGCAACCAAATGACTGGCCCAAGTAATCAAATTCCAGTGCCAAAACACCAAAGACATGTAACACTGGAAAAGGGAAAAATATTGCTCGCACAGAAATCTAAATGTAGGTGGCAATTCTTTTCTTTACCCAGAAAGCAGGGGGGTTTCTTTCACCCATCCCATGATCTCTACTCTCGAACTGCTGAGGGCCCTCATTGCTGCACAGCGTATCTCCTTAGCAGGCACGTGCCCAGTGCCTCTGGCACAGGATGGCACAGCAGGGCTCTGAGCAGCAATTGCCCCTGTCCCACTGTGCCTCACAGCAGGGCAACACCTGCCCGGCCTGCCTTCCTCCCCCAGCTCACAGCGCGGGGCTCTGCCAGTTCACACAGGCAGGTCCTCCTCTGCAGTCCCTTGCCCACCACGCACAAATACACACATGGGTCTCTCAGGTGCCCCTTGGCCTCTCTCTCAGTGAGGAGCTCCCAGCAGGAGAGAAGAGAACAGAGTATGCAACAGGAAAGAGAAAGAGGCTGCGATGTTATAGGGAGAAGGAAAGGGCAGAGACAGAGCAGGGAGGAGAAATGGGCAAGAGCTGGGGCTAGGGAGAGGATGCTGCACTGCAGGCGGTACAAAGATACAATGCAGGTGACACAAGGAAACAGTCCAAGTAATTGCTATACCTATATCCACAGATATTCAATCTGTACACAAATGATAGCAGATAGACAAAATTAACTAAAAATTAATCACTAGAAAAGGTTTGAGCAATTCTATGTAAGCATTGCAAGCCCAGCGGAAATCCTGCACATCACATCTCTTCATCAGCTCTAAGAACTTCCTCAGAGATACTGCACAACTTTAATGGGGACACGATTCCTGTCAAAGCAAGACATTAAGAAGACATCCTAGAGAGTGAGCAGAAGACAAGGCCATTAGCTAGGATTAGGGTTAAAAATTACTACAATGAGAATGCTGCAAGTGGTGCAAGGAGAAAAAGGGAGGCCAAAAGAACAGGGAAGCTGCAAATGTATTCTGGGCTCACAACTCTTCCACCTCCAGGATGCCTGAGGGTCTTGGGTAAGGCTGTGCTGACAAAAAAGGACGAGTGAAAGGGTTAGTGTTAGGAGCAAGACAAAAACTACTCCTCCGATAAGAAAGGGGCTGCCAAAATAGCTCTGCTATAAGATCTTGCTTATCCTAATCACAACTGGGAAAGCTGGGGCAAAAGTCAGCCAAGGTCAGCAATTTGGACTAAGGTGTGGCTTTGGGTTTGTGTTGGGAGAGGTGCAAACCTATCTGTACTTTTGAATGGGGCTGGAAGCAGGCTGCCAATCCAACGCTAAAGCTGCTGAAAAAATTCATCCCCTGAGACCTTTTTTACAATAATGTGATGAAGGAATGTGTCATCTTTAGAGTATACTCACTTTATCCCTACTCCTTACTTCATAATGCCAGAAAATGAGGCAGATGGTGAAAAAAAATCACAGCAAAATCACCACAGACAGAAAGAAATACTAAATACTTTTTGCAAACAGGTGTTTAAGCCTATGTACTCACTGCTATAGTAGACCAAGGACACAAGGTGATTCAAATGAAAATGTATTTGTCTATGGATCACATTAGTTTCCAGAGTCACAGGAGTTAATGATAACAACAATTTTTAGAGTATATTAAATGCCATCCTTCAAAACTTAATCCAACCTCTAACTATTTCAGGATCAGGATGAGATCTAATGGGGCTTGAGAACAAGGTTGAAAGGATTGATTATCCTGCATCTGCCTGCTGTGAGGTTCTCACATCTTCCTCTGAAGCATGTAGTGCTGGCCAGGGTCAGAGGCAGGCAGCTGGATAGGAAGGCACCCTGGATTAGCTTGTTTGTACTCCCCCTGCTCTACCTTGGCTGCAAGCTATGCAAGGTTTTATGTCTGTAATCCACAGCTCTCCTTGAGGAACACAGAGGGCCTCTGAAATGCTAAACAACCCAGGGAAAGAAGCTTACCTGAAGCCATGAGTAAACCCAGCAGTCAAACCTCTGGCACAGATTTTGGCATCTTCCTCTTCTAAATGGCTCAAGGTTTGGATGTCTTTGTTTTCAGCCCTGTATCTGAAAGATAAAGGAATTAGTAGGATTTCTTTAATCTTTGTGTTCTCCCAGATAAGTGTATTAGAGGAATTTTGTAGGTTATGAAAATATTTATTTTGAATTAAAATTAAAGCTGCACCACATTGTGTGTTATTGTATCTTAGTGTAGGGCATGACTGAGCCGTGCAGTCTCCTATATCTGACTGCAGAAACATCATTCCTTTTGCCCAGACCTGGATAAATGAAATAATGATGCTCTCTTTTCAGCAAAGCCCATTTTATAGCTGTTGTGACACAGAACGCACGGAGTTCAAAAAGACTCCTTAAAATAAGTATTTTATTTTCAATATTTCATAGGGAAATTGATTTTGGCTTTCAAGCAACAAAGAACTAGAGGTGGAATTGTGGTGGTTCTGACTGAGCCAGAATTTGTTTCCCCATAGGAGCCCTCACAGTGCTCTGCATTGGTGTCGATAACACACCCATATTTTGGCTACCACTGAGCACAGCACTCACTGTTCAGTCAAGGGCAAGATCCTGGGAGGGGACACAAACAGGCCAGCTGACCTGCACTGACCCAGGGGATATTCCATAGCATAGGACACCAACCCAGATATAAAAGCTGGGGCAGGAAGCAGGAAGGGGAGGCACTCATTGTCTCCGATGGCTGCCTGCTAACCTCCGACACATGCGTAGGGGCCCTGCTTCTCAGAGACATGGCCGACCATCACTGCACATGGGAAACAGAGTTCAGTTGCTGCTTCTGCTTTGCGTGCACACACCCTGCTTTTGCTTTTGCTATTTGTATAAATATAAACTGCCTTATCGCAACCCACCATTTGTGCTGGTTTTTCTTGTTTCCACCCTTACTCTCTCCCCTGTCCAGCTGGGAAGGGGAGTGATAGAGCGGCTGGGTGGGCACCTGGCATTCAGCCATGGTGAACCCACCAAAGAAACCTAGGCATTATGGAGTCAGCATGCCCAGTTATTGACAGAGGAGACCAATAATTGTATCTCTGTGTAAACTTCTTTTAGAGAACATAAGAATATCTCAACTGGCTTTACCTGTGCTCTCTTGAGCCAGTTTCCTCTACTTTAACCAGAGGGGAGGTTGCCGCTGCTGTTTAAGATAAAGAAGAGCATGGAAAAAGTGATAGACAGTTAATAGGCAGACATGTTTCCTCACTATGAGCACAGTTGTTGTTGGCATCTGCAAAATTTCTTTCCCACCTCCAGAGGAAATAGTTTTCAGAAAAGGTCGAGCCCACAACACACTTTAAATCTCATAGGCAAAGGTCTGTGAACAAAACGAACATATTTCTTGGGTGCAGTGGTCCTCCGGCTGAACAAATAGATATAGGGGAAGGTGAGGAGCACAGTATGAGCCCTTCCCATCTCAGTAGCTGTGGGCCTCTCTGATTCCTCCTCATGGCTGCATGAAGCCCTTCCTGAACACAGCAGCCCACCAAGCAGCACAGCTCCAGCACCAGCTGAACTACTTTCTTAACTAACAACTCTAACAATCCTATCACACTTCCAAACTTAGCTGTGACCCAGTCAACACTCAAGGAAATGGAGTTTAATTAACCCTTTCTCACAAGGATTACATTCAAGTACCCCATCCAGATAAGTACTAATGTTGGCTCAGGTTGTATTACCTCAGTTTCTCTTGCCACAATTTTTTTCCCCCTTCTGCCTTCAGTAAGCTCTTTAGATTCAAGCACTTACCTCAGGCCAATTTTTTATTTCAAAGCTGGATTACTGACTTAACTCCCTCTTCCCATTTTTCTACCACTTAGTTCTATGCTCTCTGACTGTGAGGATGTAACACAGCAACAAAGGACCAGGAAAAAGACAAGGGATTAAAGTATAAATGGATCTAAATACTTAATAGCTGGAAGGAAGAAAAGTGTGACCTACATTAATCAGAAGCAAAATAGTGACAATAGGCTTCAGCCAGTTGTGTACCTAACTGTTTGCATGGTTTTTATTTATTTTTAAAGCACCAGGTAGCAAGAAAACATGCTTGAAATGGTTTCTTTCAAATGTAACTTCAGACATGGTTTATAAGTTTTCTACATCTTGGAAACAAGCAGACAGCATTTGAGGGGGAAAAAATAGAATTCAGCTTTATGAAGAATGGCACACCAGATAAGAGATGGTCAAGAGTTGCAGACTGAACCCACTGTGTGTAAATTACTGAGATTTCTGTTTAATTACACCATGAGGCTCTTTGTTGGCAGTTCTTGAAACTTATTCACATGATTTTAAAGCTCCAGGCCCTGAAGTCAAGAGATGATATGAGAGTCTTAACTTCCCTCACAAATAACATTGAATGTAAACAAGGCTCAGATATCAAGAAAAAAAAAAAAAAAGAAACAAAACCAGCTTTCATCTATTTTTGACTTGCCATTTTTAAAGGTAAATTCATGGGGGTAGCGTACCAGCTTGTCTTCTGAACTGCTGGAGTGAGCAGTGCAGTAGATGTGGGGCAGCTGTAGGTGTGCAGATCCCTCAAGGCTGTTGGCTGCATCCTTTATTCTCACTCCATCTGCACTGGGAGAAAGGAGAGAAGATGCGGATGGCCAGTGCAAACAGTTGGGCTTGTGGCACCCCCTGCCTTGTGGGAAGTCTGGGAAGAAGACTTGTTCTGCTGAGACTTTTTGGCCTGCCCAAAACAGAGTGTGCCTTTGGGGGTCCCCGGGCCTGAAGCAGTGAGCAGCTGAGAGTGTTGCATTCATGGCTTCAACCTATACCTCATTTGCTGCCCTCAGATGAGGCATTACAGCTTGACTCATTGCTGTACTCTTGTCTCAGTAGCCTCTTGAGGTCTGAGCTGGATTGGGTTTCATTTAACAAATCAGACTTCTAGCCCCCATTTTAACATTAATTGATTGGAGATGCTTTTAACTGTTCCTTCTGGGTGTATTAATTTTTTACAGATTGAATTTGGTTTGATGAGGCAGGAAACCTGAAACTATTCCTGGCATCTCCTGCATACTCAGAATAACCACTCTAACGCATTCAAAAGAGCACACAGCAGCAGGGTGGTAACAGATCAGGGCTGGGGATGGGGAGGCAGAAGAAATGGGGTAGAGAGAGTAGTCACCTATCCATTTCCAAAAGACATCAGTAAGTGATTGCTTACCCACGTCATCTTTAATATTAAACATTTTTTACCCAGCAATGCGAGTATTTCGATCAGGCTGGGGCTGCTGACATTAACAGATATTAAATATACTCAGGAGAAATATGATCAAATGTTTGAAGTGTCTAGTAAATGTGCTGTTAGCTGCCCTCCCAGGGAGGCTTAGTGCAAGCTATTGTGTTTTGCTGAGCGAGAGAAAGGCTGGAATATTAGACAAGGAATCCAAAGGCAATTTTATCAGCAGTGTTATGCAGGTCTGGAACACATTGCTTTTCTATTGGAAGCTTTTCTATTACAGCCATCAAATTACTTGCTATTCTTAAACACTGAAATGCCATTTTGCGTTTTAAACCCTCTGAGCTGGCAAGCGTAAAGGATTGCCATGCTCAACAGCATCTCCTTACTCTGACACTGTGCTGAGGCTCTGGGCAACGCTGGGCTTCAAAGTCCTGTTAGACCAGACAAAGGCTTTACCCTTCCTGCTCACTCAGGCAGGAGTGGGAGATATACTTGGCCCAAGCTTACATCCAGAGATGTAGTACCAGCAAATCCCACAATTACAGCTTGACTACTCTGCTCCTGGAGCAGAGGAAATAACAGATGAGAAGTTAATTGGCAGAAGAGACAGAAGGTTGGCCACACTGGAACTTACGGAAAAAGCCATAAGGAAAAAAGACTAGGAGAAGATTCTCCCTGGAAGTGTATCTCTGCACAGTGGATATTTCTCCTCTGTTTTTCAGCTTTTGGTTTCAAGGGAAGGAGCCTGAGGCTGCTCCTTCCTCTTGGCACATCAGGGCCTGAGCCTGTGAGACCTCTGTAGATTGGGCAATGTAAACACCCCCTTTCAGAGATTTCTTCATCCTTAAAATAGCATCTCTATCCTGCAGTACTCTTCTACAGGTTTATAAAAAGGAAACCAAGTAACATAAAAGGCCACTGTCTTTCACAAAAGGCCAGGTTTGCCCTAGAGAAAAGTGGGTGTTCCATTTTATAGAAGAAATTCAATTTATTACTAATGAACTTACATAGTTAGTGACATACACAGTATTTTTCTATCTCAGAAAGTATCCTCATTCCTTTAAAACTTCCTAGTGTGTCCAAATAATCTGAGTACAGCCAGGTCTGGACTAGATAAAGTCCCTCAAAATACTCCTCTCCAGCCAAAAGTTCAATTCAGCCAAAATGAATGACCAGCCTTTATTTTTTTTATTTTAATTAAGAAATCAAATACCATGATCTGGTATACATCCATGCCTTACCTGAGGCAGTCAGTCCTAGGAACAGCCTGAAGCCTAGGACATTCCTGAGACCCAGGACTACATATTGAAAGCACCTTTGTAAATGATTTGAATCCAGCCTGGATTCAGTCCTGCTCACCTTTCCAACAGACAATGCAATTGCACTCCTAGGAAGGACTTAGTCTGTCTCATCTGCGCCATCAGGGCAGACAAGACACATGAGGACAGCAGAACCATGCATCACACACTGGGGTCTCCAGGCCCGCTCATCCTTTAGCACAAGTACAGCATGGTGTTCCCTTCCTCCCTCCTCCTCATAAATGTGGGCTGAACAGCTGGATTAGCCCAGAAGTACCCCAAGGCAGTGATTCAATAGGCTGGACAGCCAGTGCAGGTGGCTTCATTTAAGGCCTTGAGATTAGTCATTAACCGGTCATTATGTTAACCCACTGTTGAAGTAGCAGCAGGTGCTGGCTTCGGAGAACTAGTGATCTCATTTAGCAAAAGAAGCCCTAGGCCCTCCTGTTTGTTAGAGCAGCATGCTTATTTTAAATTCAAACCTACTGTCTTTTTCTGCTTCTCTTCTTCTATTGCTAAAAATGGTTTTATGACAGATCTTGATGGATATGAATTGTCTGCCATATGTTGTTTCCTTTCCTGACTGTTATCTCCATATGTCAAATGTACTTGGATCTGATGATCTCCATACAAACGATAACAAAACAAACAGACAAGGAGAGGCCAGACTACAGGGGAAACAGAATCTCTATCAGAGAACTGAAATATCAGCAGACAGCCTTTCTACAGGAGACTGTACAGTTTACATGCTGTCACTCAAAACCAGTGACTCCTTCTAGGCACTCTCACACATTAGTTGCTCTCTGACTGCTAAGAAAGGATGTGTTCAAGGAGAAATTCCCTGGGGATCCACTACCCAGCTTAGGATATACACAGTAGTGAGAGACCTAATGGGTAAGGTTTGTTTTGCCTCCAGCATAACTCATACCAAGCTTTTAACAATTTGGCATTTTCCTGGAAGATTGGATCAATTATCAAAGTGCCTCAAGTGACCTAAGTTTACCAGAGATTTGATCTCCTAAGTCCTTTAGATGCTTATAAAATTGGATCCTTTCTTTCTTACAGTTGTTGCCTTTCTCCATAATTTTCTTCTTATCAAATTGCCATTTTTTGTTGTGTCTTTGAGACTTCTCCAACTCTCCAAAAGATCCAACAGCAAGGCATATTTAGAAAACACAGGATCATAAATACCTCATAATACAAGACAGTTGGTTTGGAATCCTACCATGTTGTCCTTAATTACTTTTTCCCTAATGGTCCCAGTTTCTATTTCCTAAACCAGATATGCAAATTCCTGGTCATCCTTCAGGCTGCTCCCCCTTGCAATGAGCACCTGTGAACATGGGAGCGCTTGGCCCCACCAAAGTCTCCTTGTCATGCCTGTTGAAAGGAGGACAGGCTATTCCAGGGAGGCTGGTGACAATGAGGACAGGTGAAGCCCTACTGCACAGCACTCTCATCTCTGTAATGGGACCTTCTTTGAGGCAACAGAAATAGAGACTCACAATGTGCACCCCTTGTGACCATATTGCATCACTGGAAAAGAATAATCTTTCCAATGGGAAGTATATCTGTAGCCCTGCCTCCTTCCTCCTGTGACCAAACTGTCCACACGAGACCAAGACACAGTGCCTTTCTTCCTGGCTAAATCCACAGGGAATGAAGCTGTTCTTTACAGGCCCAGGTAAATCTGTGCAATTACTGAGAAAGAACCCACCAGCAAGGTGAAAGTTAAAAAACACATTTTAGGTATGATAGCTTTTTACTTCCTCAACTTCTATTTCGCTGAATCCTTTTCTTTCTTTTTCCTCTTACAGTTATTGCCCTGCTGAGCTGCTCAAGAAGGGAAGCAAAGTGCTGGAATAGAGATCTTTGCAAGGTTAGAAAAGACACCTTTCACTTTAACAAATGATGGTCTCTGTCTGTTTAGCATCCCTCTCATGTGTCTGTAACAGATACAGGCAAAATTGATTCTCTTTACTTCAGGCCTACTAATTAAAGCCCTCCTCTGATGTAATGGTACCACTAAAATTTCCACTTGGGTCATCTGTGTTTTTCTGTGGATCCTATCTTTTTTTGTTGTTTTTTTCCAAGACAGATTAGATTATATTTAAGGGAGTACATTTTTTAAGGGAGACCAGACAGCAAAAAAATGAAAGTAGATAATAAGCCTAAACAATCAACACAAAGGAATTCTAAGTCTTAGAATAATTCAGGTTGGAAGGGATTTTAGGAGTCCATCTAAGCACAAAAACACCAAGCACGAGCTCAAAATCAGTTTCAAAAGGAAGTCAGGTTGCTGAGGACGTTGTCCAGAAGTTTTGAAAATTTTCAAGGATGGTGATGCCACAGCCTGTCTGTTTCATTGCTTGATTGCACAGCTTGCAGGCTAATACAGCAACCAAATAAAGGGGTTTGTGGCTGATATCTCATCTTGAGCTATCCTTCCAAGGCAAAACATGGAAATCAGGGCTGAGTATGGCCAGTACTTGCCTGGAACACAGCATCTACCCCAGAAAACTTCAAGACCCACAAAACGAGCTGGTAAATTGGTGTTTCAAGCTTTTGTTCAACTACAAAATACATCAGGGATACTAACTCCTAGGGAAGCATAACTTAGCCTATACAGTCATTTGGTGAGCAAAGAGGGAGCTGCTGTTGGGACCCCAAGCACTTCCCAGAGCATCCCTCATTAGTGGACTGGCCACATTGCACTTCAAAACCCAGGAGGATTTAGGGACTTCCTTGTCACTCGTTATGCTACCAATGTTTTTATTAGTCTCACAGTGTTACATATACTTGCTTTGCTAGATAACACAGCCACCACAAATTTCCTTGCATCTGTCCCATAATCTTTTTCGGGACCTTACCAAGTGATCCAGGTCCACAGCACAGTTGAGGGGACAGTCAGCAGAGGGTACACACAGAGAAACCAGCAGCAATGAGCAATCCATTAGTTGATCCAGACGTAACGAATAGACAATACAACATGCTTGCACAATGGAGTTTTTCATTGTTTGAGTAATTCTAGAACTAACCAAGCCTGAGATTTCAGTATTTAGTGTTAAAATTCACACTTGTTAAAATTCAAATCTTTAGGTCGCTTGCTCATTAGCCACAGAAGTGCTCTTCTTGGAAGTGCAATATAAGTAAATAAATAAGAGTTAATGTATGTAATTCAATTTAAATTCAAGAAAAATCACCCTGAATAATTTTTCTTAGAGTCATTCATCTTTCCAGGAGTCTGGTCTTCTGACTGTGCTTTAACAGCTGCTTTTAAAGCAGCAAGCAGTTTAGTGAGAGGCACTGGGATTTGGGAAGGCCTGAGGACCAGCAGGGATCAGTTTGGGTGGACAGTGATCACCCCAGCATTAGGGTTGAAAGAAGGAAAACATTTCAGACCTTCCTCCACCACAGCTCTACTTACCAGAAGTCTGTCTGCAAGGATATATATAGTAAATAACTCCTCGTTTTGTCTCTTGTACACCTCTAGACCATTAAGTACCAGTGTTACTGCCCTTGGGGAGCACTTAATGTCTTCATCTATTTTAATTTCTTATCATTTTGCACTGGTTCTTTAGAAATGCAATTTCATGCATTGTTTTTTTTCAGTCAATACCACCTAGACAAGCTGAAGTTGGTACACACAAACTCCTTAAAGATAATAGTGCCCTGAAATGAAAGGAAAATATTTGACTACTTCATATACTTGAACGGGAAGGAATTGAAAGGGTCACTACCAACATCAAACAACCTCGACATTTAGTTTTATATTTCAAGAGTTTGATTATATTTTGTTGTCAAAATCTTGCAGTTCAATTCAGTATGGTTTTTACTAATATCCAGTCAATTTCAAACTGCTGGTGCAATTGCTTCTGTTTAGATGGTGCCCTTTAATCAACATAAGATCTAGCTCTACAGATAACATATGCAGAATGCATAGAAAGCCTTTCCAAATCAGAACCTTCACAGGCTCTTAAAACAGGCCTATCTGTGACTGGAAAATAATAGAAATCATAGAGCTTCCCTAATTACTGCATTCAGTTTTAGTGCCATCTAAAGACTGAAGCACGTAAGTCTCCATGTTTAAAATTAATCCTACAAGGCAACAGAGGAATCACTGTAGTGCAAAAGCAGAGCCAGGAGAGATGAGAGAGGAGGAACTGGAACAGCAAAATGACCGTGACACTAATGATTATGGCTAAGAAGATGTTGCAGGAGTTAAATTGTCCAGAGAGAGAGAGAGTGCGAGTGACTCTGTGTGTGTGTGTATGTGAGCATGAGTGTGTGGGGCTAGAATCAAAACGGTGAACTGCTAAGTCTCTGTGGAATTGAGCAAGTTTTTTAATATAAATAACTTCTTGAGTGAAGTTTAGCTTATAGTCTATTTACTCTTTATGAAGCGTCTGTTGGCTGATTTGAGATTTTTTTTCTGAAATCAATTCACCACTGGAAATTGTCTCTGAAAATCTGTTAATTAATTCAAATGATCTACAATTCATTCGCAAGCTGGTTTTTGGAAAAATTCAGTACCTGAAACTGTGCTGGTTTTGTATAGATTTCTAGATGAATGAATGTGCTTCTCAATCCCTAGCTGCTGTGTCTCATTAATTGCTAACACTGGTTTTTAAAGACAGGTTCTATTACAAATTCAACATTTGCTGTCTTAAAAAAAAAATAAAATCATACACCAGCTAAAATTCATGGTAAAATTTAAGGGATGAAATTCTTCTTTTTTTTCAAAATTTCTGTGTGCACATGTGCTCCTCGGAACTCTGGCCTCCAGGTCTCCTCAGGAGAACATAGCAGGGATAATGACAACAAAGTCCCAAAACAAGGGAGGGCTCGCAAACATCACAAAGGACTAGAGAAATCAAAATGATGGATACACTTGTGGGGAAAGCAGCAATTTGAGCCTACATCTCTTAACATGAGAGACATTTCAGACAGATGATTTGCGTAAGTTGAAGAGACATCCTAAGCAAGGACAATTTCAGCAAAATCATTTTAAATCACAAATGTTGATGGCAAGTTGATTAAATTAATCCCTTAAACGTTTGATTTTACTGTAGTGTTAGTGAGTGGAGGTATCTTTAGTTTAGACAGTGCATTTCTTTGTACAAGAAAAGGATGGTCAGATCCCATCCTGCTAAAGCAGTAAATCTCTAAAAGCTGCCGCAGGTTATGGCATCAGGTTGGACTCCCAAATCCATGGAGGAAGGACTGACAACAGGCAATAATTTAAATTAATTGAGATTTCCCTCCTCATTTGGAAACAACTCAGGGAAAACATAAACCTTGTCATGTTTGAAGGACGGCTTAATACTACACTCCTAAATGAGACATGACTGAGTCTTAATCCCACTGAGTGAAACTTGACTGGTTTGTATGAATAGTTTATTATTATCTCTGGTAGTCCCCCCACTCCAAATCCTATGTGCATCATTTACAGAGGATTTTTAAATGGCAAAGCAAAATCCATTAGGAGAGAATTTTACTCATTTTAATAACATTTTCACACACATCAGCTAAGTCAGTCACTGTTGCAAGCTCAGCCTCACTTTTCTGCAACGATCAGAATTAAATGCCAACTGATTTCCTGGGAGGCTACAGACTGAGCCAAGCACAGCAAGCTCCTGTGGTAGATTTGATGCTCTCAGTGAATCCCATCACTATTAATTCATGTGTTTAGCAGTAATTCAACACTACATTCTTACAGAAACCACAGGATCCCAGTCCAGCAATTTTTGCTGAGGGAGTTTCTCTGTACCCTGAAACCAGATTTCAAGCCACCTCACTTCAGCCTCTCCATTTCTCAGTACTAAGTTAGAGTCCATCTCCACAGTGGGTCAGGTGAAGAAGTGGCCCTGAAGTTAATACAGGAGCTTAGAGGTAAAGATGAGGGCTGTTTCAGGCCAGGAACATAAGAAGCAGATGTCAAATTCAGGCTGTGCTGTTGTTTGGACAAACTCAATTATAAAGCTTCTGCTTTTCAAGGAGGTGCAGGGTATAAATCCCTTTATTTCTCCTTCCCACAGAACAGGTCTCTCTCGGTCTCTGCTGTAAGGAGCTGAAAGGAGAACTAGAAACACCAGAGCGCAACCTCCCTAACAGTTATATCCAACACTGCCTGGGGTAACCACAGTTGGCCAGGGTTCTGCCAAAAAAGGCACTAGGGACTCTTAGCACCAGCCATGTCTTTTTACAGGTAAGGTCCTCCTTCCTAAATGCTGTGATGATGCAGATCACACTCATTTTCTAAGGATAATAGCCCACAACACCAAACAATTCAAGAACCTGGGCCATCTAGACCTACAGATTCGGACTGGCAGACAGTATATTCATGTCCTTCTGATGACACCAGAGGAAGCTAACCTCACTTGCAGAAGCAGGAAATACTCTCCCTTCACGTTTCTTCCACAGCTATTGCCTCCTCTCATCCCCCAAGAACATCTGTCTTCTTAATAACTTGCGCCCCAGCTCCTACACTGCTGTGAAAGAGAGCACTTGCTTTGAGAGTAAGGAAGGGTGCACTGCTGACAGCTCTGCTGCCACCCAGAACATTTTACAGGACTATAAACCATTCGGGAAAAAACACCCCAAAACACAAATGTGAGGGATCCCTGTATAATAGAAGATCTTTCATTCCCTCTGAGGTATGAAATGGATCAGAGGTCACAAGTGTTTTAATTGTGAGTGCATACAGAATCCTTTGTCATCCATTCTGTGCTGCAGTTATAGGTGATCATAGGACACCCAAAAATTATTGAGGGTGCAAACTGGCAAAGTTATAATTCCTATATGGGCTCAGATGTTGAAAAATTGCAGGTTGCAAGTGAAAAGGCCATGAGAAGTGGTATTTTATATCTAGCAGCTTTCTAAATTTATGCCAGTTTTGAAGGGTGAGGATCACGCTCAGTCTCAGCAATCCTGTCTTCAGACAAGAGGGAGAAGAACTAAGGAAATGTGCTACCATGTTTTAGCATTTGCTAGTAACATTTTGTGATTGGGACTATTGTAGCATCTGAGCTAGTCTTGCTTTGCACCTTGCACAAGGCATTCATGACTGAACAAAGGACATACAAAATGCTACTCTTTGGATTTGGCAGTGTGTTATAGGCATTTGGCACAAACATACATTTCACTGTAAACTGCAAGGCAACAAAGAATCCAATCCCATTCACTCCACAAAGAAAAGAAGAAGAAAAAAAAAGAAGAGTATTTTGCACTTACCTAATGACAAAACTTGCCAGGTCTGAAGAGCTTTGGTTTTTTACTGTTCCTATCAACCTTGCTTTTAAAATGGAAGAATGGTAGCTGATGGCAACTAATAGCTTACAGGCTCAATCTCAGCAGTAAGATTTAAATGAAGAGATGAAAGAAGTCTAAAGGGAATGAAATCCCTGGACCAGACAACTATGATCCTCTTGGGAATCATTCCCATAGGGCCACTTAGCAACAGGCCACCATCCAAGCACAACACCCCTGAGAGGAGAAGAGAAAAACTTTCTTCTTTGTATCTTGCCCTCTCTATTGAAAATGCCGTTTTCAGCTTATTCCTTGGGGAGCCAGAGCCTCATCAGGAAGAAATAAAGCTGGTCTGTCTGAGACTGATTGTGTCTCATGTTCTGCAAAGACACACATTTCTCTTATCCCCAGGAAGAAAATTGCCTCATTTTGTATTCAGATTCAAATGTACTGAAATTATAAGCAGTGGAATAATTACGTTCAACATGACACACTAGATCTGACCTTAATAAGACAGCCCAGTGGCCTTAACAGTTATGGGACTGGCTCCTTCCATTTGTACGCCTGGGGAACATTTCCACATTCGCCCTCCAGTAAAAATAAGTTATGTGCTTCTTGCATCATGCCCATGTGCTCTGTGTGACCCAGGGGGTTAAAGCAGTAACTCATTCAATTCTGCTGTGTGTGAGTGCTGACTTGGCCAGTGCCACTAACATAGATATAGAGAAAGGAATAGACACAGCTCTGGAGTTATTTTTAACCTTTAATTGTTTGATACTGCATTTTAGCAATTCTAGAAGAAATTCTATCCTCTCTGACGCAATGAATTTGCTGTGAGTATTGATGCCTCCAATGGAGTAAGGACATACCTCTTTGACACAGGTATTTGGTATCAAAATCTGCCACACCTCAAAATCTGCCAGCTTCTTCACTTCTGACCTCCAGGTCACATTAGTATTCCAGTGCCACGACAGCACACCTTTTCCGATGCTGCTCAGTCATGACCTACACTTCCTACTATTACAACACTGAGTGTAGACAACTCATTTTTCTGATGGGATAAGTATAACACAGAACCATCACACAAGTTGGAATCGCTCTCCTTTGTTCTGAAATCTCCCTGTACTGAGAGAAGGGAAAGCTGCAGGATGGGAGGGAGGGGGAAGAACAGATCTGACCAGAACACATCTTTTGGAACCTGCAGATGTGGTTTTTAATCCCTCTTTTCCTTGGGGATCAGTTAATCAGAAGTACATAAGAGATGAAAATCAACATTCCAGCTTTCTGCTCAGTAACAGGAGCAGCTGAAGAGATATGTGTGGATATAATTGAGATCTGACATCTATATGCAAACTCTGCTCCCTAGAGAGGTACATACATGAAAGTTTTGTTGAGAGCTTGCCCCCCACTTCCCTGACAGAGTATTAAGATTTTTGCAACTAAACATTAAAAAGCAAGTTTTTACAGTGCTTTCTTCTGGAACTTATGCATTCGTTACTTATTGCCAGTTCAACTTTCTATACAATCTCAGATTTCTTCAAACCAAAGGCATGAAACATGACTTAAGTCTCTGAATTGCTATTCCTTAGGTGTAAAGGGAAGCAACATAGTACTTCCTTCACAAGGTTGCTGGAAGGATAACACTGCAAATGCTTGGAAAGTGTTCAGAGGCTGTGGGTATAGACATCATACAGCATGAGGAAACACAAAAAGAACTGACTGGTGTCTTTACTGAGAAATTACGTGTGTACAAGTCTCCTAGACCAGGAGACTTGGAGAAAGAACATCTGTGTTATTTTCCCAAGTCTATCCTTGGTCTTCTAGGTGACACTGGAAAAAGCACTTTTCTTCTCAGTACATCCATTTCCCCAGCCGTACATAGTATGGCAACAATACTAGTGACCTTTCAACCGAGGAACTTGGGAAAGCTGAATTCACTCATGTGCAGAATGCTTCATGATTTACATCACAGATCATGGATTAGAATTAACAGTGTTACTGTCTGGGTGCAATCCCAATGCAGCAGATTTTGAGCCTCTTGTATTCCAGTGCTAAAGCAAGGAAGGCAAAAGTCATTCTTGCTTTAACCACCCTTAAGCAAACCCTGCCTGTGCTTTCTGATACACACCTTGGAAAATGATGACATGGCACATTGTAACCCATGTGTCAAGGGCAGCCACACTACATGCCTCTGCAACATGACAAGCCATATCACAACTTGCATGAAGCCCCATGCCTGTTCAACAAGCTGTGAAAAACACACCGTAAGGAAAAACAAAGGCTGTAAGAGAACCCCAAATCCCTGTTGGAGCTTTGCCCTCCAAAGCATCACTGGATCACCTGGGAGAAGTCCCTCAGTGCCTATGATCTGCCTCGGAGAGTCTGGCTGGACAGGAAATACCTCATGGCAGTTCTTCACTCAGCATGTGTTCCCTACCCTATAGAAAGCCTATGGCAGTAATTTTCCAAGCTTTAGTGTATCTTTTGTTTATGAGGAAGATCCATAGTCTGAAGTTTCAAAGGGTCTCCTACCCAGCAGGGACTGGTCAGTGCCCTGCTGCTTCCAAGTGACAGGGATTTTGCTCCTTGTCTTATTTTGTGTGGCCTCAGCATTTATCGTCTGTAGCCTTCTATACACCCTGCTCTTTGCCGTGCCACCATGGAAATGCCTGTATAAATGTGCTTTTCAATAGCCATTATACTCCTAGCAACAGCAATCCACGTTTGGTACCTCAGAGCCTGTTAATCTGTAGTAGTCACGAGGTTACTTATCTCCTGCTCTTTTCAAATACCTCAGCAGTGGATACAAAAAGGAAATGGCAGGAGCTATTCTTCTGTGTAGTCTGAGAGGGGTTTTTTCCTTTTCTCTTTTCCTCTTTTTTTTATATTTTATTTTTGTGCTGTACTTTGGCTCCATTACATTCAAAACCGATGGCAAAGTTTGCAAGAGGAATAAGAGGAGAAAATATCCCAAGTTTCCTAGTCTAAGACTTTCAGCCCACAAGAGCACCTAGTTGCAGGGTGTCATTTCAAGGGCCCAGAGTGCCTAGCTGTCTGTTAGCTCATTAAAGCATTGTGACCTCAGAGCTTTGAAATATTTAGTTCAGATCTTCCTTGGAGTCATTTTTAGCTGTACTACCTATTTGCTGATGAATCCTCAGCTCCAGCCTACAGGTGCTGAGCTACAAAAGGATGTTTGGGGAAGGGTGCTTGTAGCCACAGACTTAGGCGTTGTTAAAAGGCAAGGAGAGATGTGACTCCACAGAGGCTTCTAGTGAGGATAACATGAGCTAAAAATACACAAAGAAAATAAATTATGAAAGAAAATTATCATTTTGTTTGGATTTGGACTGCTGTTGCTATGCCTTTTATGGTGAAAAATTTGGGATGATGATTCACTTAAACTCTACTGCTGCTGACATCCAAAGCTGAACCCATTTCAGCAACTGAAAACTGGACAAGAGCCCTCCCTGAGACCCAGTCCTCATCCCTTTCTATCTCCCTAGGTGGAATGTTGCAGAGCAATAGAGCACTGGGAGATCTCACTGTGGGGCCGAGTGTGACTGAAACAAGGCCACAAGAAGAGCATAAAGGCACAAGCCCCGTGATTAACAGCTAGGTAAGTTGGACACACTGTTTAATGAGGGACTGAAGAAAATTCTCTAATGTGAGATGAAGTGTCACACATTATCTCATCTCTAAGATGAGATCAGAGATCTGCCAGATGGGAAAATCCAGGGAAATCCAGCTGTGGCGCTGGGTTTACAAAAAGAAAGGAAGGTGCTGGATTTGCACTTCCAAGCACACCTAAGCAGAGCTGGGTCCTGCAAATGGAGAACAATTGTGCCAGTTACGACAGGACACAAAGTATTGCAGATGTGAGGGAATGAACAGGATGCTGAAGGTACTTAGCAAAGAGCTCCAAAAGGTGTGAGTGATCTGATTCTCATGAGGAGATCATAATAATGCAACTTTTATTTTCTACATGTAGCAATTAAGATACTAAGCAGTTCTTTCAGTTCAACTTTAATAATTTGGTAAACAAGAGACTCTTAGTCAAGACACAATAATGAAATCATCATATTTGTTGTCCACCACCCAGTCTTTGGAATGAGGGTATACAATAGGATTTTCTCCTTTCCTGCTGCCCAGGGTCCCAGAAAATTCAGTAAAGGTCAATGCTGAGCTCCTGGGAAGGTATCTTTAATTCATATTGAATTTCTGCAGGCACAGCCATATATAAAAATAATCAAGACAAGGCAAAATAAAAGCAAAGACCAAGGCCTGGCAACGCAAAATAAACCATGCTCATTTTGCTATTGATCACTTCAACTCTTTGCTTTCATTCCTAGTCAAGACTGGAGAGAGAAATAGCTCAGGGATTTCAGAGAACAAAAGCCAAATAGTGTGTACCTGACCAAAAAAAAAAACAAAAATCCATCTCAAAAGCCATGGGCCAGGAACAAAGAAATTAGTTTGAACTAAAATCTGGCTTTCTTCCACTCTCCCACCAAGCTAAAAAGCTTTTGCCATCATTTGCTTGTGGAAAGGCAAAGGCTTCAGGCACCTGTGTTTTTCTGTGCCAGCACCATTGTAATTACATGAGCAACCTTCAGTATAGTAAAGGAGTCATGCATTTTCTTCAGTGAGTCTGCCTGTTTGTCCATCCTGGAAGGAACATCGTTTTGGTGTCTTCTTTGTGCATCCACATGCAGGGCCCACTGTGACTTGTCTGCTATTTGCTGTTCCTGCCTCACAGAGATAGATATTCAGAAGCAAGAAAGTAAATGAGAGAGTGGCCAAGGTGCTTCACAACATGACTTGGTTTGCCTTCTGAATTATTGCTGCCACAAACTAATGAACATTTCTCCCCAGACTTTCTCTCACAAGGACAGAAAACTCACTTGGCTTAACAGGATTTTCCTGTTGTTGTGGGTACAAGCTATGCAAGCCAGAAATGAGAAATATTTTCATGGTATGAGGCAGATGCAGAAAAGCAATCAAGAAAAAAAAAAAAGAGAAGCTGTTATAGAAATCAGGAGATGCAATGAATGAGGTCAGATTTGCATTCAGACTTAACCTCAGATCCTCAAAGGCAGAGAAATTTGAGGTGATCTTTCAGCATGATTCCTTGACATCTACTAGACGTTCAAGTTCATGAATACGATTTTGTTGTATATGTATGAGTGTGTATTTACCTGCAGATTATTTATGTGAACTCTGGCATGGGTGCTTGTACATTTATTCAGGGCTTACTCCAATGTATTTACCAATATGTCAGCGCTGGTGAGGACCCACCTCAAGTACTGTGCTCAGTGCTGGGCCCCTCACTATGGGAAAGACATTAAGGCACTGGAGAGGCAAGGGAGCTGGGAAAGGGTCTGGAGCACGTCTTATGAGGAGCAGCTGGGGTTGTTTAGCATGAAGAACAGGAGGCTCAGGGGAGATTTTATTGCTCTCTGCAACTCCCTGAAAGGAAGTTGTAGCCAGGTGGGGGTGGGACTCTTCTCCCAGGTAAGAAGGATGAGAGCAAATGGCCTCAAGTTGCACCAGGGAAGGTTTAGATTGGATATGAAAAAATTTCTTCACTGAAAGGGCTGTCAAGCCCTGGAACAGCCTCTCCAGAGAGGCATTGGAGTCACCATCGCTGGAAGTATTTAAAAGTCATGTAGATGAGGCACTTAGGTACATGGTTTAGTGGTGGACTTGGTAGTGCTGCTTTCCAATCTAAGTGATTCTATGGTTCTGTGAGTCTAAACCTATTTTCTGGTGTTTACCTAAGCAAAGTAATAATCCAGTTGTACTTACAGCACTTTGCAGCCAGAACACTTGGGGCACTGCAGAACAACAATAGAAATGCTTCAGAACACAATACAAACACAGTATTAAAACCATCGTATAATTCAAACAAAACATGCTGAGTTCCTGAGAGGCAAAGCCATGGAGATGTCAGAAAGGAATAAATATGTGGTTATAATAGTTTTGTTTCAAAGTACATTGTGAGAAAATGTAGTTTAGGCGGATTTAGTAGAGAAGTGGCAGTGGGTGAGTTCCTCACGCCAGAACCCTCTCTGGCAAAGACTGACTTCAAAAGCTGAGCTGTGTCTGGTGCTGACACACAGTCAGATTAAGCTTAAAGGAAGCAAGGCTGGGGTATTGCAAGGATCAGCACCGTAAAGGGCTTTCAATGAGCAGTATCAGCATGTGGCAGCAGCTCTGCCCCAGAGGAAGAAGCCGTCGGGCTGAACACAGAGCATGTGAAATTTAATCTTTGCCGTTTTCACCTACTAGTGGGGATTGAGGGACTGACCTCCTAACTGATATGGGAGCCCGGTGAAGATACAAGGAATGACACTGTGACCCCAAATGTGAACATTGGTACAACAAGCAGCAAAACCTGTGTTTTGTACCCATGGCCCATCCCATGCACAAAATAAAAGCCCCCATCCTCCTCTTTTATTACCCTCAGCCCTTACCTTCCCATAGATTTACACAGAGAAACACAGGCCAGCCCACTGGGAGCATCAGATTGCCTGCTGAACCGTGAAGGGGACTCCAGAAAATGCCATCAGAGCAGTTGTCATTCCTCCTGTGCAACATCTCTGAGTGCAGCATATAAAGCCAGCAGAAGCCTCCCAAACAAGAACCTCATGATTTGTTGAAAGCCTTCTCCAAGGTTAGTGGCATGTAACAGGAGCTGCATCTGGTGATAAGAATCTTGCTCCAAGGCTACTGAAAGCTAAATAAACCCGTTTCTTTGTTGTGCAGCAAGCAGAGCTCTAAGCTGGATGCTGCCCAGTGCCTTCCCCATATAAATAGGGGAGTTCCTGCTCAAATGCCAAATGTTAGAGCTGCCTTGGAGTGCCTGACAATGATTTCAGTGGGATACAATTGCTGAAGCTTGGTTCTCACTGAACAAAAAGAAAGACCTTAAGCAAAGTTGTGCCTGGTGGAGCCGAGTTTGGTGTAGCAAGAGAAAGGCTGAACACTGCCCTCTGCCTTTTCAGCTCAATGAAATAGGCATTTTTCACTCCCTGTATTCCAGGAAAAATGCCAGGAAGCTCTCAAGAATGAGCTTTGGCTCAGGATTGAGCCATGCTGGGGGTGTTCACAGTGAACTAGAAATACTGGTGGGAGGCACCAACACTGCAGTGGAGCAGGGTGGTTCAGTATCAGCTTGCTCAAGGAGGTATCAAGGGGCCATGCATCATGCTGGATGTCCGACTAAAGTCCCACTGCCATCGCCGCAAAAGACTCCACAACAACCTGCCTGACTGTCTTGACAACTGTGTGAGACCTGATGTGACATAAAAATAAACCCAGTACTTAATTGTAAGCCCACTGACATAAACACAATCACGAATTTCACGTGCCAATTCAATCACAAATGTGATATTCATATCTTTACTGTAATTTAAAGAACATTGGATGATCTTGGCCCAAACTTTAAATTAATATAACGAGGTAGGGAAAGAGCCTTCAGTGTATAAACAAAATTACTTGTTTGCTTTATCAGAGTAGCATAGAATACAAATTAGTTACCCATATTTGTACAGCACTTAGACTATGACTGATTGCTTGGACTCTTGGAGTATCCTCTCAAGGGGAAACAAAAACACACTGTTCTTGGTGTTCTCTCCAACAGCTGTCCCTGTGTGATGGGTAAGAAGTGAGTCTGGCTGGCAGGGGTCATACTGGAATTTCTTCTCTTCCACAATGACACTGCCCTAGATGCCTAATTGTTACATGAAATGTAGGATGCTGTATATCTCAGGTGCAGTGCTCGGCATCGGCACTCCCAGTGAAGTCTTTGGTGGCTGAGAGGATGAGAACTTAAGGTAATAATGAATCAAGAACCAGAAGAGTTTAAACTATATCCTGATTTTCTTCAGTATGTGCCTTAGCTGGAGAAGTTCCTCTGGCAATAAAACCAGCATCCCTGCAAGACTCAGAGCCAGATACCTCAGGCTGACCCACTCAAATCTAAATTTCTCAGGCAGGACCATGCAAGAACAGCCACAGCACCTCTGTCATTTCAAGGTTAAAAGCTTGAAATTATCTAATATATGAAAGAAGGTGAAACATCAGGATATATTGGGCCAAATAACCCCCAAAAGAGGACTGAATTCCACCTGTCCAGGATCCTTTAAGTGCTGCCTTTCCCTCCAAAGACCTCCCATTATGCTGCCTCATGTATTATTTGTGACACTAGACCTATATCTGTGGCCTCTCTCCCTGTCACAGTCCCTACACATCACACACTGACATTGTCCTTTCCTTCTAACTTTCATGGGGAATGACATTTTTTACATTGCTCTGTGAGCAATGAGTAAAAAAATAACAAAGCAGCAAGGTATTATAAGATGAGAATGCATGGATCCACCTAGTTAGTGATCTGAGAGTTTTGCAGCCAAGTCATGTCTCCTGTAGGTTTCTTCTTCAGATGGAAGGAAAAAAGACACATGGAAGAAAGAATCTCTCCTGGTCCAGGGCACCTGGTGAGAAAGCAGCTGAGTGTGTTCAGAAACTTCCAAAGTTTGTCTTATTCCTTTAGGGCACTGTTACACTTTTGGGTGTTTGAATTAAAAAACCTCCTGGGGCTTCCTCATCCATTTTGAGAAACTCCTTTCTTATGTGAAACACTTCCCTTGGACGTATGGGCATGAAGAAGTGTAGAAAATGCACTTTTCTCTGGGAGAAAAGCCTGGAAAGGCCAGCTATTCTAGGCTTAGGTTTGAAGCTGCTGAAAGAGACAGCTTATGTTTCACTGAGGCCACTTCTGCCTACCTATTGTATTATTTTCTCTTTTCCCCTTCATTTTTGCCTGAAAAGAACTTATCAGCAGTAACACAAATAGCAGAAAATCATATATACCTAGAAAATAATAAAGGAGCTGCTTCTCTGGGATTAGTCTGGAGTCCATAACAGTGTTGGAAGTCACTGAAGGACCACATTGCTTCAACCTCTCTGTGTCAGTTTCTCACTTTATTTTTTCTTCCTGTAAGCACTATGTCTATTCAGCAGTGTTATATGTAAAGGAACAAACAAAGCATATAGTGATGCCCAATTTTCCAGT
Source organism: Grallaria varia (assembly GCA_013396735.1). Taxonomy (NCBI): domain Eukaryota; kingdom Metazoa; phylum Chordata; class Aves; order Passeriformes; family Formicariidae; genus Grallaria; species Grallaria varia. The sequence continues at coordinate 233,506 of VWZG01006142.1, read as the reverse complement.
CTTCTAGCTCAGCTTAAGTCAGTCTTTTTTCAAGCTCCTTCTGAAGAAAGAGCTGAATCACAATTAAATAGGGAGCATGTAAAAAGGAAGCAGGTAAATAGAATATGAAATGTTTCTCCTGGAATTTTGTTCACTCTTCAGCCATTACCCTCCATTTATGTACAAACAGGTGAAAGAATGGATACAAATAGTTCCAGACTAGACAAAGTATAATTGATGGAGACTACAGATGCCAGAGCAAATGAGATCTCCGAGGGCTTGGAAACCGACTCACTGACATATCCACTCAATATTTATTGAAATGAGTTCAGGAAACTTTGCTCAGTTAAAGACTGGCTGCAGGGGAAAGTAAATCCAAGCTGAACTCCAAAGAAGTGTTTTTCTGGACACGAGATCTAGGTCAAAAGAGACATAATTGGCCAAGGGATGCAGTATATTATAATGACATATTCCAGAACAGGTGTTTTGGAGCACTCTGGCTTAATAATGCTCATCCTTTACAGTTACACCAGTGATGTAGTGTTAATGTCTGTATAGGTAGCTTAGTAGCACAGCTGTACCTATAAATGCAGATTCCCATGGGCAAAAAGGACTTTTGACCATATGAGTCAGTGAATAGTAATTAGGACAGATTCTTTTCCTAGTGACAGTAAATCTGGAATAAGTACATGGAATTCATTGAAACTTCAGCAGTTTTACAGTAGATTGTTTTAACATATTCAGTTGTGATACTGAAGACTTGCATTGATGTAATCATATATCTTGTGCCCATTCAATTTGGAGAGAGGAAACTACAGAAGCCTAGAGTCAGCATTACTCATCACCTCCCCAGACTCCTCATAAAACCTCCATAACAGGCATGACTTTACCAGGTTAAGCAAATCTGCATTGTAATTCTAAACAATGCCTTCCCACATGGCATTGAGACATATTAATGCAGTCAGTTGCAATAACACCTTACTTATCTGTAGTAACTTTCATCCTAAAGAAGCCACTGAGAGAACCTGTTTACAAGTGTTGGTGGAATTCTTTGACTCTCCTTTGTTGCACATGAGCTTATTAATTAAAGATATGTTCATAACCAGCACTTGCAGCCTGTTCTGCTTTCCCACTGCTGCAAAGCCCTTTCCAGGAGCCTGTGCAGCTCAGTCTGAAGCTCTGGACAGCCATATCACCCACTGACCACACATCAAACACATCCAAGTGAAGCCCTGAATGAATGTGAAAGGCTGTCAGAGAAAAGACACACTTTGCAGGTGAAAATCAGCCAAATCTCACTGCTTGTGTCATACTGTGAGGCATAAGGTGGGTCATAAATCTTAAAACAGTGGATAAATGCCCTGACCTACAGAATAGGAAATTGGATGAAGCATATAGAGAGGCTCAGCCTAAGAGATAATCTAGGTCAGATGGAGGCCAGTCAAAAGATGAGCATTTTCATCATGTTGCATTCTCAGATTATGCCATGAATATCTAACACAGAGAGGAAAATCTTCCATGTAGGTTTTGACCCTCCTTTACCTCCACTTTTGGTAATAGCTCTCAAAACACTGAAGGTAGAATAACATTTAACTGAATTTGATAACTCTCGAATTAAGGGAATTAGAGCCATTAGTAAATCTTTTCACCTCAGAACCTAAACAAACAGGATCAAATTGCTATCTGGTGTAATCTAATTGAGTTCCATGGATTTACAACCACAGACAAATTTTAGCCAATAAAGAGAAGAATATAAATGTTTTGTTCTGACATTTGTGACATCATAAAGCTAATAGCGCTGTGCAATGAAGGGAAGATTTCTGAGCACATTTGTCTAATTTAAGTTGCATTATAATGGAAAGTAATTAAATACGTTCCATGAAATTGGAAAAGCAGAAAAGAATCTTGAAGGATGTCACTTCATTTGTGGGACTAAGATGTACTTTGTTATCTCCTGCTGTTTATCTCTGCAAGCAGGAGTTCACATTTATGTTCAACTATCAGCTGCCAACCTAGAGCCCACTGGAAGATGCATGTCATTTCCAGAAGAATCTTAATAAACACCACAAGCAGAAAGACATTTCACACTTGGCAGTTCATCTGTCAGAGCTAGAGATAACTTCAGATGATTTCCATGACCATTTGTGGAAGACGACTAGCAGCAAGAATATAATACTTACAGAAGACACAAGTTAGAGAGGACTCCCTGGTTTCACCAGGGGAGAGCACAGCTCAGCAAGCTCAGGAGGGACACTTGTCTTACGGTTGATATGCTACACCAAGGTCATCAGGCCCGTCGAAGAAAATGGAAATTTCTTTGCAATGGGCAGCACAGTGTTCACTAATAGCATTCCATGGCTCTGGGGTGCCACTGCCAAACCTCTCTCAACCATGTCATGGTGGGCAGAGCATCTGCAGGGGAAGACTGAGCCCAGACAAATGCTTGCATTGCATAGAGAAGTTAAGAGTGAATCCTTCAGCCTCCATAGGATCCTGCCTCTGTAGCATTGTCAGAGTGATAGTCTTCTGCTTCTCTAGGAAACTCTGGAAGTTGGCAAAGATACGCCAGCTTAAAAATAAGGCCATAAGGTTCATACATAAACCACGCCGGGAAAAGTGGTAGAACTCACCTGAGCACTGCTCTTTGGACTGTGCTTCCACTGCCTTCTTTATCTGGCAATGTTCCTCTCTCCCTATTTTCACATCTCTCTATCACCTTCCTCCACTTCTTGGATAAAAGGGAGAATGAGATGATAGCAAATTGGATGCCTGACAGGATGCCTGACTCACAAGCAGGCAGCAGAAACTAAGGCAAGTATGGGTGTCTTGCAGTCTCTTCCCAACAGAGGCAAACGAACAAGGGAAGGCGTGCATACACAGCCTCAGGAAAGGTGTGTGTATAAGCAGTATATTTAAGCAAAGGCATGACTGAGAGTCTCTGTCTCCTGAAGCCATCTGGCAGAAGCTCCTGGCAGCTCTCCCCACCTCCCAGTAGTATTTCCCACAGTGTAGCAATGCTCTGGGTCAGGCATGGCAGCAAGGCAGTGCCTTCACTAGGGGTCATGTTCTGCAAATCCAGGCAGTAGCTCTGAATTTTGGTTCTGGTGCTGTGGAGTAGAGATGAGAGCAAGGAGAGGAACTGAGCACTGGCCCAACTTGGGTCTCCTCCTGCCATGGGTTTATTCCTGGCATGTGTTTCTTGCATTTGGGTTTGATGGCAAACAGAGCCCAGCGGTTCAGAGAAGTGTCAGTGTATCTAAGAGTTCTGTTCTAGTTTTAGCTAAATCAAATAAATGGGTCCTCTCTGACAATAATTTGCCTGTAATTATGAAGGACTTGATGATGAGTGTCTTGGTTTTATTGACAATGTGTGCCAGGAGATTGGACCTCCAATGAAACAGAAAGCCCTCCCTCTGAATTGCAAAATTTTGCAATTACGAGGTTTTCAAGTGAAGTATAAAAATGAATAACAGTTTTACTAAAGGCAGAGAACAAAACAAAACAACAACAAAACAATAACAGAGAAAATGTCAACTAAGACTCCTCCTTCAGTTCTTTATCACCGAGATGGTGGCATGGTCCCAGGGTCACAATGTAGGGCAGAACTATGGCTGCACCAGCAGGTGACACATGAGTAAGTTCACAAAGAGGAGCTCTCAGCAGTGGGATGGCTCCAGGCAGAGACAGTGCCAGTCCTGCAGGTGCCATGCGGCACTGAGGTGGTGGCAGAAGTGGTGGCAGCACCAGCAGTCGGGACTTTCTGGGTTCCATCCCAGGAGTGAGAGAGAACAAACTGGAACTGCTGGCTCCTTTCAATCCCTGCAGTTCCTGTGGGAATCTTCATTCCAGGGATCCTGCCTTGGTTCTTGCAGTATTTTTGCTTCAGGGATCCCACCTCCTCCACCACTTGCCCCTGTCCCTCCATGGCTGGTACCTCACCACTGTTGCCATGCGCCACCCATGACTTCCTTCAAAACTGCATGATGACATGGGAAATTCAGAAGGAAAATCTAAACCACAACAGTGAGAATGGGACAAAGAAATCCACTTTGACACCCTGCAGCCACATAGTTTTGGCTTAGGAAGTAGGGTTGCTGGTGCAGTTTTTTACACTTTATTCTTTGTTTGCCTCGAGGAGAAAAGACAACACAGAAAGAACCGTGCCTCACCAACACCGCCTATGGAAACTTTCTGCTGTGCATTTTGCAACCGGACTTGCCTATCTCGCATCAACCTCTTTAGCCATCAGCGCGCTTGCAGCAAGCGTGGGTAGAGCCCTTCCCAAATCTTCGTTCGCGAAGCCGTGATGATTCTTTGTTCACCACCCTTGTCAGTGTAACTGCTTCCAGTATGCCATGCCCACTGTTCCAGCCTTCTCATCAGCTTCCCTTCAGCACCACAAGGTTGTAGCAGGTTTTTCTAAATAGGAGCTCTGCAACTCTGGACATGTATCCTAGAGGGTTTTTTCCTTTCTTCTTGTGGCCATGAATGTCACTACATCATTGCATGCAAGTTCACCACTCCCAACCACTAACAGCTGGTACCTACTTAGTATGGGGATACACACACACACACACACACACACACACACACACACACACACACACACACACACACTCTCTCTCTCACACACTCTGAGAAATGTAGCTCTTCTTGCTCCCAACAACACTTTGACAACAAGGGTGTTGTGACTGTTTCCTGTTCTAAGAAAACAATCTGTCCATCAGCTTCCCCAGCTCATGAAACTTTTTTTCCTGGGCACTTCTGTAAGACCTGCTCCATTCTACCAAGAGTTAATGTGGAATTATATGAAATATATATTTGAAAGGCTGATGAAGGTATGACAAAGCTGGAGGCTACTGAGCAATATCTGCTCCTGCCAAATGTGAACCTACCGTAATTTTTTGCTCCTTAACCTAGTCCTGAGCCACACTGAGTGGTAGAAGCTCAGGGTCTTTGGACACAGTAAGATAAGCAAATTTCAGAAAATCTTGGCTAAATGTGTCGGTGGTTTTGCACTTCTTCTTTAAACCCAGATGCTAACCACGCTAGAATGCAAGTATATTATGCCACCTGGCAAGATTTCAGGGATTTTATTGAAAGGGCATTTTGCTATGTTTATTAGATTAGTCAAAAAGACATTTTATGACGTTTGTGAGATAGCATACAAATTTATGAAACTGTAACATTTCTGTCAAAAATAGCTTTTTACTGAAAATCAATGATAGAAGTACTAAAACCTCCCATCAAACAAATACAGGCAAAATTTTCCATCAAGCAAGGTACAAACTCATCCACAGAACAATCTGCGAAATACTGTCAGTGAAACCCTTGCCATAAAGCAGTGGAAAAGCTGTTGGGTATGTGCAGGAAGGCTGCAATGCTCCCAGCTGGATGCAGATATGTCTGATGTTCTTGCCTGACTACAAGTGAGGGGGTATCTGCTGGTTTCGTTGCCCTAGCTTTTGCAGAAGGAAGGAATGAACTTATAGTTTGCATTTGGCTTTGTGTTGTGTACTACTGTCCATAATAATCACTTGTCCCTCTGGTTTCCAGAACATGACTGGCTGGGGTTGACATACAGTGCAGATATGAGCCACAAGCACATCCTCCACCAGCTCTCTGCTTCTGTCTCCACTCCAGAAGCCCCTTCTGCAGGTTTTTTTTGTCTTTATTGCTGGTGTTGCTTTTTGTTTCCTGCTGTTCATTTCTGTCTCACTCCCACATTTCCTTCAAGTAAAAAAACTGTCTTGTATTTCTGCTCAGAGAGCTCCTTCTGCTCATTTTTTTCTTTTGTTCATCCTCCACAATACCATCAAGATGTTGTGAAACCCTTGATCTATTCCCTTTTCTTGCTTAGGAGGTCAGTCTGGTACTCTGCAATTGATGCTCTCCCCCTCCTTGGAGACTGTGATGTGGCAGTTGGTCAGGCTGAGAAACTGATTAAGCCATTACTTTGTCAGCTGGAATCTTGGTCACAGCCAGGACAGCATTCCCAAAATAAAGATTTTGGAATGTGATTCCCAAGACTCTTCCCCAGGGAGAGGAAGGTGTAGCAATAATAAAATGTTTCCCACACTGCCTCCACATTGCAAAGGAGCCCTGAAAAGTTGGAAAGGAGGTGAGGATGAGAGGCATTAGGAGGTTAGGCAGGAGAAATCACATACTAAAGAGCTGGAAGATTAGGGATCAGGAGGGAATGAAGTCAGCCCTGCCTGTATGTCAAGGCAAGTTGTTCTTATGCTGGAGGAGTTCACCCTGCCATAAATCATAGAATCATAGCATTTTTTATCATGGAAAAGACCTTCAAGAACATCAAGTCCAACTGTTAACCTAGCACTGCCAAATCCACCACTACACCATGCCCCTAGTTCTGCATTTACTTTACAGCTTGCTCCATGATGAATCAAAATGAAACAGACCTAATACTGGAAGAAATAAAAACTAAATGCATGAAAACTTGCAATTCCAATTTGTACTTTTTGCACTGTTTTTATGTATTCTAAGCTACACAGCGAAAATGGTGTACATACACTCCTCCTAGAGAGACTGTTGTCTTTTAAGTAGTTGCTTTTCAAAGCACACAAAATGTTTTGGTATTGGAAAAGCAAAAAGAGCATTGCAGCCACAGTGTTCAATTTCAAATGTTTTTTATTAAATAAGGCACTGAAAGGCAGAGAAGGGAGCTATTAGAAAAGCAGAGGACAGACAAGGGAGATGTAGTCACTTTGTGTAGCCAAACGGTCCTCTCAGAGGTCTAGCATCACTTTATCAATAACCTTTCTGGACCTGCTTTGTCTTGCACTCTTGTGAGGAGCTGCAGCACTGCCTTTGCCTGCTGTTCTCCCTTGTTTCACTAGGGGACACATTCAAAGCACAATGCCAAGTCGGGTCCTGCAATAACCTTACTAGACCTAAACTCTGATGACGCCAGGAGCGTGACTGTGGCTGTGACCGTGACTGTGACCAGCCAAGGGGTATTTAATCTCCTTACATTTCCACACATCGTTTTGGGAAATGTACCTCATAAAATGCCATGAGAGCTGAAAGTTGATAGTGTCCATCAAATAGCAAAGTGCCTTGTTTATTGTTCAAGCTCTCCCCAGCTAAAGTATCAGCAGACTTGGATGCCCCTATTAAGCATTTATCCATCTGAAAGTGCTGCACTGTCATTAGTTTGATTGAGGTGAGACATGTGTGGCAGTGATTAGCCTACATAGTATAAAAATCTGTGAAAATGCAAAGGGCTGGAAGAATGGGGATGGTAAGTGATGGTGTGCTATTACTATGCAAATTCTAGAGGAATAATCATCACAAAATCAAACAAAATTTCCCTGGTATGGATGCTGCTTTCAGCAGACTTGGAATCCAAGTTACAACCCAAACAGATTGAAGAAACTGTCTAACGCTTGTTGGCCTAAAACAACATCGACTGCAGGGCTTGCAGAACACACTTGTGTGCTTTCCCTCATCCCTCTCTCTATACCTCAAAATACCCCTGCACATAAAGTCTACCACCACCATCTTGAGAATCCTCTTACTGTAGCTGTACAGCAAGTTTATGCTGTGTTTAGGGATCATCCTTGTCTGGGGCGTTTTTTTTTTTCCACAGGGAAAAGATCCTGGTTTTACAGGAATTTTCCATCCTTGCAGCCCTGACTAAGTTAGGACAAGTTTCCTCTTTACCACCAGCACAGTTCGCAGCACACCAACTTCTGCACCAATTATCAGGCATAAAGCCCCAGAGAAGAAATAGGTACATGGAACACTGCCAGAGACTTTGTTTACTGATTCAGAGTTTTCTTCTCCATTTTTGCTGGTTTTATTCCTTCCTTGTTGCAATGAGCTATATCCTAAGTACATCCTTCTCCACCATTTTAGTATATACACCTATATCTCCAGGTCACTGCAGCCATGTCTGAACAGCCTGCTTTCCCTGGGTGTATGAAGACTTACAAATTTTGGATGACACCTCATGTGTGCTGGGCAAGGAGATCATGAGGCATGAGATTTTTGAGAGTATTTCTTCACAGGCTACTTTTGGGGCTGAATCCCATTATGTTGGCCCTTTATCCAGTGAGAGCCTATAGGTAAGGAGATGAATCAAACCTGGCATGAGGCAATATCATACGGGATATCAGCAAGAGGCCAGGTAGAAAAGTTCAAAGTATAGATGTGTCCGCACAAAACTTAACACACCATAGCTCATCCAATGATTTTTGCACATGCCACTTTTTAAATAAATCCAGTCTGTCAAAAGTGAACATTGACTTGCTGTAGTTCACTGTGTGAGTTCAAACGGTTTCAGGTTTGTAAGAAGAGGGTAATACAAAAGCACAAGCAGAATAAGCTGGCCATTAGGCAGCGTTTGTCATGTGGCTCTGAATAACTGAGGAAAGCGTGTGAGGAGCACATACAAGAGAGCCACAAAAGAAAGGAGGATCAGAAGGAATGTTAGAGCTTCTTCCTCTTAAGAATTTATTTAACCCACTGACTGCTTGTTTGTTTAATTAAAAATGAAAGATTCCTGAAAGACCTCCATGGTTCTTGGATAATATTTTAAGGATACCTTGACTCAGCACTTTGGGCTGGTACCCTTTGGACTGAACGCAGTCTTGGCATAATCCCAGCATCTCCCACCAAGATGCACCACATTACCACAGAGCTGACTTTGCCCTCGCTTCTTGAAGCCACATAACTGCGCTCGGTAGCTATGAAAGGAACTCATGAAGCAGAAATGAAATAGAAAGAAAGGTATGACTGCAGCTTCATGAATTTTACTCCAGCCCAAATGAACCTGGAAAGATTTCTAGGCAAGCTTGTTAAAAGAGGGAATATGAAGGCATTAGGTTTTTTAAGTTTATCAGCACTGACCCTGATTTAGTATTTTCTATATCACCTCAAACATCATGATTCATAGTTGATCTGTCAGGACTTTCAGAGGAGCCTGTCCAACCACTTTGAGGTCACAAAGGTCTTGAAAACCAGTTGCCCTAAATAATAGAATGTTGTTAACAGGTTGGAAGAGTTTCTTGTCTACTGGCAACCTCACTTTGCCTCTGGTAACCTGATATGGATTACATACCAAAGAGAATTTGCTTCATACATGGAGGTGGCTATTGCCATACCTGGTGAACACCCGAGATCCACCAAGGTTTGAAGCACTGTTTACTGTGGGAACAAAACTACTGCACTGTGCTTTAGGGCCTTTAGGAACAAATCAACAGGGGTGGAAAAAACCCCCATGGCTCTGAGGGGGTCAGTGACCCCTCATGAGTGCAGTGCAGTTTGCATGCCTCCTGATGGGATGGGAGTGAGTATCCGTCAGCCGAGTCCCACTTTCCCCTTCTTTCCACCTGTGCTGCCCCAGATAGTTTTGCATCCTTTGCCTGAGTCTGTTGGATCCTCTGTCTGCACACCACAAAGCCCTTGATGCTCCTGTAAAATCAGGAGAATGAGTATAAGTGAGACTGGACAGGTTCCGAACTACTCCCTGGGCTGGCAGCTCAAAGCAGAGCAGTTCGTGGCTGAGCAGATGGCAGTGTCCAAAACACTTGGGCTCCCTGGAGCCAGAGGCTCGAGTCCCAGCAGGGCCAATTCAACTACCTATTCACTCCACATGTCTTCCTGTCTCTGAAGCTTTAGGTAAGACCTTCGCATCCTGAGGCTGTGCCTTATTAGTATGCCTGCAATACCTTTTGTGGCACTTTTGGCAAAAGCTAGGTTATTCCCAGTGGTTTGGGGTAATGTTTGCACCAGGAATTATCCAAATACCTAACTGACAGGAACTGTAGATCTTCTGGGGAGTAAATTTTCTGGGGAGGTATTAAATAGATAAGATATTCTGCCATGAATATACCAATATTTACAATTTCTAGGACCAAATCTGGAGTCTAACTGAATAATTGGAAGAAAACACACATATTTTGACAGCGCTATGTAGGCACTTTGGGCATCAATTCTAATTTATAATGTGCTTTGGGATTAAAGGTGTTGTATAAATGTAAGATAATTACTGGTAACAGTATCACTGAAAATCACAAAACAGTGAGCTAGGAACAGACCCAGGGATTCTGCATGTTTGGCAAACCAAACATAACCACTACAGGAGACCGAGTATTTCTTGCCTTCTACTAGAACAAAGCAGAGAAGCAGTATGAACAAAAATTATTAAAAACACCCCCTGGATTACATGTACCCCCATTGCTCTTGCAAGCCAGATATCAAATTTTGCACTGATTTCTAGGGGTTGATTTTTGCTCTATAGTCTTCATCTGATTTTACAGTCAGCATTACTTCAAGCTTATTACATTTGTAACAGGATACAAATGCAACACCATTAATTTAATTTTATTTACATTTCAGAGTTATTCAGCTGGAATAAATTGAACACAATTTGATTGAAACTGTCTTGCAGGACTGACTTTAAGCACATTCAACAAGAGTGCTTTATAAATAATGGCAACATTTAGTAAGCAAAAGACACCCTCTCAAACTGGAGGGTTTGCAGGAGTCACTGTCCAGTGAGGGAAAAGCAATGTTGCAAAGAACAGAGATAAGCCAAACACTTCTCTGGAACCCACTTTTCCCTGGATGCATCTTCAGAAGGCACCTCAGCTGGAGAGCATGATGACCATACACTTCTAGCTCCTACGGAAAGCAGTTGCTAACTTGGGTGTTACAGTAGTGGTGGAAAAGGAATGAGTAATATCAATATTTGTTTTGTAGTGGCCCTTAGAAATCCCAGTCAATGATGGAGAAGCTGCTGCAAAGACACTCTGCAGAACCAAAAGACCATCCCTCCCTTCCGGGTGTATCTAAAGGGCAGCACGTACATCTGGGCTGACAGGGCAGTGGGCAGTGTGATTTGACTCCTCTTTGTCAGTATGATGAAGAGTGGCCAAACCACTGACAAGCTTTTCATAGGCAGCATAGTAAAGGAGGGTTTTCAACAGGAATTTGGAAAGATAGTGAGGGTATTTCACTGTGCTTTATCAATATTCCTCCCAATAAGAACAAGGAAAAAAGCACAGAAGTTGTTTCTATAAAAATGTTAACAAGTGAGAAGTAGAGACTGACAGAATGATGAGAAGGAGATGACATTGTCACAGCAAAGAAGAGCCCTTTGTCAGGGTGGGAAGGGGCTTGACAGGAAAGATAAATGGCTTGTGTTTGATGGAGTAAAGAAAAGGAGCAGTAGTATAGAGGAGCAAAGAATGTGTAAAATCCTCAAACTGATGGATTAGGAGGATGATCTTTATAGCAGTATTTTGCAGGGATGTGCACAGACTGAAAATACACTTGGCTAGACCAAAGAGAAGAGTGTTTCAGTAATCAAAATGAAAGACAACTGGATTTTAGCCATGTTAGATAAGGCCATCTGATGCTTTTTAATGGGAAGGCTAGGCAACTAGCAGCATCTTTTTTATCTTGTCTAGAAGTGAAAGGAAGAATTTTGAATAATTTTTTCCTTTTGATTATGATTGGGGTTTGTTCCAACTTCTGACAGCCTGCAGCACCCATGAGACAGTCTCACTCACATGTATGGGAGAAGGACAATCACAGAATTGTTTAGGTTGGAAAATACCTCTAAGACCAAGTCCAACCATTAATCCAACACTGTCAAGTCCAACAATAAACCACGCCCCTAAGTGCCACATCTAGAGATCTTTTGAATAAGTTCAGAGATGATGGCTTCATCACTTCCCCGGACAGATGGTTCTGATGCTTGGCAACTCGTCCAGTGAAAGTTGTGGGATCTTTGGTGTCCTCCTACCTCTCCACCAGATCTTGTATAAGCCCTAAATGGGAGCTGGACGGTAGTATTGTTAGGACAGGTAAGAGATTTGTTAGTACTGATTTGGTGGTGCCTAATAGTTCCACACTCAAGGTCAACTCCTTGTGGACTTAGTGAAAGGAAAAAAGATTTTGTTTCAGACCACCAAGATTTTTGTGATCTGTCATAGCAAGACATCTGATCATAAAGAAATAGAATTGCCATGCCGTACCAAACAAATGGACCATATAGTTTAATAATTCTGCTGTGACAATGCCTGTTGAAACAATTCAGATTAAGTACAGGGAACCTAGCAGAAGACAAGTAGGGAATTACTTGCCAAAAGCGGAAGTTTCTTTTTAATTCTTATCAGTTAGCAACTAGCCTAGGCCCTGAAGCAAGAGGGCTTGTATCCTTCCATAACAAAAGAAAGTATGTATTCTATTTAATGAGAACATCCACAATTACATTATCCATATATAGATGTCTAATCCTTTTTTAAAAATCCTACTAATCTCTCAGGCTTAATGTTACCTTATGGGAAGGAGCTAATTAGGCATTGTATAAAATTAATTTCCTTTTAACAATTTTATATTTGCTGCCTTTTATTTCCATTGAATATCCCTTTGTCCTGGTATTCTGGGAGCAGGGATAGGAACATCTATTTTTCCTTCTTTCTACTACCCACTCATTTCATATCTTAATCAGGGACCTTCTCTCCTAGGTATAACTTTCCAGACCTTCCCCAGTCAGATACAATATTCACATTGTTTTGCAATTTCTGCTACTCGTGTCTTGAGACCCTTATTCAGTATCCTGACCAAACAGGAAAACAGAGCAGGGCAAGAGGATTGTGCCAGTGACCCAACCAAGGGCATTACCATGATTGCAGGCTGGTTTGTCCCACGCTCTGAGTAGACTGCTCAGTGCCTGGCAGGGTTATGGAGCAGATCATCCTGAGTGCAATCACACAGCACCTTCAGGATGGACAAGGGATCAGACCCAGTCAGCATGGGTTTAGAAGGGCCAGGTCCTGTCTAACCAACCTGATCTCCTTTTATGATCAGGCGACCCACCTGGCGGAAGAGGGGAAGGCTGTGGATGTGGTCTATCTAGACTTCAGCAAAGCCTTTGACACTGTCTCCCATGTTATACTCCTGGAAAAGCTGGTAGCCCATGGCTTGGACAAGTGTACTCTCTGCTGGATTAAGAGCTGGCTGGATGGCCGGGCCCAGAGAGTGCTGGTGAACGGGGCTGCACCCAGCTGGCGGCCAGTCACCAGTGGTGTCCCCCAGGGGTCAGTGTTGGGTCCAGTCCTGTTTAACATCTTTATTGATGATTTAGATGAGGGGATTGAGACCATCATCAGCAAATTTGCTGATGACACCAAGTTGGGAGGGAGAGTTGACCTGCTGGAGGGCAGGAGGGCTCTGCAGAGGGATCTGGATAGATTGGAGAGATGGGCTGATTCCAATGGGATGAAGTTCAATAAGGCCAAGTGCCGGGTCCTGCACTTTGGCCACAATAACCCCATGGAGCACTACAGGCTGGGGACAGAGTGGCTGGAGAGCAGCCAGGCAGAAAGGGACCTGGGGGTACTAATTGACAGGAAGCTCAATATGAGCCAGCAGTGTGCCCAGGTGGCCAAGAAGGCCAATGGTATTCTGTCCTGTATTAAAAACAGCGTGGCCAGCAGGACCAGGGAAGTGATCCTTCCCCTGTACTCTGCGTTGGTGAGGCCACACCTGGAGTATTGTGTTCAGTTCTGGGCCCCTCAGTTCAAGAAAGATATTGAGGTGCTGGAGCGGGTCCAGAGAAGAGCAACAAGGCTGGTGAAGGGACTAGAACACAAGTCCTATGGGGAGAGGCTGAGGGAGCTGGGGTTGTTTGGTCTGGAGAAGAGGAGGCTTAGAGGTGACCTCATCACTCTCTATAACTAACTGAAGGGAGGTTATAGCCAGGTGGGGGTTGGTCTCTTCTCCCAGGCAGTCAGCAACAGGACAAGGGGGCATGGGCTTAAGCTCTGCCAGGGGAAATTTAAATTGGATATTAGAAAAAAATTCTTTACAGAGAGAGTAATCAGGCATTGGAACGGCCTGCCCAGAGAGGTGGTAGATTCACCGTCCCTGGAGGTTTTTAAACTGAGATTGGACGTGGCACTGGGTGCCATGATCTAGTAAACTGACTGGAGTTGGACCAAGGGTTGGACTTGATGATCTCTGAGGCCTTTTCCAACCCAATCAATTCTATGATTCTATGATTCTATTTGCATATTTAAGCAACCCATGATGCCTTGTGCAGGAGAATCCACTGCACTCTCCCTCATGGCACCGCAGTCCCCTTCCTGAGGCACTACAGTTCAAGCACAATCCTGTGAGTGCCTAGGTGCTCTCCATCCCATCACCCCTTCAGGAGGCACTGCCTTGTGTCTGCCAGCATGGGAAGGAAAGGGCCCCCGGGTAACTGCACACACAGGACGCCTCTGCCATTGCTCCATCTCCTCTCCATGTGAGGAGACTCTGTGGCAGTGTCCAAACCACCCCTAACACCTTACTTTGCCCCGCCTTTTCCAAGCAGTTAAATAGTAGCCACAGCAGGGATTAAGGAGGTGCCTTGCTGGCAATCCTTACCAATTCAAAAACTGAACAGTTAATGCCGTGCCTCGTTTCCAGCCCTTTTGTGGTGCTTGATGGTTCCTCCTCTCACCTTTTACCCACTTTGCATTTTTAACAGTATCTTGGTAGGGGATTTTGATACATGCTTTTAAATGACCAAATAAAATCTGACAATTTGTTCACATCCTATACAACCCTGCAGTGGTACTGAAGTCATGATAGTAAAGCTTGGTTCTTGCTAGAATATAAAGAGCCTGCATGGAGCAAAATATAGAAATTGTGAAGTATTTCTATATTCTGGATTCAGTACAATATTTCTTCTGGCTCTCATCCAAGCTTCTCCACATTGATTTTATTTTTTTTTTTCAGAGCTTATACAGGAAGCCAAACAACCTTTACACTGAACCCAGAAGTAAACTGATCACAAGCCAAAGATGAGTCCTCTCTCTGCAGCTATATGAACCATTACAGCAGCATTTATTGAGTGTGCCTTTATTTTTTCTGGTTTTAATCTGCAGTGTGCTGACAGGTCCAGAAACATCCTTTTTAATGTACTTTAATAGCAATGCAGCACTAAACTTATATTGCACCTGCCACACCGAGGCATCCCAGTCGACTTCCCAAATAATAGAGTTTAAAGCTTCTGCTTTCACAAGCCAAAGAGAACAAAATCAGGTTCGGCTTTTAAAATATTGACAAACTTCACATTATTAATTTCAAGAGGTGAATTCATCACTGCTGGAATCAATTGCAAGGGAGAAACCAGGGGAGAATCAGCGGAGACAGCACTGTCCAACTTACAACCACACACGTGGATGGTACTGAGGAATGAAAACCTTTGTTCACTGTGCAACAAGTGCAGGTTTATAGCTGCTTAACCTACTGTAATTAAAATAAGTCATTCAGAAAAACAACATGAAATCTGAAGTCAGACTTGCCATATGTAATTCTGAGCTTTCATGCAGTACCATCTACACAACAGTCTCAAAGTATTCTACAGCTGCTAATAGGTTATGCCTCCCTGGTAGCAAAAGCATTACAGGTATTGCAAACTAAGACACAAAGACCAAACAATCTGTGGAAATTAATTCATAGTAGTACTAATAGCAGAAACCCAGGAGCTTGGGTTTTCAGATTCCACATCTACCCCTCAGTCAGTGAAGCTTCCTGAAACTCCAAGAGGTCAATGTCATGCATGCATGACTTCTATTCCACTTTCTTCCTAATCCTAAAAATGGTTGCATATGTTCTATTAAGGCTAAGGTAATGTTAATAATTTTAGTTTTTAACTGGTATAAAGCAGGTGTCATTTCCATTCAACAGGATTTCACGCTCTTAAATCCAAGGAAGCAGGAGAAGAACCAAACCTTGTGTTTTTTGAGCAGACCAGTCTTTCAGCAATAAATGAAACCAGTTGGAAACATTTTGCAGACCACCCGAAGCAAGAATACAAGGAGATGCTGAAATGTTTAGAACATTTATGAATATAGCTGAACAGATCCTGGTAGGAGATTTTACCTCATTTCAATGGAATAGTAAACCTATTTCTTAGCCATCTGCATGGGCTGATGAAAGCTGCTTCTAAACCATGGCTTCAAAGTTCAAGACAGGCCACGCTTTCCAATAGGAAATAGGGCACATGCTTACTGAACACTACAACGAATATATACTTACTTTTTGGATCCATATCTTTCAAAGTGAAATGCATCTTCAAATGATTACAGCTATTTTCTTATTCTCAAGATACTTATCACATGTCTAATAAACATGTGAGCACAAGTTCAAGCTCACAAGCTACAAGTTTCCATTTGAAACTCCTGAAATACTTTTTTTATAACAGCAATAAATGCCTTTGATTCAGACAGCATAAGTAAATGCAGCTTATAGATATTATGCAGAATTGAGCTTGGAAATAGGGTATTTTTATTTCTCTGCTGTAAGATTGTCCTCCATGATTTTCAAACCATTCTCAGACATTTTGCTGCCAGGCAAAAGGTGACATGTAAAATAAGCTGCTGGAAGGAAAGAGTATGACTGGGCAAAAAGTATGCAAAAAAAAAAAGGCAAAAAGAATGCACAAAAGAAGGCAAAAAGAGCTTTTCTCCTAAACAGAAAGTTTATAACCAAATTCAAGCAGTGGAAGAAAAATGGTCTGGGAATGCAAACTATTCTTACCATCCCACATGTGAACTCCACCGTTCCCCAAGGTCATTCTCACCTTCCATCTCCTAGAAAGTCCATTTACAATCCTTTTTTTGAGTGACTGTAGAACATGTGAGGAGGGACAAATCTCTGACTGAGTTTTGCCTGGCTAGGAGACAATTTGCGCCTTTGCACCTAAACCACAAATTTGCAGCATGACTTCTTCACACCCACAAGCAGAGCATCTGACTCTGGAAACCAAAATACCAAAGTGGCGCCCTTGGGCTCTCCTGCAGTTGTCCGGTGTCAGGAGGACACAGCTGGGTGAATCAAATAACAAATATAAAAAGCCCAGTTTTGTTACTTTAAGAAAATATGGGAGTAATTCCAGTGCTATCCAATGAAGAAGGTGCTTCTTTAGGTTAGAAATCCAAAATATGAAGTATTAGTGTAGTTCCTTCCAGCACTGGGATGGGAAAATAATGAAGAGATGTGTCATTCCAAACACCTAAGCACCACAAAGACACAGCATAAAACATGAGGCAGAGTGCACAGCAGAGCTCCCCTTGGCTCATGCATTATTAGCCTACATGAGCTAGGAAGGAGGTAGTATTAAAAAAAAGTGTATGTTACCTTTCATATCCAAAGCCGGGGAAAATGGTCATCAAGAAGCAGTTTAAATCACTCTGGGATGGGTCATGGACAGCCAAAAGGACCAGAAGCAAAGGGAATAAAGAAAACTCACAGGTATTTTATAAGACTGACATGGGTAATCGGTCGGGCCTTTCTGAGAGACTTTGCCACCCAGGCAGGAAGTTTGGTGTGGGATTGAGAAGCAGCTTTAGCACCTTGCAGGGAGGAGAATGGATGATCACAGCTTTTTGCTGGTGTTATGCAGGGATGGAAGGGTATGGGAGAGCAAAAGAGGGGAGAGGAAGTTTAACAAGTGGGTACTTTAGTCTGGGTCTTTGAGTGGTTTTGTACCTGTAGAGGATTTTATGTGTTTCATTCAGGAGCCCAGTACTGCTAGGCACTGTCAAAACATAAACTACAAAAGCCGTTCTGCCTTGATAGAGTTACCAGCCAGGAGCAGGGAGCCCAGAACAGATCAATATATTATGTGGGAGTCATCGGCAAACCACCTGCTTAACCAATGTCTAACAGCCTGTCTCCAGAAATAGACTACATGAGACAAACATGGGTGTAAAAGATTCTGCAGGAAATAATTATGGATTAAGCTACAGCTAACTACTGATGGTTTGCCTCTCATCCGTTTCTGTACTGCCTCATCTGTGGCTGCAGTCTTCATGCATTTTATTTCAATCTGTATTTTCATCCTCCAGAAAAAAAAGCTAGCCATAGACCTTTTTGCAGGGGTATAAATTAGAGCCTAGGTTTCAGTGTAAGCTGAACCCAAACTGCACACAGCTGAAACCTAGACAGCAGGGTTTAATTTTAGTAGTCCTTCTATGCCACAACATCTCCTAAGCCTGTATTTTTCAGACTCTCTATTGCCTCTCCTTTTCCTTCAGCTTTACCAGAAGCCACCTGCTTGTTTCTAGCAAAGGGGAAACTCAAAAATACCACGACACGCTCCATTTTCTTCATTGCTCAGCTCTCTTTAACAGCCTGAAAGGACACTACCTGAATGGGCTGCTTGTTGGGCTGAGTGATCCTTCCTGGGTGCTCACTGGTGAGAGAAGGGGAAAGAACATGATTTGGCTAGACACACCAACACCTGCATGAAAACACACATGGGAGGATGGCAAATGAAAGGCTTGTGCAGCTGTATGTCCTGCATTGGGGCAGGTCAAATGCAATTAGACCACCTCACTCTCTGCTTTAGAAGGCAATGTACTGCAACAGCAAGAGCTGCCATGGGGCTGTCCCACAGCAAGGTGACTGGCTAGGCACAAGGACAAGTGTTGATACCAGATCAAAGAGGAAACAGTAGAGAGTCCTTGGGAGAGCCCTTGGCAACAGGAGGACCAAAAAAGCAGGAATAGACCTTGGGACAGATTGTGTGATTAAGTGGAGCCTGGAGATAATTGTGTTTTAAAGATCTCCTGGGGACTGGGCTCAGAATAATTGCAGCAGCAGGGTTAGATCTGTAGCTGCATATATAGCTATCGATACATTTTTTAGCATGAAAGAAGAAATGGATAACCATTGCCTCTGGGAGTGAAGTTCTTTTTAGCAGGTCAGTGCACTGTTAGACAGATAAGCCAGTACCAGTGGTGTGACACTGTCCCACTCAGGCCCTTACAAGTCCCAGGGTTATACTGAATGAAACTGTTAGCAGGAGTATAAGGCTCCAGAGGTTATTTCTTCACAGCCTGCTGTTTGGGAATAATGCAGGAAGCTGGAGAAAAGGTAAGTTTTTAACCATCTTCTGGTATCTCGGTTCAACACTACCTGGATGTTCACCCCAGTTATTCCTTCTTCCTGAGTGAATGGTTACTTTTTTTTTTTTTTTTTTTTTTTTTTAAGCAGAGGTGAAACTTACCAGAAGCTCTGATATTCATAAGCAGGATAAATGTCCAACAGCTGCCAGCTATCCGACATTCATATGATGATCAGTCAGCAGGTGCAGAAATCTCTCCTCTGAGTAAGTAGAGGTTTTTCCTTCAAAAGTCCAAGGAAAGTTATCCACTCTCTTGTTTAGGCATCTAGAGGAAAATGCAATCCTTGTAGGGTTTCCCTAGGCTGGAGAAGCAGCAGAATAGCCATGGCAATGGGCCCTACATCTGACAGGCTTAACAGTTCAAGCTACTCTACTCTTCTTACTGGTTTTTTCCTTTCATTGTTTAATGAAACCATGAGCCATAGGTGTGGCTGCTACTGGTAACCAGGCTATTAGTATTTTTGAACAGCCTAAGCTATTAAATGTAGGCATGCCTAGTACGCAGAAACACTAACTTGTGGCCATGCATACTGTAGGACTTAAAAATGGGGTTTTCTTTCTCCACACAAAGAAATAACATGCCCTTTCACTGTTTTGATAGGACTTGTCACCTCAGCCTGGGTAAAGCTGCAGTTCTGACCTTTCTGTAAGAGATTTGTGATGCAGGAAGAGGGATGCAAACAAACTCAGAGGGAACTTTGTACATGTGCCTGAGCACCAGGAGGAGGAGTGGTGACGGGGAGGTACACAGTACATGGTGTGAGCACAGAGGGAACAGGACAAACAGCAGCAGTAGAAACTTGAGTGGTTGATAATTTAAAAGGCCATGAAGTGAAAACCCAAGCTACAGCACTTGTGACGGTACAACCTCCCACTGTAGCAACCAAGCACATTCTATGGAGTGCCTGATAGCGGATGATGCTCGTGACGAATTCCTGTCAAACAGGCACCACAGGAGCAAACCAGGCAGTGAAGCACCACTTGGTGTGACAGGTCCTTTACATTGAATGAGCTTCTCTGTTTCATTCTTGGTTATGCATACTGCTTACTGGCAGCTGTAAAGATTTGCAGTATCATGTTTGTTACTTCAAAACTTTGTTATGCTTATCTAAATTAGTTAGATTGGACAGTAGATCTCTACATATATGCTGCAGAAAAATGCAAAAATAAGGAAGCTGTATCCAAAGCTTTTACTAAAACATCAAACCTTTTGTAAGTATAAAAAGGAAGGTAACATCTTACTCTCCCCTTGAGGACACTGGTTACCCCTTTGACACATTGGGCAAGCCACAGCACAGACGAGTGCCTTTGCGGGCTGTCCATGCACATGTGCAAACTAACAAGGCTTTGAACCCCTCGTTGGAGAAGTTTCCTGACCTTCCTGCAAATTTTGTGCAGATGCACTGTGCTGCACTTAAGATGAGCTGCGTCCAGTGAGCTCTGCTAGCAGCAGGGCCGTGCCTTCAGTGCACTAGATGTGTGCACTAGCAGCGGCTCAGCCTCTATAAACCACCTGCTCCCAAGTACTTTGATTTCAGGATTTAACTTCTGGAACCAGAGCAAGGCAGTCTGCTTTTCTTCAAAAGGAGATACTCAGCTTGCAGTTTCAGCAGTGCAGGATCCCTTGGCTGGTTGCTGTAGCCCTTTTACGCAGTGCAGCTAAAGGGCAGGTGAAAGACCCTGAGTATGAGTGCAGTTATCTCACTCTCTGCAGTAAATCAACATGGTCAGAAAGTGCTGAAGTGGAAGTGAGAGGGTCACAATCTTCCCAAATTAGGAAGGTGATGTGCAGGGAGAGAAATGCAGGGAAGCACCACTGAGAATGAGTAATGGTTATCAACACCTACTCCCCATCATGCTGCTGGAGAACTTGTGTCACCTTCTGATCCCAGAAGTGAAGGAGCTCACTTGAAGCAAAGTACCTCCTACTAATTGCAGGTAGCAACCGTACTTCACTAATAAGCACAGGCAGCTCACCCCACAGAGCTGTTTTCTATAAATTGCCTTCAAAAGGTGGTAGAAATTCCTGAATAGGGTTTTCAAGCTTTTCTTTCACACCAGGAAAATAGAAAGCTTTCTGCCCTAAAGAACTGATTAGAAATAGGCCTATGCTTATATGGTCTTAATTCAGCCTTGACTATGAAAAACAGAATAGGAAAACAAAGCAGTTCATCCCAGATGGCATTTTGAGGTGTTGAACTGTCATGTTATTTAAAAAATAGCTGTTATTACAGACAAAGCCACTGTGCCTGCTTTTCCTTTGGTCTCCTTAAACCTCTCATGTGAACCACTGCTGGGGGGGGGTTAATAAAGAAATTAGTAAACTCAGCAGGCAACACAAGTGACAGTCCTAGCAAAAATGGCCAGCTTCAGAAGGCTAATTGTGACAGTAAGGGCTTGAGAATCCCTGCTCAGAAGTCTCTCAGTTTATGTATTCCTTCCTAAGAGCTCACTGATAACTTCCCTTTTCCTATCCTCCTATTACTGTTTTCTCCATTGCAAGGTTTCTGCCTGTGGTATTTCACTAAACTATTTTCAGCTTGTTAACTATTGACCTGTGCCCATGTTCCACCTCCAGTCAGCAGCCTTCAAGGTGTACCCTGTAACCAGTCCTTCTGTTGAAAGGTTGTCTGTAAAATGTAATAATCATCCTGAAACCCATATACAAACCCCAATAGTCACTTCTCCTCTCTTTCCTGCATGGATAGGGGTGGTTTAGACATACACTATCACCCAGTGTTTCATTCCCGTGTCAGCACTCAGCTCCAAACCTGAGTGTAGGTATTTGCACTGGTCTTCTAACCAGGCTCTTACTCCACTCACGTCCTCAATTTGTCCTACAAACCCACACAGTAGTAGTCCATACAGGCCAGACTCATTGCTGTAAGATGTATTTGGGAAGCTGGAGGCAGTGAGTGGATCTTCAGAAAGTGAAGTTAAGCTGTCTATTTCCATCTCCTCTCCCCGCTCCAGAATCTTTACATCCCTCACCCATACACAATCACTGATAGCCACTTTCCCTTTCACCTGCTCATAAGAAGTCTTCCCTCTCAATGCAGCTGAGTGTGACTCTGGGACCACTTATGTACTTGGTGTGTGTTACAGGCTATGCAATCTGGGATGGAGAGTTCCAAAGACTTTGAGACAAAGCTTGCCATGCCTGCTGCTGGGCAAAGAAAAAGGGTGTCTGCTCCTCATGCCATGGGGAGGTATCATCCCTGCTCCAACACTGGCCTCACACCATGCAGCCCATCCCTCTTTCTGCACTGCTGGTAGCACCAACAGGTTTGCAGGAGCAAAGTAAGGATTCACAGCTGCTCACACTGGGGATGTGGTCATGAAGTTCAGGTGCTGCAGCTTCTCCCTCATCCTGTCTGCTCTGCACTTTCTGTCTCAACTACAATGTTGTTGCACAGCTCAATCAATTCCTCTTGCAGCTGGGCCGAGGTTTCTCCCCATGACTGGTATCTTGTTGGAAGCATCACCCTAACCACTGCTTCACTTCCAGATTCTGGGTCCTAACTCTCACAGTTCCCTGGAAACCATTCCTTCATGGCTTACTGCTCTGATTTCTTATCTGTTGCTTTGCTGTCTAGGTTCTCCTCAAATTTCTTGCCTGACTGAAACAAAATGGAGTAATCCTGGCTTTAGCAGTAGCCTGTTAAAGTGAAAAGCTTCGCAGCTCGACAGAGGGAGGTACGGAGATGTGTTTCTAAGGAAAATTCAAAGCTTCAGCACTCTCCTCACCTTCAATGAACACTATTTCCTCACTCCCTGGCATGTACCCGAGCCCCTTCAAATTGGAGTTGCAGTTCTCCCCTTGAGGTGAAATACTCCTTCAGACCTCAGCATTTCCAGTCCAGGTAGAAGAGACCAGAGCACACCACCCCAGGTGTGTTACTGCAAGAGGCAGGACAGGATGCTCCAGCAGCCCCTCACCAACTTGCCTCCTCTTCCTCTTCAGCATCTGTCCAAGGCCAGTGGCTGCTGTCCTGGCTTGGGAAGGACTAAGCTGCTCCAGGCCACCACCTCTTCCAACCTTTCCTGCTTGTACTCTGCCAACACCTAGATACAACAGGCAGAGCAGGAAACACTTGGGGCTCTGTGGAAGGCTGGAGGTGTGACTCCCAGCCTGAGGTCAGAAGGCAGCACAGATGTAACAGGGTAAGGCAGAAGGCTCAAGTACTACAGCAAGCACTGGTCAGCCCAGCAGATGCTGCTGCACGACATGAGAGTTGTGGTTGGCTGCACAGCATTCCTGCCCACTAGCCTGCAAGTACACGTGGAGGCTGCCCAGCCATTTGCAGCCAACAGCTGTGGAAATACATCTCAGAGGAAAGGCAAGGGAACTGAGCACAAATGTTGTAGCTGTTGCACGGCATAAAGGAAAGCTGTCAGCGTGCACACAGCAGGAGAAACTGTGCCATGGGTACAACTGTTAACACTTTAAACTTGTTTTATAACAGCATCAGACAAATTTGAAACAGCTGCTCTGTATGCTCTTCATTTCCAGCGGCAATGTCTTCTTTTTTTTTAACTTGCTGTAAAAGAAATTGGTGGTGCTGCTGTTTACAAAATTACCCAGGCTGCACTTAAGACTTCCAACTTCTGATCTTCCTGTGATCACATGGATATCATAAACAGCAAGATCAGGGTTTGCTCTGCTACCGTTGGTGCCACAGTCCTGAAAAAGCTAAATGTTGGATACATTATGGAGGGGAGCAGGCAGGAGCAGCAAGGGAGAACTGTCAGCTTCTATTTCTTGTTCTCTAAGACCTTTTGTCATCGAACTACCAAACACTTTCTCATGCTGCCAAGCAATTAAGCCTCCCTGACACTGGAGTATTTATGAGGGAATTACTGCTCATTTCAGCCATGCTCAGAAACACCAGGTCAAAAGTCAGAGAACTGATAAACCTCTTGAGATGCCAGGAAATAAGTTCAGCCACTGAATCCCTGGGGCTGACATCTTCAGAACAGTGGGGGAAAGAGCAGAAATAGCTTATATTCAAACAGATTGCCAGGGGCAGGCACCTTCCAATCCAATGAAGAGTGAACTATCTCATATTTACACAAGATGAGAGGTTTATAATGCTTGTTTATCTGTGCTGCAGTAGAACCCAGAAGACCTAGGGGTAGACAAGGTCCCTTTGTGCAAGGCATTATAAAATGCTGAAGAGAAGCTTGGCAAAGAAAACAGAAGAAATATGTAAGTATCACTAATCTTCTGCCTCTTCCAATTAACCATATTCTTTTGGCCTAAGTTCCTTTTCCAAACAGAAGGACATGTGTAGTGCTTTATTTATTTTTATCCATGTAATCTATAAACTAAGTAGCTGCAGCAAAGATGATTTGGGACACCACTTTTAAGCAAACCTGGTCACTATGGCAGAGAAAGCAAGTCCTGGGAGCTGCTAAAGGAGCACCCAAGGCACAAGGTCTGCAAGAGGGCATAGACTCTGCATCGGTTGCTATATTGGGAGTTGAGCAATGTGAATGCTATTACTAAAACTGCAGGGGCCTTCTTGTGTGGCCCACTTTCCAAAGCTTCTTTCCTCCTGGTAGAATTGCTGTAACAATGCTTACCTTTTTTTTTAAAAAAAAGTGCTGGAGATAATTGCTAAAAAGAGCATTCAAAGGCAAAGAATGGTCTTTGCTAAGTTTGCTATCCAGCATCAGGAAATGTCTAGCACAATTTGATCATCATTACACATTCATAAGTCTCCTAGTTTCTAATGATAATGAAAGTCTCAACTTATAAAGAACATAGACTCATTGCATCATTTAGGTTGAAGAAGACCTTAAGATCATCGTATTCACCCATTAACCTAGCACTGTCAAGTCTGCCATTAAATCATGTCCTTAAAGTACCACATCTACACATCTTTTAACACCTGCAGGTTTGTTTTTCTGTGAGTGATTCCAGTATTAGTCACTGTGACCCCATTGTGTGGGGTCACTATTCCCTTTTGTTTTCTACACAACCTCTCTCATTTTCTTAAATCATGTCTAATGTTCTGATTTTTTATTTTGAATATTTTATCTGGCATTTTTAGACTAGCCTAGAATGTTTGTTTAATTGCATTCCAATTTTTGCATTTGTGCTGTTTTCAAAGTGCCCTGGATTACATAAGTGGCAAAAAGGGGAAGGAATATATGTGTGAAATAAATAAAAGTATTATTGTCTCTGGATTAGTCATATTAATGCAAATTGCAACTGGTTGTGTTACGAGTTTTCTTTTACCTTGGACCCTCCATCCATCCAGCCATTAATTGCAAAGAAATGGCACACTTAGTCACAGTAATATTAACAACAGCATTTTGTCATTTCTAAAAATGCCATCCAATAAAGATTCCTCTACCAGAGTGCCCATGAGAACGTTTCCATTTGAGAACAAAACTGAAGTACAGAGAGACTTAACTAAAAGTTTGTCCAAGTCCCAACTCCAAATTCTGTGCTGTAACTATTTAAACTTGTCCTTCAGTTTTCAAACTTACGTTTTACATTTCAAAAAGACACAGCTATGAAAACCTTCTAATCTGCATGACTCATAAATTGCTAATTCATGGCTGGTTTATTTTATTTTTTTTCTTTTGCTTTGTCAACACAAGCAATGTTGAGGGCCAAGACGAGCTCAGCCTGCCTTCTTTAATTTGGAGACTTCCTCCAAGAAGCAAAGTGAGTCGGATTCATTGAGGCCCAAGCCAGAGGCTAAGGTGCGGGCACTTGTCTCTTCAGACTGCCTGCACTGACACCTAACTTAAACCAAATGAATAAGCAAGTGTTGAGGCATTCAGCCGGATCACACCCTGCTAAGCCAGGTGCATACAAAAACCAAGATATGCCTTTCAAATGGAGAAAATGAGATGAGCTATGCAGTGAAGAGGAGGCATTAGAAAGCCCAGCTGCCTTGGTCCCAATTCAGCTAGTCCTTGGGCATGTTCAGTCACCTTTCCCAGGATCACATCTGTGTTGCTGACTTGCTGCAGGTTAATGGCTTCATGGTCTGTAGCCCATGCCCTGGGCTCTAGTGAATCACCATGATTGTTCACCTTTATCATTAGCTATGGCTGTAGTTCAGACATGTCCTCTCCATTGCCCTTTCCCACATGTTCATTTTATTTTTCAACCTCCATACAGATTTTAACAAGAATGAACTTCCAAAAGAAAAATTTCACTACGAATATCTGCCTACTGGAGAGAAATAAAAAGTGGTGATTATTTCAATCAGTACAAGAGTCTAAGACTGGCATCACATGAGTCACTTTTATCATTTTCTGGTAATTTTGATCTCAAGATGAGAAGCAAGACGTACAATACCTGTGACATTCTCCACCTGCTCCACTTTATGGTTGTGCACATGTATCTCGGGCAATCATGTTTATACTAAAATTAACCACCCCCAAATGTTCTGAATATATACAGGTACAACCTTTTCTAGCATATCTGTAAAAATAAAAGGGAGCACTTAGGAAATAATGGTATTTAATTGTGTGGAGTTTTGCCTCCTGATTCTGTCAGGTTTGTTACCTCACCAAATCCTCCAAATAGGCTGGCCTGAGAACGAGCCAGAAGCACTTCAGCGAGACGTTAAAACCAGACTTTGCCATGAGAACATTTTCCGCATGTCCTAAGCATTTCTCCTGTTAGAGACATCTCTTTTACATTTTTTTTTCTAAATTCTGGGTGTCTTCCTGGCAAATGCCTTCTGGTTTTGTTGATAATTTTAAGAATGTATGGTTATGATTGGTGCTCAAATGGCCAAATGGTAAACATTAGATTTTTCAAGTATTTCAGTGTCTGCAGCCTGTATTTTGGTTGCTTTTCTCAGCATTTTCTGACTTGTCTGCAAAAAGATGCCTGGAAAATAGCTTCAGGGCCTAGAGTCTCATTAAGAAGAATTAGCACTTTGCCCCCATCTCTTTCATACATTCAGATATGCAGAACTAAAATTACATGAATTGTTTCTGTTGTTATGTACTTAAACTATTGCTCATTACTCCCAACTCACTCTTCTCCAAGTTACCTTCCCATCACTAAAGAGGTTTTTCCCCCCACCTAATGCATGTTTACAATGAGTATTTGCTTCCCGAGGTTGAAACATGCTTTGGTGCCTCTGGACCATATGATGACTTTCTCTATATGAATATTCCCAGCCCTGTCCAACTAATATGCTGCATATCCCTGCATACGTTTCCTAAGTGCTGTTTATCCATTTGTCTGTGGATGCTTATACATTAGTTGATAAAGTATCCAGGGCTTGGACTCTGGATGCAAAAAGCTAATGTCTGTTAGCACTGAAATTCCTCAGAGGCCTGGATCAAGAGATCTGTTGGAGGAAGATCCTACACACTGAACAGACACTGAGATGCCGTGTTCATGACAGTGTTAATTTTAGATCAGCTGAACCAGTTTTCTCCCTGCCAGCCTCTGAAGAAGCATTGCACAGCGGTACTTCCCCTTGCTGCCACACTGAAACACAAAAATACACTTTCTGGTCGTTGCAAGTAGATGGATATGATTGGAAGACACATGACACAAATCAAAAGCAGGTACAGATTAACACACTAAATTTTCAGGAAACTATGCTGAACTGATACCTCAGCAATTTAAATTTTGTGTTGTTTAAACAAAGTAGGAAATACCACAAATATATAAAAAGAATGTTGCAAAAGTAATGTCTAAAAAAAAAAAAAAAGACTAAATCCTTTATTACAAAGCACAGATGCTCTCCTCTTCTCTGTCTCATAGTATGCAACTGCACTAGGGTCCCCAAGCCTATCATGTGTGTGCGTCCCTGAGATTATTCCTCCTTAGGGCATTAGTAGTAGGCAGAGTCAAGAGTTGCTCATGTATCTTCACCGACATCACGCTTAATATGCATTTGCTTTGTGTAATAACATTGTCTCTAAAAGCATGCTTTTCTTGTGTTTAACTTTGAAGTACCACCCCCCAGCATGGTTTTTAAAAATCTGAAGTGCTTAGACAACTTAGAATTTCAACATCATCCAAACACAACTTCACAAAATCACAAAATGTTTATTTGAAATGACACAAGAGTACTGAGCAGAGAGAATGCTTCTCCATGACATTTCTAATACTTGAAAGCTAACTCAATATGAGCTTACTTTAATAGCAAAGACTGACATACAACCTATTAAATTATCTTTAAAAAGCCAGTTTGTACTCCTTATCTGAGGGTAATTTACAGCCTCTGGTAGTAGTACAGGTAGCCAGCACAAAAGAGACCATTTCAATTTCCAGTTGACTTACTGGCTTAAAGGACTGAATTAACGAGGCTGTTTTTTTATGTACTCACTTCTCTGCTGCCTCAACAGCTCAGTATTTTCCTCAGAGAGTTGTGCCAAGAGGAAGGAAGCCCCTGCGCTCGGGCGCACAGGGTGGTGTGAAGCCATACCCACTTTAGGGAGGGCGGGCAGTTGGACCAGCTAATGTCCCATCTCCAGTCTCGCACTCAGTGACCTCAGGGCATCCAAAGTGGCTGCTGAGGAAGAGCTACTGAAGCATTACTGGGACCTGCTTGATGTATCAAACCCCAGACTCCCAGGGTTTGATAAAATCACCCTCGTGTAAACTGGCACAAACCAGCCTCTTCAAAAGAGCTTTGTCTACATGATTTCAAATAAATTCCAAATTTTTATTAAAAAGTTTTAAGCATGTGTGTATATGCATTTTGTTATTACTTTTTTTTTCTGTCATGAATTGATGGAAAATTCTTTAAGAACGTTAATAATAATCAAAACATCTTTGGCAGAATTAATTAGTTCTTCACAAAAATCTACACATTCTGAACTTTGCCATGGGTGTTTATTATTTTAAATGTTTAATAACCTCGGTTTTAAGGGCAAACCAGAAATCAAAGTATAAAAGGGGCTGCAGCGTCTCAGGCATAAATGAAAATTCCACCTTCGTAATTGCAACACCAGTGTTTTTCTACATAACATTTTCCACTGAGATCAGAAAGCAATTTCTAGGGGGAGGGTCAGCAATATTTCCTCTTCCGCGACTAAACCAAGGCACAGCGACTGCAACACTGCAACTCGCTCGATACCATTGGCTAAGCCAATACCAGAAATACAGCCCTCATCACTCAGCCCTCAAGTCCAGATGCTGGAAATTCCCCTTTGCTTCCCTGTCCGTCCAAGGGCGGCAGCCGGCGCTCACTGTGCCCGGCCCTCCCTGCCGTACCTTACCTCTTGCAGGTCGCAGAGAACGGGGCCGACACACGCCAGGCAGAGCGGCCTGACAGATCCCGGCTTCAGCCACCCCCCAGCCGTGTCCTCAGGCAGCAAGTGGTGTTTGCCACGGGCAGGGGAACCCCGGGCACGTCACACACCTACACGGCTTTATTTCGGACTCGGGCAACGCGAGGACGCACATCTACAGAACAAGCAGGAAAAGTGCAGGCCGAGCGTCGCCTCCGGGGCGTTCCAGGCCTCTCTTCAAACGGAGCCCCGGAGGAACAGGTCTCGGCCCGCGCCCTGCGCCGCACCGGGGACCCTCAGAGCGCCCAGCTGCCGGGGAGAGACCCCGACCGCGCACAGCCCGCCCATCCCGGCAGCGACCAGGACCAGTGAAACATGTCCAGTATGCCCTCTCAGCGAAGCAGCTCCCAGCACAACGGGAACGCGAGCCCAGCAGATCCCGCCGCGGCCCCCCGGCACCCGCTCCCACCGACTTCCGCGTCGGGGGCCCCTCTGCGCACGCGTGGCGAACACCGGTTCCCCCACCCCGCCGGCCGGCCCTGGCTGTACCACTGTGCGCCCAACGTGTGGGTAGAAGGAAAGCGGCGCGGGGAGCTTTGCGGACCTCAGCTCCGCCTGAGACCTCTCGTAGGGAATCCCGTCCCCGAGCCCTGCGAGCACCCTCCGTCTCGCTTCTCATCCAGTTCCCGCATTCGATCTAACCCTACTCCCCCCGAGGATGCCCTGTGGTACATGCCGCTCCCAGCTGATTCGGTGGCTTGACGAAACCATCGCGCTGAGGACGGGGGGAGCCAAGGTGCCGGAGGGGAACACGCATTGTTACGCCAGAGTCCGACCGGCGTTCCGGGGACGGCGGGCGCGCCCCACTGCGGGCTGCCACAGGCACCGGCGGGCGGGCGGGCGGCGGCGCC
>VWZG01006142.1:165680-195764 GCA_013396735.1 Grallaria varia | reverse complement strand
CCTTGTAATTTAAGATTCTAATGTAGTATTTTTATTATCTTAGTAGTATTTTTATATTATTTTTATAATAGAGATGGATCTTTTATTTCAGTCGGTGAAAATTTTATATGCTTAAGGAGTGTGGAGTTTTTTTCCCAACACTTTTTTTTGAAATCTCGTAGCTTCAATGTCAACCAGTGTATTGTAATATATAGCACCATTAACTCTTAAGTTATTCTTTACCTGTACTCAAGAATATGTATTAGGTCACATGTTACAGTATTCCATGAGTTGGAGAAGGAAGACATTTGCAGTTGTGTGTTCAATTTGCTTATAGTATCTGACTACTAGCATTGGAGTATTAGTTGTATTAGAAAATTTTTGATGGGTTTTTACATTTTATCTGTCATCTGGAGTTTTCCCTCCAGCAGAGTGCTGCTCTATGTTATTTATGAATGAACTGTAGGTATCCTGTTTGATTTTGGCTGTTCAATCTGGCCACCATATGCATGCTCTGAACTTGAACAATTCAAGTCAATGGTAGGAAGATGCATTTCAGTTTCTAAATACTGTCATATTTTTATTTTATTAGTGTTTTAAGAGAATTTTTTTCTAATATGACTTTCATCGGTGTTATGTCCTTTAATAAATGTCCTTTGGCTAGTGTTGGATTTCCAGTGTTTATTTGGTGTGAATTCAAGACTAACTGGAAGTAATGAAAAATTTTGAATGGAGATAAAAACTGGTTTTCCTAAAATAATTTTAATAAGCAGTGAGACAAACACAGAAAAGGAGGTTGGTTGTTGATTACTGTCTTTAGTTTTTGTCTCTTTAGGCTGTAGTGTCTAATGTTGGGTGAGTTGTTTATTTGAGAGCCTGTCTTGGTAATGTATATATTTAACTTCTTCTTAGTTGAATGTACTGTTTAAGTTGAAAGTCTTATTTAAATTGTAAACATCTAAGGAAGGGGGTGGAGAAAGGAGCACAATAGTAGAATGAAAAACTGGGTGTTTTCCTGATAACCTCCTATTTGTGCCCTTCAAAAAGCAGAGTCCAAAGTCATGTGCTCATTGACTTAATTGCTAAAACACAACCATCCTTCACAGTATGATGGTTACTGAGATCAACTCTGTCGACATAACAGCAGCATTTTTATCTCTAATTATATGTTTAGAGGTGTCTCAGAGGAAGTTGCATATATATGAAGTAGGCAAGACGCTGTCATTTAGCGAGAGTCCCTCAGTACTGGAAATTGTACTGTCCTCTGACTGTTGATTAAATGCTATTTTGGTCCAAGATAATGTCAATATTAAGGAGTACAGTTTTTTGATAAATCAATTAACTGTCTTTGAAACTTTTTTTAAACAAGTATCCAATATTACTCAATGAAATACACTTTTTAGCTGAAGCGAGGTGAGTTTTAGGTGCAGTATTGCTGACACCAGTTTGCAAGAAGAGGCATTAGTGTCCGATGTGATAATGCTTGCTCATTGTTTAATGGCCTAGTGTTACCTTTTCTTTAGTAAGCTCCTTCAGTGAATTAATGGACAGTAATGGTTTCCAAAATTGACTGTGTGTTAACAAATGCTTGCTTATTCAAGCAGATACATTTCAAGTATTCCCCTGAATTGTTAACATGTTAATAAATTTAAAATCTATTGATTTCCATTTTTAGAATAAACTTTTGACTGAGTAGTTCTATGAAGGAGTGAAAACATTTTTCATATAGTATGTTTCCATAAGGAAGGTTCTTTCCAATTTTAATTTGCAAGTATGTTAGTATAATTATTCAGATTTTAAAGGGAAAAAATTGTATGGAAAACATAATAATTTAACTTTTGAAAATGTTCAGAATTCTAGAAATTTTAAAGTACAATAGTTCTTTGAAGAAGCTGAAATCTTAGGGGTTTTTTTTCATTTTTTTACATGGATGTATGGATGAACCATCTGTGCTGTAATTCATAAAGGACTTTGAGGATTAATCCATATATGCTCAGTAACTTCCCTAGGTGTTAACTTATTTTTAAACTTTTGAAAGAAAGCAGTTAACAATAATATTTGAACATTTCAAATATATTTTTCTTGGTATTGAGGCTTTGTGATTAATACTTCCTGGCAAAGTAATTGAAATTAAACTTGCCTTGGAAATAATAATTAAGATGGAGCAAGTTGACTCATTTTATTTAAGAAAGTAGAGTAACTGCTGCTTGTAACTCCTGACATTGTCAAATACATAGTGTTTGTGATGCTTCTAACATACCTATTTTAGGTATAATTCTTTTCCAGAATTATTTAGCTGTTAGAATGTCACTATATATAGCTTGAATGTCACTATATGTTCTTTTATTTTGACTGTAGTTTGTTGGCATTGGTTTTATTTTGGACACTGGATACATTTCTGTTTTAACTTTCTCTTGGGTACTGCAATTCCAACTATTAAGACATTGTGCTCTAATGCTGGGGTTTTTTTTAATACATTTTATATTTATTACAAGACTTTAGAGACTATAAACCCATAGAGACACAGGCAGTGGAATGTTCCTTTTTTAGTAAAAGGTCCCTTCATTTTATTTATGTTTGGGAAGGATTTATTACTATTTCTGCTGCTGATAAACTGTGTGACAGACAGTCCATGCTTTTCCCTTTGTGTGTTTTCATTCGTGAATTGTATATCCCTCTTTATTTCATTCCACAGTGCTTTAGGAGCCTTGAATAAAAGACTTTGTAGCAATGAGTATTTATGGCTTTTCTTTTAGAAACAGGTGTTTGTTTTAAATCAGAGCTTGCTCTAGGGCAATATTGACCCATTGACATGTTGTTTCCCGGGTTGTTCCTCTAGAAGGAAGTATTTGTGGTGGGTGGAGGAAGTCTCTTTCAATCAGAAGAGTTGCTATGCAATTAGAAGAGCAAGAACCGCCTGCATTACACATCTGCAAGTCTCAGGTGGTTTTGCAGCACTCTCCTGATGAAGATAGGACCCCATTATTATCCATTATTCTGTGATGCAGTCTCTCCTTTGACTATTAATGTTCTTGTGTGACTAATTCAGGAAAGACCAGAAATCTTTCTGGTGAATAATTAACACTTCCTGTTCTACTCAAGTGACTTTCAAAGACAGATTCAAAAGGTAAAAACAAAACCACAGTTGTTATATAGTAAATTGATGTGTTATAGCATTCTTTCAAAATAAACTAAAATACTGAAAATGCCATTGCTTAGTGGTATAACAAGAACTCTAGCATTACAGGTTGGAATTCAGTTACCTGAGCTCAAGTGCAGCTGAAATTCAGATAACAGAAAGTACTGGTTGTTTTTGAAGCTGCTGTAATTGGAAACCCAAACTAAACACAACTGGATGAGGGCTTTGAGAAATCCAAGTCCACAGCTTTCAGAGACTGTTCGAATTTTTGATTTTTTTTTTGTTTTATTTTGTTTTGTTTAGTCTTATTTTGTTTGGTTTTGTTTGTTTGTTGTTTTTCCTTCAGACCAGGTTCCAGCAAGCTCCTAGGTGCCATTGAGACAGAAAGTGATTTAGCTGCTTTCATAATAGCATTCTTTCTGTCCTTACTGTTTCAGTTTACTGATTTAGTAATGGATTTCTGACTTCCATTAGAAAGGTGTTTGTTTCAAACCTGTATACAGAAGTACTTTTATAAGTAGTCTTTATGTTGTGGTTGAAAATGTTGAAATTTTGTGTGTGAATTTTTTTATATATACACACGCCCCTTCAATTTCATTGTAACTTTTGAATTGGCTTCTGCATTATTCATGTAGATGGGTTGTGTCGGTAATGACTTGCTGTAGCACAGAAGAATGCTCATATGTGTTTATCAATTTTCAGGATAAAACCAGCTGTGAACCATTTTCTGTTTGAACACGACTTTGACTAACTATTCTAATAATATTTTTCCTGGTATGAATGTTTTGGAGATGTTGGGGTTTTTTTTCATTAATTCTCCTTTTAGAAGACTGTTTCAAGCCACTAAACTATCAATAAGTATGTAAATCAATTTATGGTCCAAATGGTTTTATACTCCTTTTAAAACTACGTAGTAAGATTCTGACGCAAACAGAAGCTTCAAGGACTTGTATTCTTTATGTGTCCATGAAGGCAATTACAGAAGAGGGCAAGGGAAGTGGGGTGCGTGATCCTCATTTTAGGACTGATTATTAGCTGGTTAATCAACAGTGCTTTAGTGTCTTCTGCTTAGTTTTCTTGTTATGCAGGACAAATTCTGAAGGTAGTTGTTACCTTTTTAGTAGCAGGGCTGACTATGTTATTTGGAAAAAGTAGACTAGCTTTTGGAGGCACAGGCATTTCTTCAGTGTATGGAAAAGCTAGTCTACTTTTTCAAAGTATATACCTGGATATTATCTCCATCCGCAAAATCAGTCTTGCCTATACCCTTAGGTTGTCATGGCTGCAACAATGACAGGAAAGACAAGTGTCTTCTACCAGCCAGCTGACCTGAGTTCTGTATTCTTTTTTTCAGCTGTTTATGTGGGGTTGTTGTTCAGAAACCACTGTTTCTGCTAAAATCATGGAGCATGATAGGTAGCAAACACTAAATGTGGTATTACCCTTACCACAAAAGACTGAACTGTTCAATTTGTATCATCCAGACAAAGCTACAGATGTGTTTAAATGACTTTGATTCTAGCTGAATGAGTCAAGTGTAAACATTTTCTTTGAAAGGGTATAGAAAGCATTTTACCTTCCCAAAACAAAGCAAAATCATCTACATAAATTCACTGGGGAAGAATTATGCTGAAATCCAAAATTGTCATCTGCCAATCTACTGTTTGCAGGGTGTAGGATGCTAAGTAAAAGTATTGGGAAGTAAGAGGGCAAGAAAACAACGTATGTGAAATTAATAGTTTCTGTATTTGCTACTGAGTAGTTTATTAGTTGAAGACACTTTTTAAAAAAAAAATTCTGTTACCTGTCACTTAATTTCCCAGACTGCTGTGGTGCGTTAGTGAAAATGGAATTTCTGTGAATGAATAGGTGATACAGCTGAAGAAGGTGCGGAGTTTATGGTTAAAAGGTTAAAATAAGGCAGAATCATGGAAACTTTTTTTTTTTTTTAATTTTACTTGAAGACTAGAGATGACTGAAGAGTTATGGGCTGATTCTGCTTCTTGCTTAAATTTTTAAAACTCATTTTAACTCCTGCTTGTATTTAGGATTCAGCATTAATTTGACACAGTTAGTGAAGCATAGAGTTGCAGTTTGCAGCTCCAGCTTGTCACAGTGGTTAGGTGGTTAAAACTTGCTTGTTCTTGTGTACTGAGATTATGTATAGCTTGGGTGAGAGCTCAAGACGTGGTAAAGTTTCAGGGCTGGTTTGTATTACTGACTGTTCATGATCATTCTGCTTGCTTACTGTGCCTTTGCCTAAGATTATCTTCAGAAATGCATAAAAAGCTGATTTAACAAAAGAGCCTTTGCTGTTTGCATGCATGCGAATGAAATATTTAACTTGGTCCTGATTTCCCACTGTCTGAATTAGATGAAATAAGCATGCTGATTGTGATTTATCCCCTCAGTCTCGATTATTAGGGGAAAATTAGAAGTTAAGGCTTGTTCCCACACTTTCTCTTGTTATTTCAAAGTGGGAAGATTGTGAGATTAATGTAAAAGTTTCTGTGAGTGCTGTGATACTCGTTTTGTTCTTGTAAAAAAATCTAGGCTGTGTACTTTAAACACTTACAAAATAGTAAAAGCTACCTTGTGAAAATGACAGTGGTGAAGATTACAGTTTGAATTTACATTAATCTAGATCATTGAAGATGGAAAGGCCAAAATACCAGTCTGTGTAAAGGTTTCCTTCTCCTGTCATGGGTTGAAGGATGTGGGATGGATTGTTATTTTTTCACAAGGTGTAAACCTGTGAACTTTAAAGCAAAATGTGCATGCTGAATTCTTTTTACCCTGGTAATTGAAATGCAATTGCCTGAGACCTGGGAAGTTTGCTGTGTGAAATAGGAGAAAGGCACAATGCATTAAGTAAGGGGTCTCATCCCAACTCTACATCTGACTGACTCCTTTCTGCCCTGTCAGAGAGGGCACGTGCAGCAGCTCATTTCCCAGGCAGAGATGACCAGTGC
This sequence comes from Grallaria varia, assembly GCA_013396735.1. Lineage (NCBI taxonomy): Eukaryota > Metazoa > Chordata > Aves > Passeriformes > Formicariidae > Grallaria > Grallaria varia. The sequence goes on along the minus strand of VWZG01006142.1, from coordinate 189,674 downwards.
AAACTTAGTGGAGAAGAATGAGCTACCCATGCAGATGGTCCACGCTGCCCTAGGTAGTAGTTGCAGTCTTACTTAGGGGTCTTCCACCTGAGCAGCAGTGGAAGAAGAGCACCTGACTGAGCTTCCAAGGCATGTTATGAGAAAGGCTGTCCACGAACATTTACACTAGAGAATGAATTTAGGCTGTGGCAAACTTTGAAGGAGACGGGAAGGGAGGAGGGTAAAGGATGTTGACATTTTGTTTTTTCCTTTAGTTCCTTTATTACCTTTTCTTCTAAGTCCTCACAAGTAGAAAAGAAAACCAAGGTATTTTTATTTTTGTCAAGAATAAAAATCATAACAGTTTTGAGTGACCTCGTTCTATCTCTCCTCTAGCCATTATATTTAGTTTTGCTGTACTTGCATAAAGGCTTTAGTTACAATTTTATAAGGAAAATGTCAACTGGCTTGACACAGAATTTGATCTATCTTGTTACATAGACACTACAAACATCTCCACATATTGCTTAAAACTCTAGGAAAAAATCTCGTGGTTTATATGCAATTGAGTTACGACACAACAAGGTACACATTGTAGAATGGTAAGCACCAATGTTTTTTACGATTTTACTTTAGATGTTGAGCGAATCAGTAGCATATTGCATGGTAAGGTTAAAGATTTGTGAGAGATGCTGATAATTTATTTACTTAAAAGAAGCTGCTGATGGCCTTTAGGTAGGTCATAAGGGCTCCTCTTGAATGAATTGTATGAATTAACAGAACTTGTATGTTTAAAATGCAAAAGTGGACTGATGTAGATCATGCTAGTTAACTTTGGGAGTTTAGATTGTTGGGTCACTGATTAGCTCAACAGATTTAGTTATGTCAAAGTTGTTTCCAAACAAGCCTTACTGCTGTTGGTCGGACATTTGATGATTGAGCTAAGCACTTAACTTACCCCCTGTGATTTAGCATGCATACTGTTTACTTAGTTGCGTTTCTCATTAGTTAGATGCTGAGAGGAAATGAGATTAGCAGGTTTTATTTATATTTTGGCAGATTATCATATAACACTTTCTTGTACTGCTGCACTGCTAAGATGATAAAATTAATAGCAAATGCTCTTTTATTTTAAAAAATAAAAACTTCTTGTTTCTTTGAGCTTTACATGATTTTTTACTATTTGCAGGTGTACTACTTGCATTTCAGAGCTGCCACAGAGAGACTGAAATGTGAAATATGCATTTTTCATTAATATTTTGATTTTACTAAGCCTAAACTTGGAAGAGCAGTCATAAGAAAATATTTATTTGTACTTCAGGGACACAAAGAGCTCCCTAAACTGGAAAAATAATTTATCAAGTTGACATTATGCAAAATTGTCAACTGTTAATAAATCAGTGTGTTCTGCACCAGAATAGTTCAAAGTCCTAAAGTGGAATTGCATTCCAAAATAATGGGGTGAAAGAGAAGTATGAGGCAACATAGACCAGGAGATACTAAGGCTAGTAGAGTTACAAATGAGTTCAGCTACAAACGTGTAAAGTTGGGAAAAATGCAGAGTAGATTGAAACCCAAGTTATTTGTTATCTTACTGCAAACATAAAGGGAGATTTATGAATAAAAGGTGTGTATGGAGAATGCTGAATGATCTCCACTGTGTATGTCACTTGCTGCTTACTGGAGCAAAATTTGAATGGTGGCTGGGTGAAAGCAGAGGGCAGGGTTGCTGCACACTGCAGCCTCTAAGTAGTCATTTAAGCTCAGTTCCAGAGGAAGCACAAAACAGCTGTTTGTTGCAGTGAATGGGTACTATTAAGCTCCATCTTTGGGGGATGAACAGTAAGAAAGGACTCAAACTTTATTTTGACTCTCATGTGTCATTAGGAGGAGTGAGGATGACATTGGAATGCATAAGGCTGAAAGAGATTTGTGAGAAAAATAGCTAAAATTGGAGCATGGAAGTGGAAAAATACTGCTTTACATTGATAGAAGTCAAGAATCAATGGGTATTTTTGGCCTAGAGAGTATTACAGTCTCATCTTCTGGATTTCTCTGATTGAGGTTGTTTTTGTATGCTTTCAAATATTGAAAAGCTTAAGACTGATATAAACCCACCTGAATTTTGATCATAGACTTACAGAGTCTAATGTATTTTTTTCCTGGTGAAAGTTGAGTTTTGATTTATTTACTGGGAGAACCTCCTCTGTAGTTAGAGATTCCCTGAAAATAGCATGAGTATGTTAAAACCCAAAAGAACTCTATTACAGAGCAAACATAGTTCTTGTAACTGAGTGTCCTTCACTGAAAGTCTAAATATAATAAATTATTTCAAAGCATTTAAATGACTTGTGTGTGTTAAACCCCATTGGCACTCTGGAGCCTTTAAAAACTTTACGTTACCACCCATACTTACATAATGTGATCAAGCAGTGATTGTAGGCTCATAGGAATGGATCCAGAGCATGTGGTAAATATCTTAGTGGGGTGATTTAGTTCAGTAGCAGAGTCAGCATTTGATAAGCTTGCTTATAACTTGATCTAAGTGGATTTAAAATGTAATTGTGTGGTCCTTTTCTTTTAGAAAGCATGTATATGTTTAGTATTGCATCAGCTTTTAACAACCTTGAAAGAAATTACATGTTGGAATAAATAATGTAGTTTTACATTCTAATCTTTTGCTCAACTGAGAAGGCAACAGAGGAAAAAATGTTTTACGTTCAGTCTGAAGTTCACATTCAGTCTTGTGGTAAAATTTCAGAAAACTGAAATGAAGGAATGCCATAAAACAAGATAACTAACCATAGTTCTGCCCATAGTTTGCATGTCTGAAAATAAGTCATAAATAACATGGTGACTTACTAATACTTTTGAGTATCAGTATGTAATGTTTTTCTGTAGCTGTGAACAGGAGCATAGTTATTTTCATTGTAGATAGACAATAATTATTAAATAATGTCATAAGACAGTATTTTTTTGACTTTTTTACAGGTTATTCTTTTATGTGTTTAATTGCTGGCAGAAAAAAATCTTGTGCATGTGAAGAAATATGTTTTCTCCACTAGTAAAGTGCATCACTCCACAGTAATTTATTATCTTTTCTGATCACAGACTGTTTTGGAAGAAAAACATTTATCAGCATTTTGTTGCACATTCTAATTATGACTTTGACAGACCCTGTAGCAATATACCAAATTGTGTTTCAAAAAGAGAGAGTAATTTTTCTTTGCAAAAGTTGCAGATCTGTTGCATGAGTATTCCTAGAGCCTGCAAAGTGGTCTACAAGTTTGGGGGGAAAATTTGGAAATCCTAAATTTAGTAGGTTCATTCTTCTGTTGCATTTTAACTCCTGTACGAGTTTCTCTACAGCCTCATTGTGCAACATGTTTAAATATCTCATGGAATCTCGGAGCCCTCGTAGGAACAGGATTTTTCCTGAATATAGCAATCAAGTAAATTGTTTGACATAGGGAATAAGACAGGATTACTGAACAGATTGAGTAGTGCAGGGGGAACAATTTTGATGATGGTAATGGAAAAAAAGGTGTTTTAAATATACTTAAGTTCAGGTATCCTGTATCAGCAGGTTCTCAAATTCCCATACTTTCCTGCTGAATTCAGAGGAGTGGTGGCAGGGCAAAGATGAAAGGACAATAGCTGTCATTGGTATGTATATTTAACATTCAGTGCTATGAACTTAAAAGGAATTTGAAATATTTTTGTTGTTACCACCAGTGTTTGCCTTACTACATGCACCCAAAAAAGCCCTATTTGTTTCTGTGAGATGTGGATACCTGTACTGGGTAAGAAATAGTCCTTGAGCCCAGACAAGCTGTAAGAACTGACGTTCCCGGGTGCGATGTTTGATTCAGTACACTTTCAAAAGCCTTAACAACTTGGAAGATGAGTCAATAATGATAAAACCACTGTATTTCATCCACACAAATTCTGCTTTTGTAATTATGTACAGTATCAATAGAATGTAAAGCTTTCATGCAACGTAGCTTTTATGGAGAAGGCTAATGTTTTTGGAGGTGTTCTGCCTTCCCCTAACCAGCCACTGAATTATTTGACCATTTCTGTAAAATCCTACAGGGTTTTTTTTTGTTATTATACTGTAAATGCCAGAAGTATAGCTGCAATCACTGACCTTCAGCTGTATAATGGTAAGATAAAATTTTTAAAAACCTTTAGGCCTCATATATAAAGGACATTGCTTTGTACGTCAAGGAAACTTCACTCAAGAGTGAAGACCAGAGTATTCAACTGGTTAGTACAATTCACAGATTGTTTTGGGGTTTTTTTTTGGCCATACCTGTAATATTACTGTTCCAGCTGATTGTGGGGATTCAAAATAAGATGCTCATCTTTAAGGAACAAAAAGCGGAACAAGGAAAGACAGATATGGCAGCTGGCAGCTGAGAGGAAAGAGGCAGGTAGTTCAAAAACTTCTTTTTTCTTTCAACCATTTTGTCACTGTTATCGAGGAGGCTTCTGGACCTTGTGCTCTGAAATGAAGTGTTCGCGATGTATCACAGGAACACACCCTGCCCGCATTTTGTGACCAGTTTTAGTGTAGGAGTTATAAAGGAAAAATGAAACCTGCAGTGTAGTTATGGTTCTCTTGCACAGTAGCAAAAATGAATATAACTTCTATTCCTCTTGAGCCACTAACAGTGATGATTGTATTGCTGTATTTGGTGGGAAAAGTATGACATGAATTAGTTAACTGCAGGCTAGAATTGTATTTGCATCTTGAAGCTTTAGGAACGTGTTGGTCATTGATTCTCAACTAGTAAGAAAATTTAGTTTTAACAGCAAAAACAGTGTGAGATTGCTGGGGAGATGGGAGGATTTGTGGCTCTTTTTTGTGATTTCTGCCCTCCACTCCCCCTCCCACCCCCTTCATTTTTTCCCCCAGAATGAATATTCTAACAGGGAAGAATTTTGTTTTGTAGTATTAAAGCATTTAATTTAAAATGCAAGGGTCTAAAGAACCATGTGGCTCTTACACTTAGAAAGTTGTCCAGAGAAAATTACTTTTAAGCAATATAATTTTTTTTTACTCTTACGTTACTAAAAGCGAGAGCTGATTGCTTGAGCTTGCAATTTCTGATCAGTTTAGGGTTTTGAGACGGTATGTTTCACAAGCCATCAGTCGACACCATTAACAGTATACTTATGTAAATATACATTTTATATATGTATATGTCACATATTTAAACTGTGGACCTCAGTGCTTTCTTATTAACTTGAACGTTTAATCTGTATAGTTGACTTCAGCAAAGCAGCTGTGTTATCTCTTTTAAACTTGGAGATATAAGGAAGCAAAATTTGGTTCTTTGCTGTGTGATGTGTAGAAAATGAAAAGCCTTATCAGTGTTTAGAAATTCCAATAATTACAATTCTCATATGACCTGCAAATGAAATTTGGAGGAGAATATAATTCTGAAGTCTGAAATTTCAGCCAATTGAAAATTCTAAGCCACTTGCCTTTTTAAAAAAGGATTGCTGAAAGTGGTCTCTTCCTTTTTTCCAGTTGGTGTTTCAACCTTTATAGAGACACTTAAAGGCTTTGAAATTTATCAGTAGAACTGTTCGGGACTGTCAAACCACTTCTTTGCGTCTGCTGAATTTGGTAAAGTTTCAAGAGCAGAAGTAGGAGCTCCTGCAAACCTTTGCTGAGGGAGCAGGAAGTGAACTGAAATATATGATATTGTTCACTTTGGCGTTGGTCAGGCATTTTGTGAATGACTCTCTTATTCTGTTGAAATACAGTAAATATTCATGTTGAGTTTTATGGATTCTTTCTTTCGTGATAATACCTTGCAAAGGGTTTGTTCTCTCACCTTCTGAATTGGCAGTTTTATTGTACTGAGAAGAGAAGCAAGAAAAAATAGCCCAGAGTCTTTGTAATGTGTGTAAAAAGGAGGCAATGATATGTTTGTGTATATTACTCGGACTTTTTTTTAATTTTTTTTTTTATTTTAATATATATATATCCTGGGGAAATTTTCTGGGTTATTTTGCATATGTGATACTGAATCCTAAAACAAGAGAAATTATAAGATTTATTCTGTTCCTTTTAATACAGTATTCAGCATTTCCCCTTCTACAAATAACATGAAAGACCACCACGTCGATAAGTGTATTTGGTTATTGTATGCTGATCTTGGTGAGCGATATTTGTTCCTTGTGGATTTATTTGCAGACATTTCAGTCTGGATTATCATGTAGTACCCACTGCGGATGAAATCCACTGCTGTCTTGCAATACAAGTGTATGCAGACTGTTATTTAACTTGGATTTTGTAGATCTGAGGGATGATCTTCTGAACTTACTAGGTGTGTGGCCTACTGTGACTCACCTGTTGGTACTGAAGTGTGGTAACCTGCTTCTGTAATACGTTTCCTTTATACAGTAAATTCTCTTTAGTGTTTCTGGTAGTTCAGCTGATTCAGTGTTTACAACAGCCGAAACCCTTGTATGCTGATAGTTTGAGCTGTAAAATGTTTCACAGATGTTAAGAGTACCTAGAGAATTATAAATGTTCGCCGCAAACTAGCAGAGTCCCACAGAATGCAGGTTTTGAAACAGCAGAAAGGCAATATGGTAACTCCTGCCTCTGTGGTACTCTTCTGTGTTGCCACATCATTTTAGGAGCGGTGGGCAAACCCATTAGGGTGTTAGATCTATGGTATATTTGAGTCATCATGTTTTTTATTGAGTGGACTTAATTTTCTGACTTTGGTTATGAGTGAAGGCAAAGGGGAAGTGAGCACCACCTGAAAAGGTTGAGCAGTCTCTCCCCAGCTTGCTTTGCTGTGTTTGTATCGCCATGAGCTAAACTGAGATTTGGAGTCCAGTCCACTTTGTAGGTCTTTTAGTCACAGAGCAACAATTTGCCAGTTCTTCATGGGATGTCCTCAAGAAAAGACAGGTGGAATATTTACTATTAAATAGCCTCCAGTATTAGTGAACACTGTGGGACACAGCTGTTCTTTCTTAGTAACTCTTTCAATATAACACATACCTAGCTCATACCATGAACTTCTGTCAGGAAAATAAGTGACTTTAAGAATGCTTAAGAATTATATTTAAAAGACATTTTCAAAGTTGACTGTAGATGTATACGTAGTATAGCACTTGCATTGTCTCTTTTGCTCTCACGTAACTCTGATAGAATCGCTAAGGAAATAAAAGATTTGAGTTCTGATTAAAAAATGCTGTTGCAGATCTGACTGCCTTTTCTGCTGGTAATCAAGTAAATAAGCAATAGAGTTTGATGTTCATGCCACTGGTTCAAATTTAACAAATCCTGGAAGTTTCCAGGTTTGATGGGTGGTAGCTGGAAGTGCTCACATGGGTAAATTATTTCAGTATGTTTGTAGTAGATTAGGAGCAGTGCTGACTGACAGCATAAGGAATGATGGACAATGTTTTTTTTTGTCAGGAGTAATAGCAGCAGCATTTCCAGTGATGAGTGTGAGTTGAAATTATTTTCAAATGGCAAGTCCTTTAAGCCTGAGATGCGTGCACACTAAAATGTCAGATCTTCAGTTGTGTAGTTTCTAATGTTCATACTTTATAACTTTGATGGTCTATGCTCTGTTTAGAAGATAACACCTAAAATTTGAAGGCGAAAGTGTGTATCCTGATGTTAGTCGTGATCTAATGCATTCTTTAGTTTGCATAGCTCTCAAATTATTTACTAACGAGGAATAATACAATCTAGCATATGTTTGCTTGTTTTTCAGTCCCTTGTATTTCAGCTGGTAGAATGGAGTTTGCCTTCCCTCAATTTACATCTTCTACCTATTGAAGCAGGTTATATATGTGAGAATACTTATTCTAACAATTTCATGTATCAGAGCAGTTAGACTGTAAGTTTAATAAGGAGGTCAAGTTTAGGCTGAGGACAAAATTCTTCCCAGAGTTGTAATGAGGGTATTTAAAGCAAAATCGGAGTATTTGCCTAGAACGGTCTGTGTTTCATTTGGACTTTTTTTTCTATTTTTTTTATGACCTCAATATCATTTATGTTTTAGTAATTGCTCAGAACTGCTGGTCTGGGTTGGGCAATCTTTGCTAATATCTTTCTTTTATATCCAGTTTAGTATTTTGCTTTGTTTTTTGTGATGTCTGATAATGAGAAGATTTGAGATGGGGGTAGTAACAAGTGAAAAACTCTGGAGAAGAATGTTCCTGTTTTGGGTTTGGTGGGTTTTTTTGATTGGTTTGGTTTTATTACTAGGGAAAAGACAGGCTGTATGGGGAAAGATATCTGAAAGGTATCTGTGAATCTCTTTTCTGCTGGTCGTTTCTGCACTTACCTGGGTATAGATGCTCATACTGGAATGTAAAGGACTGATTTTCATGTATGCTGCAGTTGAACATGCAGAGAGAACAGTTCTTGGTCACAGTCAGAATCAAAACATTTCACAACTCTGACAAGGTCCCCAGCACTTTGAATGCTTTAACTCAGAGTGTTCTATTGATACAGCTATATTAACTACCCAATTTGAACATTTGGGAATGAATTGCTGTTGTTTCCTTTTAGAATTTTGAGAAATACAGTTTTATGTGATATTTTGAAGAGTTATAGAGAGCTGAAAGATGAAAAAAAAAGAAGATAAACTTGGAATAATCTAGCATAAAAGCGCCAGTGTTCCATTAGGAACAAACGCTTGCCTGATAAATCCAATTCAGCACTAACGCTGTCAGTTTGGCTTGGGTTTTGTGTACTGTGCTCATTCTATTTTAGTGTCTATAGAAGATACCTCATGTTGTTGACTTCTTGATCAGTGCAATGACTGTAGCAGTGACCATATAGTGGTGAAAGAGAAAAGATTTTATTTGTCTATTTAAAAGAGAAAACAAAAAGCATCTGTACAATTATGAACAACATTTACGTATTATGACTCAAAATACTTTTAATTGTATCCTTTTGTTTTGATGTTTTCATTATTTACAGAGAAAGTTAAATATGCAAACATATGTACAGTCAGCTTTCCCATTACCGAGAGTGATTTTATCAGGTGTTTGTTCTGCAGAATTTCAGTTTTCTCTGTGGAAGACATTAATAAACATAACTTGTAATACCCATTTTTATTCAGTAAGTCAGGTGGATATTATATTAACATGTGATAAAAAGAAAATGCCAAAGACTGGAATACTGTCCACTAGAAGAATACACAGTGCGCTCTTCATCCTGTTTTTGAAGCAGCTTTACTACTGCTACTTACTTTTTATATAGTTGAACCAAATTGTACTGCTAGTATTAGAAAAGACCAGTAGCCAGACTTATGAGCTAATGGTAGTTAATGAGAAGATTGAACATAATAATTTAGAATCTGCTGTTATATCAGAGGTGGGCAGGTTTTAAGACTGTATGTAGCAAGTAACTTCTATTGTAATTGCTCTTCAAAATCTGGCATTTACCTTCAGAATGCTGAAAAAACCCAAAACACTGACACTACGATGCATTACATTATTTAAAAGTTGTTTCCTGTGTTACAACCACAATTCTGAACAGTATCGCTGAAGTGATTTGGGCTCAGGATGTTTATTACAAATCTATAGTTTAATGTACAGATTTTTAGCCCAGTTAAACGTATTTGAAGCATCTTTCTATTCTAAGTGAAATTGAGAAGAGTTGTGAAATAACATGGCTGTATAAAGTACAAAGGTAAGGCAGCTGTTCCTCCTGGGCATCTGAGTCACAGGGCTTGAGCGAAAGAGCACATTTGCTTGCAGTCAGTTGCTGAACTCTACCACATTGTTGAGTCATTAACTTTCCAGCATCCTTTACTCAAAAAAAGAATGACATTGACCAACATTCACTGGGTCAAGCTCAGGTCTCAGAAATCGCGTTGAAAATGTAGGGAGCAGCCAAGCTTTTCAAATGTTAAAATATCCTTCATATGTTTAATGTTTTAATCACAGTTAAAAAAAAAAAAAAACCCAAACCAACCAGACAAACCCCCTCGACCCCAACAATGTTCCTCCTTCCCCCAAAAGCCTGCTCAGTCTTTCAAGCGCTTCTGTTTCAATTGGGATTTCTTAACCCTGCAGATTTCCACACCCTCCACACCCCTCACTTTGGGATTTGTCTTTTAAAGGACTGATTTGGGATGTTTCATAGCATATACATGGTTCAAAACAGGTGAAGGATCTCAGGGCTAAAGGCAATTTCACAGCCAGCATGTACTGTGTCTTAGAAGTTCCTGAGAAAGCAACTTTGTACTGAACATTTCTGAAAAGAAGATGCTGCTTTATAGGAACTGTCAGTAAGTCACAGCTTACCATATGTCATGTTTCACTGAACTGATGGCTAGTGTATGGCTGCTTTTGTATTTCTCTACTTCTGTTTGTGCCTGGGTGCACATTTATGGGAAAGAAAAAATTGAACCTTCTTTTATGATTGGGTTAGTGTGTAACTTCGGATAAGTCTTTGTTATTATCAGCCTAACTCTTGCTTGTAGTGTTTTGGCATGTTTTTTGAGGTCTTGTTTGCTTTTTGAAGTGGTGTTGCCAAACATGTTTGTGTTGGTTTGTTCCTTGAACTCTTTGTTATAAATTTTACCTGATTTATTTAGTCTTTTTTAAACACTTGAGAATTTGAATGTTTAACACAGAAACATCTTGAAGGAATGTTTTATAAGCAGTTTTATGCTGGTTAGAAATGCTTCATTTCCTGGAATTATGCTGACCTTTGGCTTTGTGGTACTTTTAAAGTTACATATGAGAGGAGATTCTTCTGAAGTTTGAATATCCAAAGTGTTGTTCTGACTAAAAACGCTAATGCTTCTCTATGCTCTTGCTGGGCTTAAATTGAGCAAGAATTAAACATTTTACGGCTTTCTATTCTAAATCTAGTTGTTCATGTCAGGAAGGGTTTCAGAAGGGTTTCTTGTCAAAGTTTAATGTATAATTAGCCATACCTTTAAGTCAGGGGACAAAATGAAAATAATTTCTTGAGGTTTCTTCCGGATACTTTTGTTTTCTCAGAATGTTTTACTTTTTGAATATCTATTACTGATCCTGTGGTAAATGGAATAACACAAATGGAACAGATTTTTGAGTGCTGCTTATCAGCAGAACATTCATTGGAGTGTCTGATCTGAAGGAAAAGATACCGTTAATATGATCAGGTAAATCTCAAGATGATGATTGTGTTTTCGTAGAGCAATGTTAGTTATTACCTGCAATACACAGAAAAAATAATGTCCTAGAAGAATTCGTGGAAGTTGGGTAGATCACAACTTTTAAATTTTATTCCAACTTCACTGAAGGCTTCTTGGACTCACTTAATATTTAGTATTTCAACCTTTTTGTTGTCCTTTAAATAGTAGGCTACAAATCTTCACAAAAAAAGATTTGGAAGAGTGAGCAGAGGGATGTTTGGTCTATGATTTTGCTGCTGAGATTTTCTTTTTTTTAAAAGAAAGTGTAGAGATGTATATTCATGGAAATATGTACCATTTAGCCTTGGCTGGAGGGCAGCAATATTGTAAGCTCAGCTAGAAACCTAGTTGAATCAGATTTAAGTTCTTACAACCTGTTTCAGCTGGTTTAAATAGGATGGATTCTTCAGTTCAAGAATTGCTGGAGAAGGCTGTGAATTGAAACTCTTATCAGTGTTTCTGTGCAAGGGCCCATATATTTTTATATGACTAAGGAGCTACTTTACTGTGAATTTTCTACATTCTCCTCTCTTGTGTGTTTGTGCTTCTCTCTGGACTAATTGTCAACAGAGCACTTCAGTGTCTTTGTATATTTAAAACATTAAAAGTGCTTCAGTCATAGAGTTTTAAAAGGGTGCTTTAGTGAATTTGAAAAAAAAAATAAATCTGGATACAGTTGCTTCATTGGGCTGCATATCTTTTGACTGTGGAAAGCTGCCAGAAGGGCACTGCACTTGTACACTGTACTGTTCATAAAGTTTGCCTTCCATTTCATTTCAAAATGAGGTAGTAATGTGTGGCTCACTAACTGAAGCATCGTTTTCAGCAGCTTACCAAAAGTCTTGAAATGATAAGCAACATATAAATTGTGGTGAAAATGAAGGGCCCAAAACCAGAATACTCCAATTTTTCAATCAAAAATCCCAGTAGTAGTTGTAATAATTTTTAAAAAAAAATCTTACTGATTACATTTTTCTAATTGAACTGGAATTCTTAACACTGAGTGTATGGGTATAGAACAGCTGATGAAGCAGAGGATATTGAATGTATTTGTGGTTATTTTCAGATTTTACTTCACTTAAATATCTCTTTCTGAATACATGTGACTGCTTCTGGTTGCCAAGTTCTCTGTAGGTCCAGCTGCATTTAATGTGTTCTACTTCTGCTCTTCTATTTGAAATAAATTTGGCATACATCATTCATGAAGAATAATTGAGCTGCCTCAGTTCGAAAATATGAATAATTGTTTAAACTGTCAAAAAAATCTTGCCTCTATTCCCTTAACAAGATTATAAATTATGGAGAAACTATAAATATCAAATATGCAGCATATATGAAATCAGTGGGGTGACCTCTGATTTCAAAAGTAAAATAGCTTGCTTCAGAAGCTAATGTACAGGTTATACAGAACTTTCAAAGGACAATTGAATGTCTTATTAACACAGCCTAATTAACCTCCCTTCTGTACAGGGTGAAGCGTTGCACGCTCTTAAGCGAATGATGAAAAGTGTAAGGGAAATACAGAATTGGATCAATTTTCTTTTAATGATAAATAGTCCTTCTAGTCTGGTTGGATGAAAGTAAACATATGTGCATTATGGTTTTCCTTTTGCTCTGTGCCAGGATTTGGCTCAGAGTGAACTCCTGGCAGAGTTATAAGCCTTTGAAAATTGCTTTATAATGGAAATTGGTGACAGATCATTAACTACAGTAGTTTAAATGCATTGACTTGACATATGTATTGTTGTCCTAAGTTGCAAAATACATGACACAGTATGTGCTGTATGTATAGGGAGTAACTTTGTAATTTTAACTGATAAATTACATGATTCATATTATGTTAATCTTTCTGAAACATATGGCCCCTGATGATGTTGGGCAGGTATCATTCAGGGGCTAAGCTCCATATGTAGTATAGTGACACTGTGATCCCATTATAATTTCTGCACTGGAAGGGGACCAAGAAGCATTTAACATGACGCAATTACAATTCCACTTAAGTAGATATGTTTTCCTGCTACCAAGTCATAGGAACTTCTGAATCGTAACGAATCATTACTAGATATGCTGGAATACCTTGTTTCCAATAAACATGCAGCATCAGGAACTTTGCAGTCACGCCTAATTAGCATCTGTGGCTTACTTGTCTCCAAAATTAAATGTCTAATGCATGAATACTGTATGAAAGCACTTTTTCTCCAAAAACTTTATTTTTCCATCACCAAAAGACAGATGAACAAAAATTATTTTCGAGAATTATGATTGTTCTGGTGTTGTTTTTCAAACATTGAGAATATATACCCATATTGGAATCTACGTATTTTTATTCTGATGCAGCTGCATGATTCTTGTCACTGGTGAGCCTCTACACTAATAATACTAGTTCACAATTACCTTAAAAAGTGTAGGCAGCATGCTAATAAAGGTGAAAGTGAGCATTTTGTATTGCCCCTTGGCACTTGTGTGAGTAAAGCTAGTATAGTTTTTAGTGTTTCTTGTTTGGGTTTTTTTTTCATCTTAAAGACAGGATGTGGGAGCTATGAAGTACTTGACCATCTGCTGAAAAATGAAGGATTTTGTTACAAACCCTACATTATTTATTAAGTGTGCCTATCTAAGTTTCTTGGCAGAAGGTTGGTTTTTGGAGACTGAGTATCTTGAGATCACTGAAATTTTGATATGCTTCTTTTTAACTCTCTTTGCACAAGATTTCCACATATAACTTGTTCTTCAGAATGAGATTGTCTTTTTTGATTCTGTCTGTTCTGTTCAACTACTGTACATCTAACAGTCTTTGAGATTTATGTCTAAAATTCAGCTGCATTCTCTGGTTGTGGTTTTGTATTGATAGTCATTTACTGGGAGAGGAGAAAGGAAAATCAAACTTTCAGTGAAGACAGCAGAATTCGTGGTGTTTTGGATGGTACCTCACAGTGGTATACTGTCAAATGTCAAGGAAGAAAAGGAAAAGTTAGTAATATAGAGCATAAAATTGAATAAGTAACATTGAGTACTCTTAGTGGAGTAGTTAAGGCCACTCCACACCTGTGCTGCAAGTACCATATGAAAACAGAATCATGGAAGCAATCTCTTTCAGTTTTCTCCATCAGTTACGTCTCAGTTGTGGTATAAGGATATGAACAGGTGTAGGATTTGAAGTATGTAATTTTTAATATTAAATGCCTCTTGTGGGCTCACACTTTGTATCATGCACCTTTAACTGGAGATGCAGATGTCCGTCTGACTGAGGTTAGGACCTTGTGGTGGTCTCTGTGTGTGTCTGTCTGAATGCTCAAATAGTTTCCTTTGCTATGGCGATTTGTAGGTGCAACAACACAAGTAAGGGATGGTGGTTTGAATACTCTCAAATGTGCATTTTATTTTTATCCTTACATGCGATTTATTTCCTGCTAAAAGTATAAATATGTTATAACTTCCAGGATTTCCCATTTCCATAAATTTCTTCTTGCAAGTCTCCATGTCTATGCTACTACTTTCATGGCTGTGTTGTTATAAGAGTGGGTTTTTCTCTTGGGCGGTGGAGGCAGTTTTAATATCCACACTTTTTCAGACCAAGCCCCGTGGAACTGTTGCATGCAGTCATTTTTTAGCCTCTTGGGTGTTCCAGCTGGCTTGAAGTATCCTCTGCATCTAACTTAGTGTGCCACTTGACCTTCTGAGCTTGCTTCACCTTGTGATTTCCAATCTACATAATTTTGTGTCACCCTTTAGATAAATGGCTTCTTTTTGACAGATAGAAGTACCTTCGAAGAGGGTTTAACTTTATATTCTGCCTCAGAGATAATACCATTCTATTTGACTTGATTTATCTATAAATAAGAATGTCTTTCTGAATACCAGCATAAATTATGTACAAGTGGAGATTATAAATTATCAGTCTAAAACTGGCTTTCTAGGGTTATTGTACATAGAATATGTATACTGTGAGTAATTCTGGGTTGGGTGCTGTTCAGCATGAACCTGACTTTTGGGGGGGAAATCTGGGAATTACTATAATAAGTCCCATTAAAAACCATACTGATTTGATACCTGATTCAGAAGCATGTAGAATATCCCATCCTAACTGTGACAGAAGGGTGTAGAAATGTTGGATGTCAGCCTAAAGACTTGCAGTCTAAAACACATGATTCTCATTGCCATAACTAACTTTGAATTCTAGTTTTGCTGTGCCTTGTTCACCATTACAGTCATGATTTTACTGTGTTCCTAGAAACAGGAATTTTATTTCCTTCCCTGAAAGTCACCTGTAACCATCTTCTTCCTATGAAGTGGAAGTAGAGGGCTGTGCCATGACGAAGACTGTTTGATATTTCAGAACTATGAGTGTTTCAAATAAAATTATCTTTAGGAATAACAGACATTACAGACGTATGGTATATTTGAGAATGTTATCGGGAACAAAAGTTTTATATTTTTGTGTTCCTCCCTGGCAGTATGAGCTTCTGGTGAATTCTGGAGTCACTGAGAAATAATTAATATAAACCAGCAATGTGGTTAGCAAGATGTGCTTCATAAGAGAACAGCAATATGTGGGTTTGCTCAATTTTAAGTCTGGTGAGTGAACCTTTGCCTGCTGTAAAGCGGAAATCCTAGCAATAGAGGACAGATTTGCAGTGTAACAAAGAGTTGTTGAACAATGTTTTACTTGACAGACAGTGGCATGATTCTCAGATAATACCTAGTAAGTTTGCTGTATGTAAACTGCATAATGCATTTTCTTTATAAAGCTTTTGCTCTAATTAAATACTGCATTTTCAAAAAAGCTAACGTTGATCAATGCTGTTACTCTATCTCTAATAAAAATGCTCTTTTTTTAGTTCTAGTGTAATGATGACGTGTCTGCACTCACGTAGGTGACTGTGTAGAAGAAACTAAGAAACAAAACCACTCAAAGTTTAGATTCTTATCGTTGTGTAGCAACCTCAGACTGACTTGGATGCCTTGAAAAGGCATATAAAAGGACTGGAGAGAAAGTGGACCTTGAAAGTGTAACAGTGAATTGAAGTTATTTAGCTCATAGGGTTACTTTGTCCAATAGCACTGCCCTTTCAGAAAATCTGAAGGGGGGGGGAGGGGGTGGAGTTTGTGTTATGAGTAAATGGCAGCCTTTTTTCTTTTTTTCACATAGCTCTGTGTTGTGTTAGCATCTGTGTGTGCCATTGTTGGTGTGCTGATAAGTAAATATTATGTGAGACTTTGGACTGATACTTAACAGCTGAGGTGGTTGATCATACCACTGAAAACATTTGTCATTGCCCATTCCTATGTCATCAATATGAGCCAGCTGAACTCTGCCTTTCTTTTTCTTTGCTGCCCGTGGGGTTTAATGGCTTTGCAGAGAAGCTCCTGCCTGGCATATTGAGCTGCTCCAGAAGGTCTAACCCATAAGCAGTGAGTACTGAACTGCAGCACACTAATGCTGTGGGTGTTGACTCACCATGCTGTTTTTAATTGCAGTTCTGTTGAAGGCAGATAATCTGTGCAGACTGTCAGTATAGATATTGAATCTTTGGGTATCTACCAATCTGATGATATATTTGTATGGCTACAAATACTGTTTTGCTTTTCTTTTCCTGGGAATTAGCTTTTCTCCTGTGCACATACTTCTTGCATTTAAAACTAGCTTTCATGTGTCTGTGGCTCTTGCTATAGCTGGCAAATGCTTGTGTCTCAAATCTGCAGTGATCTGTGTTCTTACAGAATTCTTGAGCCTGATGTAAGCCAGCTTTCAAATGTGCATGAATTGAAAAGCATCTGTAATGTTTTGATGTGACTAATACTAAGATATGATTGACCAAGTCTGAATTTACTTTGTTACTGGAAACTCATTCAAAATAACCATTTAAAACACTGGTGGGAGAAAAAAAATTCTGTAATTCTGTCATGTATGTGCATTGTGATATAATTGCTTTGAAAAAAATTGTCAAATTTTTTTCTTTCAAGATAACAGGCAGTTTTTTATCCTTTATGTGTTGTTAAGGCATGGATCTCCTCTCAAAAGTCCATCCATGTTTGGCTGGAAATAGAAAACAACTGTTTTGGTAGTCTCAGTTGTTTTTGTGTATGCATATTGCTAAAGATAAAGGTGCAGTTAATTTGGCGAAATGATGTTCCAGCTAGAGGCTGCCCTGAGGAGGTATAGAGGTCTCATTCACATGGGCAGTTTTGGTACAATCTTGCCTGTCAATAGGTACTTTAAGACCTGTTCAGAATTACTTTAATACTTACACATAATGGCAGAGCTGATTCAGGAATACTGAACGAATCAAATATTAAGTGGTGTGCGCAGAAATTGGGTTTTCTTACCTAGACACATTTCAGCACTTTTCAAGAGTATTCTTCGGCCACTTCATAAAGGAGATGTTGTGAAGTTAGCAAAGAACTTTCTGTAAACTGGGAGAAACTTGTTCTTCTGTAGCGTATTGCTCTGGGTATTTTCATGGTAGCCCCAGAGACGTCTATAGCCTTAATTTCTTTTTTTTTTTTTCTGTGAACCTGCTGACATTCTGAGGTTTGCGCACTTGTGGCATGATTGCACCGGCAACTTTGGAGACATCTGGGAGGCTTAAGATATTGCTGTTGTTCTCCAGCTGTTTTTCTTTCAGCTGAAGTTTGCTGCCCTCAAAGCTGAGCCACCCTAATGGATCATGTGAACTATCCTAGTCCATGTCAGTGCAGAGTCAGCCAGGTTATTTTGAATTACTGCTGGATGCAGCTGAGGGTAGTAATGAACAGCTTGAGGTAATAACTACTTAAGCCATTCTAGCCAGACTTCCAAGAGCACATCTGTCTATGTCCTTATAAGTACAGTACTTTAATCTCTCCATTGCTGTATTGTATTCAGGATTTATCAGGACTGCAGAGCTGTTGCCAAGGGGAGTCTAATATTCAAGTGGAATGTATCGGCGCTTCCTGTCTATCATCATATTGCAATAAAAGATTTGAATGATGAATATGTAACACACACATTGAATGGTAGAGGAAGCTTATTTTCATATATGAGGTAGATGTGTGGAAATCATGTTTTGGAAACTCTTTAAATTGGAAAGAGATTACCACGCAAAGTCTGTCCCCTGACTCTGTTTCTAGTTCAGCCACTTCTAGGCACTTATCTTTTGATTCTTAGCCATAGAAGTCCTTGCCCTCTCTGTACCCTTTTCTTCGTTTCCCCCGAAACTTCCCTGTATTGATTAGAAATATAATGAATTTTTTAGCTCTTTTTTTTTTTTTTTATTTTTTGCCCAGGTCCAGCAAGACTATGAATCTCTGTTCCAAATGCTTTGCTGGTAAGTGCAGTACAAGGTTTTGTGTTTCTGTTAGATTATCAAAACCGCATTGTTGGCATCTCCTTTAGGATTTGTGCATGAGTTTCTCTCCTTTCAGTGTGTATATGTAATCAGATTTTTCTCACTTGGTGTTTCGTTTATTGGCTAATCAAGAACCTCCTGTGTAAATGCACCCAACAAACCTTGTCCTTGAAGTTTATGGAATTTTTGTACATCCCTGAACTACAGAGCTCCACTTCCAGTGCAGCTCCTACCTGGATGATGTGGCTTTCAGAATGTCTGAACTGTAATTTGGAATTTTGTAGGATTTATTTTGTAATTACCTCTGATATATAGAGTGGATAAAAAATGAAAAAGCTGGTGTAGAACACCTCATTCTGTTGCTTCTAACTTGCAGCCTGTGAAAGTTAAATCATCAGTAGCTCATCAGTAGACTAATTCTAATTACTGCATATTATTTTTTTATTGTGAGGTCATTGCTTTTGTGTAAAAACTTATTGACTGTTTTCTGTTAGCATCTTTAGCTTTGCCTTTCTGAATTAATTTTTGGATATTATTTAGTATTGTAAACTGAATTGTAATTAAACTCCCATCATAGTTCATGATTTTTAATTTGTCTTGGGGGAACATACAATTTTAAAAGGGTCAGCATTTTTTTTAAACTTTGAAACTTTTTCAGTATTTTTTAGCAAAAAAAAAAAGGATTTTCACTTGTAGGTTATAGATCTTGGGTTCAGCATCACTTCATTAAACAAACACATGGGAAATAAAGATTGTCAAATGTTGTTCAGCAAAATGATATATGTATTTCTCTGGATGTTTTCCAAAGCTGTGGGTCACTGGAAATGGTAAACTGAAGAAAGTGTAAGTCCTTTCTTGCACTCTGTCCTTACTGAACACAGTCACAAACAAGTTACTAGGTCTTTGATTTGACTCAGTGCGACGGTTTATATTTATATCAGCACTGTAAACAGCTTGTGTTTGTGTACATTAGAAGTGTGGATGTTCTGATTCTGAGACACCAGAATGGCCCATCTCTCATATTCTAAGTTTGAGAGAGTACCCAACACTTCACAGACAGCAGACCAGGCATGAGGCAAAGCATCTTTCTATTTTTGTGTTACTGATTTGGATTTTTTTTTGTTGTTTGCTTGGAATTTTGTTTCTTTTTAACAGGCAGTATTGTTCTTGTCTTCTGTTCTGCAGTTCTTCTGAAATGCCATTACATCTGATACAGTTAATTTTTTCTGTTGTAAAATTCCAAGATGATACTTAAACCATTGTGTGAACTCTTGGGGAGGGTAAGGGGGTGGAGAATTTCTTTTTCAATTTTCAAGATGTTACTTAGAGCCGTTTATTTTAATGAAATAAGTCTTTTGAAGAGTTTGAGTGACTTAAAAAGCTACTACTAGTTGGAATAAAACAAGGTATTGTAGAAACAGGCCAATTTAATGTCTTTTTTAGACCTTAACTATGGTTCCTTCGACAAATAGTATTGAAATAACTCAAAACCTGTCAATGTCATCATTCCAACATAAAAGTATATTTTAATTTTTTCTTTTTTTCACCTGATGTTACTGAAAATATTTTTCATGTATTTTTTTATACTGGGTTTCCAGCCAGATATTGAAATAGAAAGACATATAGTCTAATTTCTATAAATTTAACCACCACAGATAGCAATATTTTAGACAAGTAAGGTGTTGACGATGTTTTTCACTGCAGTCCAAAGAAAGGATGTGAAAAAGTTACTCTTTTTTAATATGGAAAGTTATTTATTCAAATGTATTGGAGCAGTTTCTTCATATGTGAGGGAGAATTTCAAAATACAGTTTGTCTTGACCATCGCTTCCTTTCTCTTTTATTTCAGAAAGAAGAAATCCACACAACGAGAAAGGTTAGTAACTTTTTACATTTTTGTTGGGTTTTTTTTCAGAGAGAATAGATAGAATCCAGTCTTGCTGTTCTTTAAAAAATTAATGTGACACAGCAGGAAAGACTCTTATGTTTGGTAAAGCATTACTTTTCTTTTACTTTTACGGGGAGAAGGGCAACAAATCAGCAAGGGATGAAAACGTCGTATTTACAGTGCAATATGATTTATTCTTGGAACCTTCCTATCCTAACAGGTTTTTCAGACTTTCTGAACTATGTATACATTTGTAAATACATGATCATGAGCTCTTCTTTGCTTCTGCCCTTCCTGGCTTCCCAGTTGTCCCTGTTCCAGCCAGGACAGGGTCCATTTTTGCAGTAGTCACAGGAAGCATGGCTAGGTCCCAGAGATTATTCCATACCACCTCATGTCATTGCAAGGGGTGGGGGAAATGGACTGTCTTCCAGGGAGAAGGGGTTCTTTACAGTTGAGAAGACGTAGCAGAGGGAGTGGCCGATTCCAAGCAATCCCATCATTTGCTTATCTTTGTTATTGATATTGTAGCTGTTACTATGTTTTCTTACCTCATTAATGTCTCCAGTAAATCATTCTTATTTCAACCCATGATCTTTACCTTTTATGCCTCCAGTTCTCTGCTCCAGCCCCCTCACAGAGGGAGAGGAAGGTGGAGGGGAAGCGAGCAGATGTGGTTTGAAGTTTCAGTGTGAACACTAAATTGGGAAATATTCCTAAACGACAGCACCCATCCCTTGGGGAAAAAATGGTCATAGTTTGATATCCATTATATCAATCAGCTCAGAATTTGTGCAAAGGGCAGTGGCCAGGGGCTGTGGGTTTGCCTTATTGTTTGACCAAATGCTTCTGATTTCTAAATTTATTATCAAAATCAATTCACTGAATTTTCACTTCTATTTGCCAAAAGATGAAACAAACAGCAGGAACAACCAGGTAGCAGGGAGACTGGCAGTCCTTGTTTTGGCTACCTTCTGTACATTTTCTTTTATTTAACATGGGAATACTGTTCACAAGTTCCTACAGAAATTGTTGTTAAGTTTTCTCTGGCAAGAATTAGCTGAATACTGCACAGATACGTGCAACCTTTTGCGTGGAAGTGTCCATCCAGTGTTTTGACCTAGATGTAGAAGGTTCACTAAGCTCTTCTGTACAATCACAAATTTGCTGTTCATTTACCACAGACTAGTTCTTGGCTTGCACATAAAGGTTGATAAATACTGTAGAGGAGCTTGAAGTAAGCTATCCTCTTCAGCTCTCTTTGCCTTTTCTCCCCATCTGGCTGTTCCAAGAAGGAATACCTGACTTGTTTTACTTAAACCCTGTAGAAGCAACAGACTCTGTGACATTCAATAGCTTCTTTGAAATAATTTCAAGTTAATTGTACTTGTGCAAAGTGCTTTACAACATTCTGTCTCCAATTCATTGCTGACTGTGTGCTGTCAAAGCCTCAAAGTCTCCAGATACAGTACAAGTGTAATCCTACCTATTGAAGTGCTTCAAAGAAATACACTCTTTAGATGGTTAAGAAATATTTGCTTCAGACCTCTTATGCATCGAGAATACAGATAAACTGGTGCTTTGGGTTTTTTTTAATCAGAATGTAGGCTGCTAAGTGAAAAAATGCAAATTACAGCCAGAATATCTCCCTTAATGACACCACATCTTTCGTTAACACTGCAATGTTTCTTCTTCCAGTATGGTACCCTGTGAAATTGGAATGATTAAAATACAGTACAACAATGAGTAAAATTTTTCAAAAGTACTCTTTATTCACATATCTTTGCTCCCATGAGGTCTATGGAAGTTTTAGTATCACCTTCAGGTAGGGACAGTGTTTGAGTACCTTTTGAAATGCCACTTTATAAAGTACGATCTTTCAGGTAGGAATTCTACATTCATGGAAACAAGACCTGGTGCCTCAAGAACTCAATATTAATTGGAACCTCAGGGAACAGTCACAGAACAAACTGTTACAGAGTAAGAACAAATATATAAATACAGAAAATGGTAAAACTATACTTTCTTCTAAAATTACCTCAAAAATATGTAGTCTGTCTTTAATCCATTTGATTGTGAGCCTAGAAGATGTAATTTATGTTACATTCCTATGAGCATAGGAAAGAGGGATGCAGGAAGTGGAATTCAGCTTGTTCAGTAGTATGTGAAGCTGAAGGTAAGTGCAGCAGGAAGGTTTAGTGGACAGTTGCACTTGGAAAAGTGGAAGATGATAAAATCATGACTAAAGTATTCATAGATTTGTGAATCAAATTCATAGCCCTTCACAGCCCCTTTCTGTTATTGAAACTTCCGGAGGTGGGTGTCCGTCTCTTAATCCAGCTGTACAACACTTACGGTCATATTCTGCACTGCACTAGATCAGCATCACTCAAATTGACAAAATAATACAACCGTATAACCCAAGAATTTTCTGAGTTTTAGGACCCTTACTGACCTCTTAGTTCAGTTTTATTTTTAGATTTAAATAAAACATATTTTTTTATGTACTGTTTTCTTGATGAGTAAAAATTACAGGTTTTTAATCTCCATCTAACAAGCAGAAAATCAGTGTTGCTGGAACTGCATATGTGTTTTCTATACATATGCTTAGCTCTGTGCTAGGTTACGAAATCTTGTAACTTCAGTAGTACCTTTTATTTTCCTGAATTGGAAAGATCTAATAATGAGAGAAAATTAAAAATGGAGAGTAATATCTACTATATATCATTGACTAAACTTATTCAGATGTCTGACTATAAAGTTATTTTGTATTTTTGTGCATCTTAACCTTCCTGCTTTGTTGAACAGACCTTTATTTTGTCATGCTTAAGTCTCAGTTTTTGGAGCTTATAAAACTGGGAGTTTTGTGTGGCCCAGCGTTATTGAATAACACAATTTTCTTTTCTCTGTTTTCGTAAATCTTGGGAGCTATTTAGAACTTGTCTGTTATTACTGCCATGTCTGGTGGTAATGACACCTACTCTAAGTGTGAGCTGACAAGAATCAGTGTTTCTGCCTAAATAGATTTTGCAGTTAATTATCTGCTAATTTGATCCTTAGTGAAACTTTCTGGAAAGCTTTTCAACGGGTGCATCTTGCATGTTACTAGTTCAAATTTTGTTTTCTTTCCTGTATCCTGTTGTACAATAAATGATAAATTATGTCACCAAGCCTGACAGAGTTCAAGAGGTGTTTGGATGATACTCTCAGGGACGTGGTGTGACTCTTGGCGGTGGTCCTGTGCAGGGCCAGGAGTTGGACTCAGTGGTCCTTGTGGGTCCCCTCCAACTCAGCATATTTTGCGATTCTGTGATTCAGCCCTTCTGTTCAGGAAGTTTTCAGCCCTAAGTGAATGATTAAAAATCTGTTCCGTTTGCATTTTTCATGTCCTTGTAATTTCGATGTGAACCCACAAGTTTTAGTACTTCGTTAGTGTAGTGGGTTGACCCTGGCCGGATTCCATGGACTCATTAAATCCCTTTCTGCAACTAGGCAGAGGGAGAGGGGTCATCCACCCACCACCTTTATGGGCAAAAAATAGACTCAAAGGGAGATAATACCTAAAATTTATTACTAACAGG
Source organism: Grallaria varia (assembly GCA_013396735.1). NCBI lineage: Eukaryota > Metazoa > Chordata > Aves > Passeriformes > Formicariidae > Grallaria > Grallaria varia. Next base: position 165,712 of record VWZG01006142.1, on the reverse strand, counting down.
ATAAAAGCTAAGCTAAAGAGTGAGGAAAAAAA
>VWZG01006142.1:1188-165611 GCA_013396735.1 Grallaria varia | reverse complement strand
GGTAAAACCTGCTCCAGCGTGGGTCTGCCTTTCCACGGGTCCACAGGTCTCCTTTCAAGTGTCCACAGCCCCAGCACGGGCTCCTCCATGGGCTGCAGGGGTTTTAGCTCTGAGTCCTTCCCCTGCTCCATGAGGTGCCTTCTCCCCTCCTCGCTTCTGCAGTGACCTTGATGTCTGCCTTGTTATCCCATGTTCTTGCTCTCTGGAATTTCTTCTGCGCAACAACCCTCCAATTCTTAAATATGTTATCACAGAGGCGTTACTGTGATCTCTAATTGGCTCGGCCCTGGCCAGGAGCCGGATGTCCCTCCTGGGGCCAAGTGTCATTGGCTCTCCTGGGACAGGGGAAGCTTCTAGCAGCTTCTAACAGAAGACCACCTCTGCAGCCCCCCCCACTACCAAAAAAAAAATTCAGCTACAAAAACCCAGGACAGTTAGAAAAGCAGCAAACATTTTCAGAAGTTCTAAACCATCACTAAGAACTAGTTTTCTTTATCGCTACACAAGATGTTTCTTTTTTTCAGTATGGTATTCCCTTCGATGGCTCCTAATGGAAACCAGTGCCTCAATATGTTGCTTCATTAGGCTAGAATTTGTTGCTGTATTCATGTTGCTCTCTGTATTTTGAAGTACCTGGAGTGCTTGCTGCAAAAACAGCGCTCACTGGGTAGAGCTTGAAAGTAGTCAAGCTTCATCTTCTTAGGCTTGCAGCTGAATATTTCTTTGGAAAATTATATAGCTGGTTACAGTGGCAATGAAAATACTTCTAATTTTTAGAACACTACTAATAGAAAACTGTAACATTTCAGAGATAACCATAGATTTTGTTTGGCCTACATTCAGTTTCTTTTAGTTTCTATGCAAAGAATTTCTCAAAGGGAAAGGCTGGTAGGAAAAAGATGTCTTAGCATCAGTAGTAAGCTTGAAGATGAGATTTATGCTAAGCTTGAGAAGGAGAGTCACCAGGCAATGGAATTAAGAAAAAAATTGGATAAACAACTTCAGTTGAGCATCAGTTATTTATAAGCTTGATTTGCACCTTTGACCCCAGTGATTCTTTTTACTCTGTTAGTATACCCTATTTTGTGGCTTTAAAAAAATGTAAATGTCCGAGTAATAGCTCTATTTGGTTTGTTAGCACAGGGCAATATTTTGTGGAAGGGCTGAGAAGGGATTTAGAGGTTTTTAGTTGACTCCATTTCCCCCAACCTGGCTTAAAGTTTTAGAGGGGAAATTCAAATTCATAGAGAGTGGATTTATTCAAATACAGTTGTATGATCTAAGCTTAGGACTAATAATTTTACTTCTTTCAAAAGTAAACATTAACCAAATCATCCAGGATATTTATACTACACCATCCTACACTCAATATATAAAGGAGAATTGGAAATTTGGGAGAGAAGGGAGCTTTCTAGTCTTGCTGGAGCTATAAGAGTTAAATAGAGATCACATGTTGAGTGAAGTTAGTAAAAAATTACTTGAGAGGTCCACTTTTTTCTTACTGTCTATACTGTCATGACACGGAAGCTGTGGAGTACAGTGTTCCTTATGTTTCTTTGTGTCAATACTGATATAATTTGACTATGCATCTTTGGTGTTAAAGATGCTTTTTATAGAAGATACAACCCTCATCTGCCTGGGACCTGGCTGTGTGAAGCAGTGCAATGAAGGGTGTTTCAACAGGGCCAATTGTTCAGCTGCTGTTTTGGTTTGCCCAATTATTTTGTCCTTATTGAGCCTCCTTAATCTTCCCCCATATAAAATAGTGGGAACACTGAGGAAGAACAGACCCATGAAGTTTCTTTACAATTGTTAGCATAAGAAAGAGAATTTCTTTCACAGCTATCACTCAAGTGTTGTGTTTTCCTCTTTTCCTCTTTCTGGTGACTAGAAGTTTTTAGGTCATTATTAGGTCATTATACAATCACATTTGTAAGTGTCTTTTCACCAACACCATCTAGTAAAATTAAATGCCTTTTAATTAATAACAGTATCCTTTTACAGTCAATCCTATCTGCAAACTACCCTGTAGGATGTTAGTGGCTGTTGGATTGTGCCTTGGGAAATTCAGTCTGGTAGTCTGGGGCTTGTTTGTTAAAAATACGAATTATACTAAACCAAAAATATGACCCTTTGTCAGTACTGGCTACCCGAAAAGACTGCCAAAGAGTCTAAATTTAATTTTTTTTCTCTGTCTTGACAGGACATCACTGATATTTTCCATGTGTTTTCTTATTTACTTATCTCAGGGGCTTGCCAGTCTCATTGTACAGATTGATCTTCAAGTGAAGGAAAGAGCTCAGCTCTTTTTTTTTTTTTTCTCCCCTCAAACTTGCATTATTTTCAGTTTTTCATAGCTCTGTTTTTGAGTATGTTTCTTTCTTCATGGTAAAGCCAGTTTCTTTCTGTGTTGTTAATGTCTTATTCACCTTCTAACTCCTAACCTTTCCAAATGACTCATTGAAACACCAGCTGTAAATTTAGTCTCCTGTGTACAGGTTCTTTGTTGATGTAAAAAAAATTGTTAGGAATATGAGTTAATTGCCATGATGTTTGCACATTGCCAGCATGAAAGCACAGTTACCTGTTGAGGATGTGCAACCCACAGGTTTAAGTTATTAAACTGTCTTGTAACTCCATTCTCCTGTAAATATGTGCATAAGATAGGAGAAGGAATGGGTTTTTTTCTGATTTAGCAATTTGTTTGATTTATAGAAAAGTCTGTGCTCTGTTTTGTGTATTTGTTCGTTTGGAACCCCTCTACAGTTTATAGAGACACTAGTGATTTGTTCCTTGGCCTCCCTGTGGAGTTTGTTCCATATTACAATCTAATTCCATGTCCGTGTCGTGCACTTCTGAGCTGTTAATTTGTACATTTTGATGCAGTTTGTTGCATTGTGTTTTTGTAATCCAAACTGAATCTAACGAGCTATGTGCTTTGGGGACCCAACCTTGCCTTGCCAATTAGAACAAGTGGTTACTGAGAGAGAGCATGTCTTAAATAAAACATGGCACCTCTGCGTGGGACCAGCAGCCTTTGGGGAATAAAAGAGGATATTTAACTCTTTCTTACTAAGAAGAGAGGTCAGTATCAGTGAACACATTTTAGAAGCATCCAATATATTTCTTTAAAAAGTATTACGCAGATTCGTCTTGCAAATAAAATGTAGTTTGGCATTAGAGATGCATTAGGCACTACTGCATGTGGAGTACTTAGAAATGCATGAGGATATCGGTCAAGCTGACTGCATGTTTTCCAGGGTTCTAGTTGCTAGTGCCACATGAAAACTGTACAGAACCAGCAGCTGACGTTTCCCCTGGTACTGCTGCATGTGAGTTTGAGGTGGAACAGGAGGAGTGCCAGGTGGTGAAAGAGCTGGTTTCAAAAGGCATTTTACAAATGAAGGAATCTAGAAGGATCATTTATTGAATAAGAGTACTATATGCTAGGTGACCAAGTCTACCATTCGGAGGTAACTGGGAAAGTGTACCTCTATAATCAATATTTGTGATTGTTGAAGAAATTATCCAGCATTCTGCTTGTCCTCACACTAACTGAACTTCCTGGTGAATTTAAGCAAGACACAACAGTGATTTTGGAAGTTAATTCTACTTTGCAATTATTCCTTCACAGCCCCAGCCTTTCCATTCCTCTCTGATCCCTGTTAACTTGTACGTGCTTGAGCATCTCCAAGTGAAAGTAGTTACTGCCCAACTACAACCCTTAGCCAAGGACAGTGAGAAAGAATTTAAGTGAACAGTTGTGGTGATTGACTCAGACAACATTTCAGCAGTCCCTGCATACACAAGCGAGGCAAGACCAAAAAAGAGTTCCCTTGTGGAAACCTTTTTGCTCAGGATCTCAATATAAGGAAGTATAGCTCTTCACTGAGGTGATTGAAGCTGTTAGGGAAGCAGGTGCACAGGACAAATGTGATCTGGATAATAGAACAAAATGTAACTCATGACTTTTCAGTTGTTTATCAGTTTTATATGAAAAGAATGTGATCTAGCAGCTAGACATCTTTCTGGGATCCCAAGATTTAATTTCTTTTTCACATTTCTTTGAGATACAAATTGCTTTTTTTGTTTCCCACTTCTGTTCCTCATCAATTGCTGAGAGATGACAGTACTTCCCTCCTAATTTTGGACAAGCTGATTTTGGACTTGCCTTTTATACCTTTTGAGGAATGGATGCAGCTATGGACGTTTTCTTTCTGTATTTTGTCTTAGCCTTCATAAGTCCTAGGCAAAATTCCAGAATTTCAGTTCTCTTCTCTATGTGGCTATTCTACAGTTGCATTTCTGTTTCTCACCTTCTTTAGTTTAATTCGTTTCTCCTCTTAATTTAAATGAAATCATATTTCTCTGTTGCAATTAATGCATACTAGGTTTTTTTTTAAAAAGAACTTTTAATGATGTTTCTAATGGAGCTTACAATCATTCCAGTCATTCATTATTCATACTCATCTTCATATATGTATTGCAAATCTTATATGTTCTCACAAAATTAGTCACCAGAGGGCAAACTGCTCATGCATATTTAGTTGCTACAACTATAACTTTGTGCTTTTTAAAAAACAAATTAGTTTATATGTACTATTAATTAAATGGACAGTGACTCTCATCTTCAGAGATACAGAAGTTAGGATTTTACGTCGAATGAGATGGAATTCTTAAAAGTTCTCATTTAAACTGTTTGGACTAGTTTGCAAACTTCGGGGGCAAAAATATCCCTTGATAATTTTTCTTCTTTGTTATCACATTACATATCCCTTATTAAATAAGTGATTAAATATCACTTATAAATAAATATAAAAGTGATTAATATCACTTAACTGTTAGTCAGGGAGAATAATAGTAGGTTAAAATAGTTTTCAGCAGGAATATCTTTATCCTTAATTGTGAGTAGATGAATTTCCTTTATGGGGGCAGGGGTGTGTGAGTAATCTTACATCGGAGGTCTCTATTGATGAGGCCTTTCTTGAAAAATTTTCTGAAAGAACTGCATCTCTAATAACTGAATGTGTAAGATTTTGTCCTTTTCAGAAAGCATAGACTATTGACTGAATCTGGCACTGCAGATTTAGGAAACGACAAGACAGGTTGTGGTGCCGTAATAATTAATCCAATCTGTGTGTATCCGTTATAACTGTCTTCTAAGGATCAAAGAGTACAGGAAAGCATAAAATTACTGGCCTAATCTGTTTTAAAACAGGTTGTTAAATACCATCTAGCTAAGCTCTGTTTGCTGAAAATGTCTCCTTTAAACAAATATCCTGTCCTGATGTGAAGGCACTGGGGGTTCTGCATGCACCATGGGCACCAGTATTTCTAATGTATAGACTCCCTCACTGTTAACTAATACTAAGGTGTGCCTTCTTAATTACAACACTATAGGGATGTTTATGCAGAATTGTACCCTCATTCGTTGTACTGAATAGGAAACAATATAAGATGTCATGTCCTGTTATCTTGTTACTATGACATTTGCATATTTGAGCTGAACAGAGAGTAATTATTTTCTTTATAGAATTTCTCTAAAGAGCTCATTAGCCCCCTAATGCTTCAAGAAAATAAGTAATTTACCGTCTTGACATTTCTGTGAGTCAGGGTGGTGATATTCTTGTTCATCTATACATAGATAAGAATCTAACGGACAAATGTCAAACATCCACAGATATTTGGATTATATATTGGATATCAACTTTGAGAAGCCTTGGAACTATAGTCCTTTCTTAATCTCCCTCCCCCAAGGCATATAATTTTTTGATACTTTAAACAATGAAAGTACACATCTTCCTACCTAAGTGGAACTACAGGGGTATTTAGTGCTTCTCCTAGTGGGGACCCGAGAATACCTATTTGAACATCCTGAAAATAAATACGAAGAGGAACTTAAAAATGTCACAGTGGAATTCTGAGGCGTAGAAAGTGGGTAAAATTTAGTTCTCTTTGATTTCTCTTTGAAGTTTTCGTTGGAGTTAAAACAAAGTCAAGAGTCTAGCAGAAAGGAGCTTCATTTTCTGTAAGATTCCAGTTGCACATTTTGAACATCTTTCAATCTGTCAAGTAAGCAAGTTAAGGGTCCTCTAAAAGAGAAGTTCGGTGACTGCATGCATTATTAAAGTAATTAAAAATTAAATAAAGAGGTCAGATCACAAGTGTACAAAATTGATTTGATCGCATGCTTCCTAATTTCAGAGTGCTTGACTTTTCAAGCTTAGTGTAGGATTTTGTCATCTTAAAATGCCACCCCCATCCTTCTAGTGTAAATAAATTCAGTTATGTGGAACTGTGACTATCCAAAGCGTTTGGAGACGATGAATTGGGAGTGTTGATTCTGAGTTGTTGGGCTGCAGGCAGGTCACGAGCTGGATCCAAACACTCTGTCTCAGTTGTGATCAGAAGTGCTGAAGCTGAACAAGCAATCTAGCTGTAGTCTTCTATAGAGTCCATCTTCTGTGATTGCTCTTCTCTTGCTGCATCAAAAATAGCTCTAGTAAGAGCCTTCAGAGCATAACGCTTCTCTGCATTAAGGCTTCTCATCAGGCAGATGCAGAGGGAGGCCCTGGTTTGTATATTTTTAACTACTGATGTTACCTACACCATAGCTGTTTAGTACTTGAATAAGTGATGAACACACAAATTTCATGGTGTGCAGGGTCAATTAACTTAAATGTGTAAAGAGGAAATCTTGGAGCTTTCTAAACTTTTATTTTATATTTATATGAATTTATATACATTAGTACTGCAGCAAAATGTGTAGATTATTTTTTCTTTTTTTTTTTAATTTCAGCTCCTAAATAATAGGCGGTTTTTTATCTTGGGATTGGGGCATTTCTGCCCAGTTCTACGGGAAAGGTCCTATATAAATGGAAAGCAAATTATGAAAAGACAGTAGATGTCTTTGGGAGTTGTAAGCATTAGAAATGATCAAAAGTAAACTTGCGCATGTCAAACACTAAGATTACTTGAAGTGAACTTGGTATTCACTGGAAGTTGTTTGCAATGAGCTAAATCAGTAACAAAAGACTCATTTCTTTGTTGGTAGTTGTATAAGTTACAGAGTTTGCTCTTTTAAGAGTAGGTGATGGAGTTTTGCTTTCTGTCTTGTGTTTTGCTTCAGAATAAGAAAAAAACCCTTTAAACACTTTGGAGGGTGTCTGTGGAGGAAAATACCAGCCTGACTCATTTCTAGGCTGAAAAGGAAATACATGGTGCTATTTACCATTGTGTTCTAGTGATGTTTAGTGTAGCATTACTGCTTCTAATAGGAAGCTTTCTTTCACCTCTGTTAATGTGTCCTGCCCTGCAATATGTGAAGAAATGGAAAGCTGATCCCAATGTAGGTGAATGCAGTCTTTCGCTGTGATGTTTCCTGTGCCTCAGCAAAGTCTATGCACAGCTTCAAGTCCTCAGCAGAACTGCTGTCTGCTGAAATGCTTCAAGCAGCATTTTCAAAACTACATTATGACAATGCTGGCTTCTAGGTTTTTTTTTATTTCTTTTCTTTAGACTCACTAGTATCTAGAGAAAATTGTGATAGGCGTAAATAGTCCTAGAAATGCAGGAGCATATAATGGGTGTTGATGTCTACTGAGTTGACAAAGGGAAGTTAATGTTTAGAAACAGCTCAAATGTTAGTCCTTGGTCTGCACCATTTCTGTTGGTGTCCATAATTATTGTTTTTAAAGAGGTAAAATAACAGCAAACCTTTAACTGTAAGGGTTTGAGGTAGACGTAGCAATCACTTGGTTTGATAATCAGCACATGAAAATCATAGCTGATACGTGACTGCAGCTAGGTGGAGGTAACTGAATGGGTTCCGGTATGAATTTTTTTCTAAATGAGTTCTTGAACACAACTGAATTGTAAAAAAGGTGTTTTGGAATCCAAAATCAAGATGGCTGACAATATTCTCCAAATCAGTGTATGTTTTCTTTCTCTCGCTCTCTCGCTCGCTCTTTCTCTCTCTCTCTCTCTCTCTCTCTCTCCCTTTCTGAAAGCATTCTGATATGCTTCAGTTGGGGAAAAATATGTAGGAATATTCATCAAGTAGATTTAGAAATGCAGGGTGCTGAAAGCTTTTGTAACAGAACCTGTTTTGCTTGGTAGTAACCAAGCCAGCTTTTTTGATGTAAAGGTCAGATTTCATGTTTTTGTTCCTACTTGAGCTCTTTCTTGACAGTATGAAAGCTACTTTGCTCTTGATTTATAAGATATTTACTGTGAGTTAGTACTGCATGAACATCTGACATTGTGAGCAGCTCTGTGTACTGCTGACCGTGTGTTGATGAAAGGAATTTTAAGATATTTATTGGGGCCTTTTCTGCAGGTTCTGTAGCAAAATACAGAATGTCTGTTTAGAGGAGATCAGAAGTAATTGGGTTTTTTTTTAACTTGAAACCATTTTCTCTTTCACACAGCAAGCTGCAATAACTCCCTGCAGAGAGAATGAATAGGCAGTTGTGGCTCCATACACACACCTGAGCCTCAGAAATTACTTGTGCCATAACCTACAAGGAAAACTTAGGGCTCATTCACTTTTGACTTCTGAAGAGGACATTGTCAGTAGGACTTGAGATTATATCTTCTTTTAGGAGACTTCAGAAAATAATCAAAGTAAAAACCTTATGTACTATTATGACAGCTTGTTCTATAGTTAGACTTTCCAAGGTATTCAAATGAGAGTCTAGCTAAGCAGGTAATCTTGGTGTGATGAAACGTATTTTATATACATTCAAGTTGAAGATGCTTTCTGTTAAGAAATTTTTACTAACATTCTATTAATGTAAGAGTAGTCATTTTTACTAACAGTAGAAGTGCTTCTAAATAAATACAAAGCATTTGAGATAGCTTCTTATTTAACCAGTTTTAAGTTCCTGTATTTGTAAACTTTCTGTGAAATCCAGTTTTCTGTGACATGTATTCCTAAATTGTCAATATACAAATAAGCTACTACACGAGAAGTGTCCAGCAAACAGGAGAAATACTGAGCTTAATTATTTTGTAGATGCGTGTAAATATCCTTTAATTTTTTTAGTTAACAAAGAGAGGTGCTAAATTTCATGTTTAAATAGGGACAGTGACTGAGAATCAGTCTTTAAACATGATCACCAATATATAAAACATTTTGGTTAAAATCAATCTTCTGTGAAACAGGATTAAAATAACATTTACTGTGTCTAAAATCTGACAACTCTTTCTAAAACTGCCAGGTTAGAACCTGTTTCTTCCATTTCTCCTTTCTTAGTGAAAGTTGAAGGACTTTGGGACCTGAAAATTGAAGGAAATCATAAGCTACTGTGAAATTATATTCTTGAGCAGGTGAAGAAATACTGTGTTCTGATTTGCATTCTCATCAAGTTTGAGGCTGAATAGGTCTAGAACCTGTGGAAGTAACTAACTACAACGTTTGAGATGTTTGCTGGTTTCTACGCAGCCTTCCTTTTGGAAAAGCCAAAAGGAAGGTTCAGCTTTTAGGCTCTCAGTGGAAGCCCTTTAGCATTCAGCTTGGCATAGGTCTAGATCATCTTCTGCCCTCTTTGATTCCCCATTCTCTGAAATGGAGTGGAGTGGGCAGAGAAGTTAGAGCAGCATGACATTTACTGTGTCCAAAACAGTGACTTCCCCTACCCACTCCATTTAATATTGTGCCTTTCAGAAAAATACTGTATTCTAGTAAGGCCACAGGCACCTTTGCACAACACTAATTCATGCATAGCTGGGTTATTGAAGAGAAAGTTTCCTGAGTTTTGACTGTACTTGCAGGTTCCAGTTGTGGTGTGATGGAGGGAAACTAGTAACGAATTAGTCTTGGCTTTTTTTTGGCCTGTGCTGTTCTGACTCTCAAAGTACAACTTTTTTCTCTAAAACCTTTCTGTGGTAGGATTTAGTATCACTTATTAAATAGAAACTTAATATGGAGTTGCATCTCGTTGTTAACTGCAACTCATTTCCTGCCCTTTGCTCAAGGGAAAGCAAGTAGGAGGCTTTCTGCCTCTTTCCCCAGTTTTACTGCTGATTTGGGAAACTGAGACTAAAAAGGTTAGCTTTTTTTTTTTTTTTCTGCTATATAAGTTTGTGCAGCAAGGTATTAACAATTTTTCAGTTGTGCCCTGGCCTATCAGCCGGAATATACAGTGGTACAAAAATGAATTTGTTGAAAATTTTATGCCTTCATGACCTATTGTAGAACTTTATCCTGCTGCAGTGTTATTAAGTCATATTTCATCTGCTCTTAAATTAACGTTGGCATTCTATTACTGGATTTGTTCTTGTCCTCAGATTGGAACATAAAGGAAAAAAATCTTATTGCTGGAATACTAAAATTAATTGTTTAAGTACCTTGCTTGAAGTAGAATTCTACTAGAAAGATGATAATGTAAAATCAATGCATGATTTAGATTTGCTTTCATGTATGAAGAAGTGCTTTTGAAGCGTTCAGGGCATCAGGAGAATGCAGACAGTAAGGACAAGTTGAAATTGCAGCGAGAAAGAGGAAACTGCAGAAAAGGAGATACTCATGTCCATCCATGCCAGTATTTTATAAGATAGTAACTCTTCAGAGAGTTCTGCCTTTAGAGAGCATTAGAATGCCTTGCGACACTATTTGATGATGTGAATTTCATGCGATGTATGGAGAGGTGGGAAAGTTGTTTGAAATTAAATGTCATCCCTGGTGGTTGGATTTGTTTTCTTTGCTTTGAAAAGAGCTTTTTTTTGCAAAACCAGGTGCAGGTTTGGAGCTGGCATTTTGCAAATGATTTCACTATAGATTTTTGCTCTGATTCAGCTCAAGTCAACCCTAACTAAAAGTTATTGATAAGGAATTTCTGTTTGCCTGTGAAAGATAAACTGGCTTTATAATCCTGTTTCTGTTGAATACTATATAAAAATGTTAGAATACTCCAGATCAAGCATTTGCTTTTAACTTTAGAAAAGAGATAGATCCATAGAGATAGAGCTGGAGCGCTCAGCATAACTAGTAAGAGATTGGGGAGGTGGCAAAAAATTCTTTGTTTGGCTTCTAAGATAATTTAACCATTATACTTGAAGACTTACAGTCTTGCTGACAAAGCTTAGGCATAAATGTAGGTGAGCTGATATTTGACAAGTGGTGAAGCACAGACCTCTGTCAAGAGGGATGATATAAGCAAGGAAACCACTCGACACCTTTACAACTACAAAAGGTAACTGGCAAATAATTCACCAATTAACAGCCCTAGGAAGAAGCACTCAATTTTCTGATAGTTTTTAAGTTGGACATTTCAGAATGTGTTGTATTCATTAACCAAGTGGTGATTTGATCTCACTGTTTTGTATTTGTTTTGGGTTTTTTGTCCCGGTGGGATGGCCAGCATGTAGCAGATAAGGAAAAAGAAAACTTTCTGCAGTTTGTTCTGCAGGACGGTTGTGTTTTTCTGGGAGTTTTTTTAGTGTCTTGTCGTCCACTTGCTCTCTTGTAGAGTGACAGCAGAATCACATAAGGTATATTCTTTTAATGCTTCTGGTTAAAGTTAACATCTTCAAATTGTATTCAACTGACTGAGCTGTAAAATGAAATTTGCTTTACGTTAGTTTTAATAGTTTTGTGCCTAGAACTTTTTTAATTGATGCAAACTGCTGGTTAAAGTAGAGTCATGCACTGGACAGCGGGGTAGGTAGACACAGGAAAGTTAGGGATAGAGTTACCTTTTTTTTCTGGCTGAAATTTAGGTCGAGAAAGTGGTAACTGGAAACTTTCAATCAAAAGTCCAAGTTGTGTGTCTCATCTGGCGGGACTGGCTCTTGCTGTAAAGACATTTATGAAGAAGAAAGCCTTTGTTTACTGGAAGCCATAGACTAGTGAAGTAAAACCAGTTTGATCACCTAGTTCATTTGCAGATGATACAGGATTCTTTTTTGGCATGTGATGTGCACTACAGAAATTGCTTTGAGGATAGAAGATAAATAAGTTGATGGAATTGCTTAATATTTTCAAAGGACAAAGAGAAAACACTCATTTCATTGATGCCTACCAAATGAGATACCGAGAGGAATTGAAATACATGCACTTAAAATCTCAATATTGCTCTGCAAATACAAAAAATCACGGTGTCAAACACCATGATTTTGCTCTCTAGAAGTTATGAAATAAAAACAGAAGATCTGTGAATATGTTAGCTTACCAATAAAGCGCAAAAGATGACTGTGAGCTTTCTAGTGTTAAAATAAGTCAGAGGTAATACTGATTTTGGTTTTTTTTATGCTATTCCTTTTAATCATCCTCTGTTCTCCTGAGAAGTGGGACTTTCACAGAATGCCAGGTAATAGCTTAGCATCCAGTATATGTGAAGAATCTGAGGCATGTACCTTACTTTGGAGTCATCTTTTTCCAAGAATTCTTCCAATGCTGTCAGTCTAACTTAGCTTTCTCTAACCTGGCCTCGTAGGTTACCACTCCTGCCTTAGAAGGTACTCGTAATTAATCCCAGCTTAGAATGAATCACTACCTTTGTGTATTTTTTAATGCTTGTATTGAAGTTCATATTATTCATTTTGATCTACAGAAATGCACAAAAGAAAATGGGGAGTCTTTGAACAGAAAAAATTCCACCTTATCAGGGACCAAGTTTGGGATCTCTGTATTTCAGATGGCAATAGTTTGTGCTGGAAACAGTTCCCTCATACTAGACAGCTCTTTGTCATGTCCCTATCCCTCCACTTTTTTTTGGTTTTGTTTAATTCAGAAGATGAGACATCTGTCAGCATGGTAAAACCTTACAGAATGCAGTACAAATAGGTTAAAGGAAAGCATCTGCATCCCTGATAGCTGAGAAGCAGTTTTAATCCCTAGGGTGCAATATATTGCTTGTCTTGTCTCAGTGGTAAGTGTTCCTTACAAATCAGAAGTTCCCTGGTAACATCTTTAAATTCTTGAAATCAAACCCACAGTGTTCAAGAATTGTAAAACCAATATTATGAAGGTTCTCTGAGAGGCAGGTGTGCATTGACATGGTAAGCAGCATGTTTCCTGGTGTTTTTCTGAGGGAAAATAAGTGAAACCTTAACAGTCTTTCTACTTTGTTAATGTGGTAAGTCATTTGTGATAATGCTTCCCTGTGTCATCTTCTTCCATGTAGGTATTAATGATAAATGTGAACTGCATTTTTGAAGGAATTTTTACATCTGTGCTGTCGTGTGTTTTAATGGATTGGGCCTTATCTTTTAACTCTTACAATGAGATTTCAAAACTGTTTTAGTTTCTGATCAAGGCTTTCAGATATGTTCATGCTTCAAATATACCGGGCTATGAGTAAATATTTTTTCTATTATGTAAACTTATTACCTTTCCAAAGGAACTGAAAATCTTAACTCTAACCTGGCAATATTGTGTTTATGTGATATTAGACTCTTCCATGATCAAAATCTGAGGGGAAGCTCAAGCTACTAGGTCCTGACAGACAAACTGTGAAGGGTGTAGTGGCTAACTTGAAAAGAATCTGTAGAGAAACTGTGCTGTCTTGAAAATTTTTAATATTTAATTTTGATTTTTGTTTAATTGCTTGTTATCTGTCTGCCTGATACAGTTTTGGGGAGTCACAGGTGTAGCTTCTCTTCTGCTGGTTGCTGGTGAAGTGAATATGCAGAGCTCTGCCCACAGCACCAAAGAGATGAGAGAATTGTGTAAAATAAACATAAAAGTTTGAGAATTTGTATTGAATCCTAGGATTCAATTTAAACAGTTAACAAAAAATTAAGTTACTGTTTATTTACCGTCTGCCAGTATTTCACTCAGTTCACTCCTGTCAGATTTCTTGAAAGCATTAAACAATAGTGCTATATTCACTCATGTAGGGTTGGCAGCTGGGTTGGAAAATCACACTACTCTCTTGGAACCCAGCAAAGCTATTCAGTAATTAGTAAATTTAAAAACAATTGAGCCTACATGAGTTGGTGGTACCATGTGATACCACTGGTGATGAAAAGTTATTAGGAAAGCTGAAAAAATTCCTTACTCCCTAGTGCTCTAGTCACAGTAATAGATCTTCTAGGTTGTCTTCATTAAAAAGAATAAAACCTGGATGCTAATTTTCATTTTGTTTTACCATGGCAATAGTTTTTATGAAATTTCATTGTGTGGATTTTCTACTGTTTAGACAGTTGGCTTTGTAATTTCTGTGTCCCTTAGTCAAAAATAGAGCTGTATGAATAAAAGCAATGATTCACAGTCTTGAGCTCAAGTGTGGCAGCTGGGAGATTGTCACTGTGCTGTGGAGGGAGAGGGTGCTGGGAGGAGGAATACACAGACAGGGTTCTTATGGTGGGAAGAGTCCTGCATTTCTTGAAATTCTCTGTTCAAAAATTTCCATGCATAATAAAATTCCAAATGTTGCATTTCAACTTGAATTTTTAAAGTTTTCTTTATGTTTTAAAAATCAGTATATTTAAGTAACTAATGGAGCAAAAATACATTTGCATTTTTAGTGGAATACATTAATGTAAGAAATTTTTGCCTAGCTCTTGTCTGCTGTGGAACACAAATAACTGAATTATGTTTGCTTTTGGGATTCAGGGGCACAGAGGGGATTTCTTTAACACTGAATGGGGGATAGGGGACAGGTGCTTCATTTGAGTCAAAGGAGTCACCCGCTTACAGACTGTTCTTTTCATTGGCATAGGTCAATGACCACTAATCTTACCTGAGGTTGGGATCCTGAACAAGTAGCATGGAAAAGGGAGATATATAACTGAATAGACTACATAGGAACGAAGGAGATTTCTTTTTGAAAGAAGGAATTCTGATTCCTTTATTCAAGGTGAATCTGATGTAGGCTTTTAAGGGGAGTTTGTTGCATGGTGCAGGAGAGTGAGACAAATTTTGATCACAAATATGTGTTTGGTTTGAAATACCACCTTATGAAGAGCTGCCTCTTTATAAATGGACATAGAATTTTCTCTTTTCTGTTTAACTTCTGCTCTCACAGAGAGGAACAAGTAAATGAAGGTTAAATCAAGGCAGAGAACTCTGATTTTTCTGTAACAGATGCAGGTTTTTTACTCATGAAGTAAAACCTGAAATGTTGCGAGCAAAAGTGTTCAGCTAATGCTCCTGAAGTATGTAAGCATGTACACATCAAGTTTTTAATTTTTCTTGGTCAGATGGCCCCATATATAGCATATTTTGGATTTGTGTAGTGGTTTAGGTTGGCTCCCAGCCAAAGCCAAATAACAGCCCGACAGCGTCCCCCCTCCCAAAAGGGAGAGGAAAAAGGAAAAAAAAAAAAAGGTAGAAAAAGAAAATTGTAGCAAATAATATATTTCTACATATATACAATTATATACAATTAAACACTATATACATATGAGTAGGAACCCCAGGGAGCCCCAACCAATCCCAACAGGGAAAAGGGGAAAAAGGGAAGGGGAGAAAGGACAAAAAGGGGTAAAAACACAATAGATACTCAGGGATTAGCTTAACAAAATAACTAATACAATAAAATTTCACCAATGTCCCTTAAGAACAGCAGATTCCTTCCCCTTTGGACACAGGCTCGGACAGAGCTTCTCAGCCCACGTGGATAAGCGAGGCCCAAGCACTGAGTGCTGCCATCTCTGAGCTGGTGACAGGGAGGAAGCAGAGCTGGAGCCCAAGAGAGAGAGGACCTCTCCCTCACCTATCTTATATGTACCTGATTACGTAAGGGAATAGGATGGAATACTTCCTTAGTTTTTGACCTTAGTTGTTAGGGAAGGCCTAAAGAACAACAAATTTCACCAAGGCCTAAAATCTAAACTGCCACAATTTATTAAGAGTAAGCTGCTTAAAAAGGAATTTTTCCTTGATTTCCTTTCTGAACAGAAGCTCCTCTATTAAGTGTTCAGATTTTCTTGTATTCACCAAAGCAGGGAATTGTCAGAGAAGAGGAGGTGCAGGACTCAGTCTAGGTGGCACTGAGCAAGGGTGCTCTGCCTGAGGCTGTAAAAGGCATGCTTGTTCTGTGAAACCATGTGGGGTGTAATAGCTTCTGGAAACACTGGAGGTGGGAAATTGTTGAAACTGTTCTTTGGTTTTCTTCTTAGGGCATTACATGGTTTTTAATTCTGAGAGCAACTTCTTTCCGAAGACTTTTTATTTGTCATAATTTGATGAAATAAATTTTTTTTCTGGTTTTCAAATGATATTAGACTGTTGTGGTGACTTAGGAGAGAGAAGGAAGAGTGTGAGTATGTGGGCACACCCATTTATTTATATTAACTTCCCTTATAATTATATAAGTTTCTCAGACACTTTTCACATTACTGTTTTTGCTGTTTCTGTAGAAATAAGCAACAACTATCTCAGTTTCAGTAGAAAGGGGAAATATTCCTCATTGAAGTTTCATTCCTTGATTGAAGATACGCTCCTTTCTAGGAGTAAGTACTGGAACATTTATTCTTGTTACCTATCATTGTGCTTTGCAATAAGGAAAATGTTTTATCAGTAAGACACTTTTTTACCTGCTTTCTAACTTATTTCTAACAACATATATTAAACACTTGACAGAACAACACATTGTGCCTATAACTCACCTCTTACTGGAATTCTGGATGGACTTTTGCAAGAGGGCATTCCCTACATTATACATATTCTATGCATAATTTTTTTTTCCCGGACAAAAGGCTCATCAAACTTGTTAGGACATCATGCAGCTATTTAAAAAGGGAGGGGAAAATGGGTTCAGCGTGGCCTGAAATGCGTCAGAAAATCTCTCCCTTGCTGATAGTGAAATAAGAATTGATCAGCTACATTGTGCTTGACAGTGAATGAATGGGAGAGTGAGAGTTAAAAATAGAAAAGGGAAGATGACAGCACCATAGTGCTGGAGACATTTCTAAAATAATATTAGCTCTATTGATGCATTATCCTGTGTCAGGGCCATAGTGGAAGCTATTGACTCCTGCAGAGATTCCATTGACCAGATTTTTCTCAATTTAGGAAACTTCTTAGCTTTTGGATAAGAAAATACAAAGAAGGATAAAGCTTTGGATACTGTCTCTCACTGGATCCTTCTGGACAAAATGTCCAGCACACAGCTGGATGAACACATCATGTAGCGGGTGAGCAGTTGGCTCACGGGTCAAGCACAGAGGGTGATAGTGAATGGGGGAACATCAGACTGGTGACCTGTCACTAGTGGGGTACCACAGGACTCTATCTTAGGCCCTGTGCTCTTCAACATCTTCACAAATGACTTGGATGCAGGACTGGAAGGATACAGGGCAAGTTTGCAGATGACACAAAACTGGGAGGAGGTGTTGACTCCCTCGAAGGCAGGGAGGCCCTGCAGAGACTTCGACAGATTACAGGGCTGTGCAATCACCAACCATATGAAGTTGAACAAAGGAAAGTGCTGGATTCTGCACCTGGGATGGACTGGGAAATGAGATGCTGGAAGGCAGTGCCGTGGAAGGGGGCCTGGGAGTCCTGGTCAATGGCAAGTTGACTACGAGTCAGCAGTGCCCTGGCAGCCAGGAGGGCCAAGCATGTCCGGGGTGGCATCAGGCAAAGCATCGCCAGTCAGGCTCTGCTCTGCACTGAGGCAGCCGCACCTTGAATATTGTGTGCACTTTTGGGTGTTACAACAAAAAAGAAAAACATTAAGCTGTCAGAGAATGTCCAAAGGAGGGCAGTGAAGATGGTGAAGGGCCTTGAGGGGAAGCCTTAGGAGAAACGACTGATGTCACTTGGTCTGTTCAGCTTGGAGAAGAGGAGACTGAGGGGAGACCTCATTTCATTCTACAACTTGTGGGGGGAATAAGATAGACAGCCACTGATCTCTTCTCTGTGGTGACCAGTGACAGAACCCGAGGGAATGACCTGAAGTTTTGTCAAGGAAGGTTTAGGTTGGATATTAGAAACAGGTTCTTCCCCCAGAAGGTGGTTGGGCACTAGAACAGGCTGCCCTGGAAAGTAGTCACAGCACCAATCCTGAGTTCAAGAAGCGTTTGGATGATACTCTCAGGCACATGGTGTGACACTTGGGGATGGTCCTTTGCAGGGCTAAGGGTTGGACTTGATGATCCTTGTGGGTCCCTTCCAATTCAGCATATTCTGTGTAATTATATCTATGCAATATTTTCCATGCAAAGAGAAAAGTGTTTGTTTGTTTTGAAGACCAGAAATTGTTTTGCATGCATTTGCTTTAATTTATCAGTTGCCATACCCTAGTATTTCATGTTGAATACGGGCCAGAATATGTTTTGTCACAAAGTGTAAACAAAAGGGGAATGTGTTAAAGTTCATGAGAGAAATTAAATAATATTGCATGGTGTCTAAGAAAAATCCAGATGTATTCTCTGTCAATACTTAAGTCATATTTATTGTGGAATATTGTTAGCATTGCTAATACTTATGCCCAGTGTGTTTAAAGTGTGTCTGTTTGTATTTATGTATCTACAGAGTAATACTTTGAAGCCGTTGGTGGCCCTTCATGGTAATGTTTCACCCAGCAAGGGCACAGGCTTTCTCTTAATTCTCCATGGCATTGTACGATCTTCTAGAGGGTATTGTGTTCCAGCCCAGCTACTTGTGTGCCTCAAATGCAGTGTTTTCACAGTGTCCTGGTCTGCTGATTATATTGGCTCAAATGTGGTATTTTCTAATGAATTTTTCTTCTTTGTGTGCATTTCTGTTTCATATAAAGCTCTCCTTATTGTAATGCGTGAAATTAAGCAAGTGATCTGATTAACATCTGCTATGGTTGGTGCTTGCTTGCTTCCTTCCTCCCTTCCTTGCTTCCTGCCTGCTGCCCCCCTCCCCACCAAGATAAATCCTGTAGGGTTTTTACTAGATATGCTACTTTATTCTCTGCTCTGTATTTATGTTACTAAAACCTAGATCACCAGAGTATACCTTGCCTTTAGAGGAGATACTGATAGTGTTTGCAGTGGTTTTAGTTTCTGTAGGATTTGATTACACAGACTGGAATTGACTGTGGGGAGAAGTCTTTGCTATGCGGGTGGGCTTCACCCTTGCTTTAGGCAATTTGTGGTGTGTCGATACACTGCGTGGTTCTCTTCAGATGCCTTCTAGTACCATGTTGGCAGATAACTGGGTTTCACAAAGATAGGATCTGACATCTCACCTGAATTCCTCTCTGAGAAGCCAGGACAGAGGTTTGGACAGGTTCCATGTACTACTCACAGTATGATGATGAGTGCTATATTCAACATTGGTTGTAGTTCCCTGAGGGTTTGGGCTGTCAGAATAGCTGTAGGGCATCCAAGGAATGACAAAGATTAATGTGGTTCAGGCCAGATCATCACCATCAGCTAGGTTGCAGCTTTCCTTACAGCAGCCATTTCTTAGAGATCATATTTACCTGTGTATGTGGGTATATAAATAGTTGTCTCCTGTGATTTTCATGAATGCTGTGTATTTGGTGTTCCATGTGCTGTCTGAATCTTTTGTTTGTTTCTGTTCTCAAACAGTAGCATCAGGAATAAAGTATTGGCAGGTATCTCTGTCTGCAGTTAGTGAGAACTGCTTTACGTTGAGAGGGATTCTTTGTAATTGGTCAGACTGCTGTGTGTGTCAGAGAATCACAGAGTGGTTGAGGTCAGAAAGGACCTCTGGAGGCCATTTGATCCAACCCCACTGCTCAAGCAGGGCCACCTAGAGTTGATTGCCCAGGACCATGTCCAGATGTCAAGGAATATTTATTACTTCCTTGGATGTCTATGTGTTGAAGGCATTACATGGAAAGAATACTGTTTCAAAGTTCTGTTTGCTTTGACACAGTCATATATCTAAATACATGATATGTATTACTAACCAGATACATCTTTAAATTTTCATTCAATGCTGCATGGCAGTATTCCTTTTCACCTGACTTTCTGTGTATTAGAACTCAAGTCAACCACAGGTGTAGTTCCTGGTTGATGAGAAGTTTATTGCTTCTTGACAGTCCAGTTGTTATACGTCACATGATAGGAGTCAGGAGAATTTTGCTTCATACCTCCAAAATGCATTTGAAGCTGGAGAAGTTTTACTTGAGGTTTTAATAATAACAAACAACTTTTTGTCTTCTGTGCTGTTTACAAGGAGTGGAATACATCAAATTAAGTAATTAGACTAGCTGTAATGATGGATTTGAGAAATTGTCTTAATTTACATACAATTATTGCAATATTCATATTGAAGAATTTGTAGCTTGTCACACAGCAAGCAATTACTTTAGGTAAAATCACTATTTGACCAAGTTCTCACTGTTTTATTTTTTCCAGGCCGAGAATCATAGTCCCAGTGTTATGTATTGTCATTTCCAGGAGCTATTGAAGCAATTTTATAAGAATAAGCAAAAGTTGTTATGTAAATTGCATACAACAGGTACAGATACCAGCTGTATGGAACAGTACTTCAACCTTTTTGTCTCTTTCTTGTGCTGACCATGATTATTGTCAATTGCTGGACTCTTATGACTGTTTAATAGTATCTTAATCTGTCAATGTGCTTTTTTTTTTTTCTCTAGTACCTATTAATTCTGTGGTGTTTGTCAGAAAGGTACAATAAGGTGGATGACTGACACTCTCCAAGTCACCTATGAAGGATGTAACTCTAAAATTTGATACTAGAACAGCTAGAACCATTTTAGGTTTGTAATTGAATGGCTTTGAGCAGGAATGTATCATGCCTTAGAGAAAAGTCAAGTTAATCCTCATCACTGTGGATACAAACTAATATTAATTTATACAGTGTTTCCAGTAGAAAAATGTTTAATGGACCTTCAGGTAGTGTTTAATAACTGAGAATGTAAGTTAAATTGACCGTCTGTTACATGTCTGCCACTTGCGGCAGTGGCATTTGGGATGGTAGAGGAATTTCACACTCATTTTCTTTTAGATTGTTCTAATTGTTTCTCTTTCATGCAAAGCATGGAAAGGCTCTCACAATTAAGATAATGCCCTCTCTAAATTAAATGTAAACCTTGAGATTTAATCGAATTAATTCCCAAAGTACATTTACTTGTCTTCAGTGCAATGACTTCAAGGGGTGACATGTAACTTCATAACTGAGTTGAAACAAGACTTCATGGCAAATGATGCCTACTGAGTTACCTTTGTCTCATTTCTTGACTGACTTGCATTGTTTAGAAAATTACTGTTTATCCTGGGTTGTTTATCTTTGGATAGCTGAATAATAAGCTGCACAGCTTTTAAAAATCCTGGTAATTTGCCTTTTAATGTTGGGTTTTGTTGGAGTTGTGTTAGAGATCATAGAGCTAACTATGGAGATTCCCAGGAGGAAATCAACAGCAAATGGAATTCAGAAGAATTTTGTCCATATGCAATATATGGTGATGAAGGTGTTAATTTTAGAGGCTCTAAATAATTAGGAAGTGGTACTGTCCCTTGGCAAGTTGTATTCCTCGATGGACAGCAGAAAGGTTGCACCATATGCTAACAGAATAAATGGCACTTCCTCATTATGAGAAGCCGTAGCATCTCAGTGTCAGCTAATTTGAAAAATGTCCAGAATGAAGTCATGCACCCTCTTGAGAAGGTGATTGCTGACTCTTATACAAGAATGCTTTCTGAAAATCAAAGTTGCTTTAGGGATCAACATGTTAGTTGAAAAGTGCCCTCAAGCTGACATGTTTTGAAGGGGAAATCAATGTTTTAGCTACAGAGTCTCTTTGGAAGTGTGATAATCAAAATAGGGTTCACTTCTGTGTACCTAGAATTAAATGAAAACCTGTTGTATAGTTAAGTTACGTGTGTATGTATACATATATATATATGTATGTGCTGTGAGCATAGTTTATCTTATCTGATATTGAACCAGAGCTATTCATGGTGCAAACATGTGCAAGTGAACTGTTAAAGGAACTGGCATGTACAGAAGCTGACCTTGGCATAAACGTGAGTTAAAGTTTCAGTTACGTTTCTTTTTTTTAAATTAGTTTAACTATGTGATATTAAGTGCTTTGTAATTGAAAAAATAATGTTTTATTAGGAAGCAAACGTGCATTTTCTGTTTTCTGTATCAAGGAATTAGGAGCGGTAAAAGAGTAATAACGACAGAGCCCATGTACTTGGTTAAAGCATTAAATAATTTGTAGGAAGTGTTTTAACGTAGTGGTTTTGGTCAGATAATGAGTGAACTGGCGGTATGATACAGAAAACTAATACCAAATTAATTCAATGTCATCAGTATCTGGTTCAGAAACAGCAAAGTTGCAAGAAGGAAAAGCATGTTCCTACTTTGGGGTGAACAAAATAAAAAGTATCCTTCATTTAAGGTTGTCAGTTACTACATGCACTTACATAAACATAATTTTATTGCCATTGCCCCTTCTCTGACCACAGCAGTGTATCCATTGATGAGTGACAAAAGTCATAATCTTTTGCTGCCTTGATACATAGCTTTAGAAATATTAAATTCTGGCTACTGTGCATTGTGGATCAGAATGTACTCCAAGCAGTGCAGGGTAGCTGTGCCACTAGATAACCACTGACTGTGGGTGGTGTGAAGTGTTAGCCTGGTCTGATTCTAAAGGACAGCTGATGTGCTGTTGGCCATTTTCCAGATGAGCTGATGATTGTATTAGGCATAATAAAATCGCTTCCTTCCTGAAAGAGGAATAGAAAGTGTTTCTGCGGGTTCAAAGTATGTGTGAGTGGGAAAGACCATACTACATTCCTAAGCTGGACCTTGATGGTGTATTTGTTCAGTTACCTGTTTTGTCTTCTGACTGAGCAGAATTTTAGTGCATAAGCACCTTGAATTTGTTGGACTTAATTTTTAAAGAACAAAAATATATATCAAGAACCTCAGATAACATCTGTCAATCCTTTATTTTGAATTTTCTTACTGTAGAAAGTGATAGGATCAAATTCTCGGGGGTGTGTGCGGTTTTTTTCCCTAATAGAAGACATTTAAGTGCTCCAAGGTCTGCCATTTAGGCGTTTCTGTAAGAATGAAGCATTGCTTACACTGTTTGTCAACCCCTTAAGGTAAATTGCTATTGATTGTTTCTCACTTGTTATTGAAAGTTCCCTTTACTGTACATTAGTGTCATGGTAACAGAAATGAGTGAGAAAGCAGCTGCATCTGTGCCTTCCAAAACAATGAACAACCGTCATTGGTAAAACAGTTGTTAGTGTTTATTTGAATGTCTTTTTCATCGTGCTATGGGGAAAATACTTGCTTGTGTCCAGTGTGCAAATGACAGAAGCAATGTCCTATGTAATTACTGTTGCACACAGTAGTATTTGTTGGTTTTATATGATATTTCACAATCCATCTCTGTGGAGTGGTATCTCTTCCAAAACTCGGCCTTATATCCATTGAGAACAGTATTTATCTCCCAGCTCACCAAATGCAACTCAAAATACACTGCAATTTGTAATAACAGGTGAAACAATTTAACCTTTTTAAGTCTCTATTTTACATCTGTTGGTTTTGCAACAGTCTACCAAAGAGCAAGTTTCTGTGCTTTGAGACCTCTGCCATGGTCCTGTAAATTCTTGATGCCATTTAGGAAATGTCAGCTTTCTCATCTGTCACCAGGCTTCCTACTACTAATGTGATAAATATTTGGGGGGGGGTAACAAAAGCTTGTAAGCCCTTCTGCTTTCCTTATTGAATTTTAATTTCACATTATGCTGGTAGCCGGTGCATTTCACCAACTCTGAAAATTAACAAATTCTAAAATTCCTATCATTGCTAAAGGAAATTGTCCTGTATACTTTCTATCACAAAGATTTTTTTCCAGGAAACAGAATTTATAACTTGAATGACAGCCAGCACTGGACTTTGTGCTAGTATGGTAATGAATATGCATATGTTCAAGAGATTATTCTGTTGTTTTCACTGCTAGCTGCTAATTCTCTTGCTTCCCATATGTCTCATCAAGGCTTGGACAGTACCAGAGTTTTTTGAGAAGTGGAATGACTTTACGGTTAAGGAACTGAGATGTGTATCTTGGGTTCTGCTATGTACATCTCTTAACTTGCACTACTCTGCCATAATTGTTTAAAAATGCTTTTTGTTGACCATATCTGTTAGATTTTGCATGGTTACCTGGGACACACATTTTGAATCTTTCCATTCTGACTACCATTACATGACATAGGAATCTGTGTTGAGCTCAGATAAATAAAATAGTTATGGTAACTGACGTACTACACCATAACTAGTGAGACCATGCTTCAGTATCCCAGGTTGACAATTAAATGAGGATGACATCTGTGGTTTTATAACTCGTGGACATAGAATAGGCAAGTCATTCCCACTGTTCTGGATATAAGGAAAATAAAAAGCAAATGTTTGCTATAGCGCTCCCGGACCTAAAGAAATATGTATTATCCAGATTCAGAATAGTTAAATTATTGTGACTTTATTTTTAAAACAGGGAGTAGCACTTTCTAAAGCAACTAAAACAATAGGGTACTTCTGAGAAATAAAACTTAATTCACGTGCCTTGTACACAGAATAGTTCTGAAGTTCTTACACAAGTTCGTGTATATTAGTTTTCAATATGATAAATTAAATAGAGGGCAAATAGTGAAGATTTCTATTGTGGGTTTTGTGGACAAGCATATAGGAGTAATGGACAAACAAGCTGGTTTTCCTGCTTGGCTTTTATTTAGTTAGGCTGTCTTTCCATTATCAAGCTCCTTCAGTTGGTATTTGAAGTTGTTTATCAGTGTGCCCAGTCAGCCATGTATTCAGTGCTTTAAAAATGCAGTCTGAAAGCTTGATCTGCTTAGTTCCACTATATCAGTGTTCTCTTTTTGAAAAGACTTTACTGCCTCTCTTCACTTTGTGCATATAGGGATTCAAGATAAATTCTGAAATATGTATTTATTCTTAAAGCTGTTTCTACCATCTCCTGACAATGTGGAAGCAATAGGAGGAAAACAAAATTCCACATCACCAGAAAGGAAGAGCAGAAAATCACATAACCTCTCAGGAGCTGTGGAGCTCACTGCTGAAATTTCTCCTAGTGTTGTTCCTTGGGTTGAACAAATGACAGGATACGGGTTTCTCAGCAGACAGTGAAGTGACATTGTGGCATGTTCAATTTTTTTATATCAAAGATAAAACCATCCCCTAGAGACATCATGTAATGTTCCAGGCTACTACTTTTTCTTTAAATCCCCTTTTAGAAGGCTTATACTGTCTACTGATTTAATAGCTGTTTTTATCTAGTACCTTTTGCACTTTAAACTTATTTTTTTCTGATTTTATTTTAATATTGGACATCATTTTATAGGTCATGTAGAATTAGACATGCAATGGTATAGATTGTTTTGTTAGACTTTATGTATCACTTTCCCTATTCTTACCTGTCAGACAGTCACTGTGCCTCAAAGAAGTGCTTAATCTATCAAGTTTGCACTGCAGATTTCTCAGCTTTGTTTTTATTTTGTTGCAGCCTCTCTCAGTAGCTTCAGACTCAGTGTTTGGAAGTTTCATTTGAAGCTGTATGTGATTAAGCTTTCTATGTTTAAATGATTGAAGTTGAGCTAGCTCAAATTTAACTCACTTTATAGAATTTCACCAGCAATATGAACTGGTGTAGGTAAACCAAATTAGAAAGCCTCATTTGGTATTTCCCTCTGCTGGTATAGCTGTTTTGGCCGCACAACAGACTGAACTAGGGGTAAGATAACCCATCAAAATGCAAACAGCCTGGACGGGTTCTGTGTTTCAGTCTATTTCACCAGCTCACAAATAGCTTTGTGACCACAAGGGCAGGAACAATTATACATGAGTCAGAATGGATGGGTACTTGAAATTAATAAACCAATTACAAACTAAGGATATATTGTCAAAGTGTCTGACAGTCAATTTAGGAATAACTAGAGAAGTTTTGATTTTGTCATCTCTGTCTGCATCCTAGAAAAAAAGGAGTTACACCTAATAACATGTTCTTACATATTTTTGACAAGGCAATGCTTAAAGGTGCCTTCCAGCCAAAGTAGTAGAGTAATGAAAGCTGAAAAAATGTAAAATTCATAAAAATGCATTTATGAATTCCTGTCATTACTGCCAAGAGAAGTTCAAGAATATCATGGGAATGACACTGAGTTGCCTTGCATTCAGAATCTTGTCTGGAATGAGAGGTATCCAGGACTTTCCTTAAGAAAAGTAGCAAAAAAATTCTCTAGAGCACAAATGCACAACCATCTAGTAGCTGATAGCAAAGGGAGACTTATTTTTGACTCTTATTTGACAACTGATTTGTCTCAGGAGCCGGAGGGTTTAATTTATAATTTTTTTATTCTTTTAGAGAGAATGATGTCTCCCAGTATACCTTTAGTAAAGACATGCATGGTTACAAAGAAAGGAAATCTGTCTGTTAGTTAAAAAAAAAAGGAAGAAGGGACCATGTGGCTGCTTTTAGTAAGTTTGTTGCAGATACTTAACTGTGTCAGAGAGGCAGCAGTACTTGATCATTGTTTAGAGAGTTACTTCTAAATAAAAAGTATATTAAAAATCTTATTTGAGATTGCCATACCAAATGATAAAGATATTCTAAAGTTTTGCTGTTAGGAAGTTGACTGAGCTGGCGTGGAGTGGGAAAGGTCAACGGTGTTGACATACTATCCCCAAGTGTGGCACTGTTCATGGGAGATAAAATATCTGTGCCTCTGTAGGTAGAGGGTATAATTTAAGAGATTTCCAACAAAGCTACTGAAGCAAAGGTAACCAAGGCACTGGATTTTGCAGTCAGTTTCAGATAACAAGAACACAACTGCTCTGAAAATACATCACTGCTTACTCTACAGATCCATGAAACTAAAGCCAGGTTTTCAAGTATATTTCTTCTGCAATTGGTATAATTTCAAGGACTCCCTGTTGTTTGTTTTCTCCTCAGTGTTGCCGTCCCAGTTCTGTTGTGTAAACTGGGCTGGGAACTATGTAATGCTGACCAGAGTAAAAAAAATTGACAATAAAAATGTGCTTTTTCTGGTATATGAGGTTCTTCGTGATGAGAGGAGATGTTGTATTTTTTCCAAATTCAGATCATCATTCTGGTGTGGTTCATCACACTGGCGTAGGACGGTCGGCTGAGGAACGTGCTGGGAGAGCTGCCTAAACTGCCGCAGCTGTTGGAAGAAATGTTTTCTGAACTGTGGCATGTTTATCTCTTCAAGATGACATTTTTAAATGATGCAGTCATCTTGTTTTGGATACAGTTTGGTTGGAAAGTACTTGGGGTATTTTTGCAATGGACAAAATTTCAGACTTCTGGCTCATGCAGATAATAGGGTGGGATAGGTTTACCTTTTTTTTTTTTTTCCAGTTTGAGGAATAAAATCATTCTCAACTAGGGATTAGATGAACTGTACTAGAAAAATTACTTTTTAAAAGTGAAGGGAGATTTATTTTTGCTAAGACTAAAAACTTTTTTTTTGTTATCATAGCATTACATTCTGCTTCTTCTAATTTTATTTTATCTTACATAAGAAGGGAAGATTAGCTGCAAAATCTTAACACTTCAGACAGAGAATGCTGTCTAATTATACCATTGTAATATCTGGGGTCTTGTAGACTTCCTTCTGCCTTTTGATGTACACGTAGCTTAAAGAGAAGGTCTGGAGGAAGGGAGTGGTGGATTTACAGGTCACTTTAGGTTTGTGTGTTCTGTGCTGGGAAATGTCAGATCCCAGAAAGCAGACATCCTGACATTTTCCTTATTTTAGTTATTGCAAGGGATTCGTGGACCTGAAATTTCATTAGTCTGCAATAAGAAGCATGCTCTCAGTGCCACAGAAAGTTGCTTAAGAGGATTATTGCCTTTTATACCAGATCATAAAACAGTATAATTTGATCTTTTAGTCACCACAAATATGGAATCCAACAGGAATGTTGCAGAAGACTTTGAATTTGTGATTTCATGACAATATTTGAAGTACTCTGTAATATCCCAGATATACTTTCTGCAGTTTTACCTTTGCATGTTCTCTTGTTTACAACTCCTTGTGTGTCAGAACAGCACCATGCCATGTATGCTGGAGGTTATTACTGCAGTATGAAAAAGATAATGAATTGGCTTTCGTTTCATATTCAAGTGTGTAGTAAGATTTTGTAGTGTTTGGGTTTTTTTATTTGTGTTCTGGTGTTTTTTTAATCATTGTTTGTAGGTCTCTCTCTTTATTCCTCAGTGCCAGTAGTTGGCATAAGTCAACATACTGGTTTGCTTTTCTGTCAGTAACTGCAATAGGTCTCACAGTGGCTGAGGTTTGCTTTTTGAAATGGTCACAATGTAAGAGAGACACTATAATTTTTATTACAGACACATTCTGAAGTGTCTGGAGAAAACATGATATTGTGGCAGTGTTATTAACATGAAAATCTCCTTTTAACTGAAGAAGTCTGTGACATGCTCCATCCAGGGAACTTACAGATCTGTACAAAAGCATTTGCTTTGCAAAGCAGGGCTGACGGTTTGTGCACTGAAGCAACAAGGTTGAATAAAATGACTTGTGAAATTAAAGACTGCAATCTCCTTGAAGAAATGCATCTTCTTGTTTTCCCTCACCCAACCTTTACACTGCCTTATATTGTCCATATTGCTGTGAGTCTCTTTGTTAAATGAGCTTTGCATCTCTCAGTTAATTTTCTGCCAGTATCACTTTAGGCTGACGACTGTGGGTGTTTGTGTATCTATTAAGCACACTGCCAGGACTTGTCCACCACTTGCCCCCTCTCCCATTAAACGGCTGTCAGCAGGTTTACAGAGCTTCTTTCTTGCTTTGCATTAATTGCTGCAACTCTGTAGATGCAGTGAAAAGCACCTATAAACAGAGAACACAGCTTGCCTTGAAATTTTTTAAGGTAAATAGGAATGCCACGAGCAGTTAAGTCATATTTCATATATAGTCATATCAATATGATTAGCAGGAAAGAAGTGTCTCTTCTTTTTAAATTTTCTTTTTTTCAACTAACCTTTCTCCTTGAGCTCCAACCTCCATAAGGAAAATACTGCAAATCTAAACAAGTGTATGTCAGTAGATCCTTCCATGAGACTGTTTTCTTGAAGTTGTATATAATCCCATGCTGAGATTTACAATTGGTTCTGAAATGAAAATCTGTTAGAATTAGATCAGATATTATCCTAGCTGAGATAAGCAGTGCGGGGAAGATTAATGATTTGTCCATGAAAGGCAGTGTATAGATGGATTGTTGGTTTAAGACTTTTCAAGAGATGTACTAAAATGCAGAAGGAGTACTAGCTTAATTTGATGGGCTGCAGCTGGCTTGCTGCATATTAATGTCGTGTATTTTTCAGAATAGGAAATTCTGATTCTAGTTCTTAAGACAAAGAATCGTTTTTTGGGTGAAAACTCCTTTGTACTGCTTGAAGCAGTAAAAGCAATAATAAATATTTAAGGAGTGAAGCAGTAATTTTGTATATTCAGGATCTTACTAAAATACTACATTGAAAAGATACTGATGAAAATATGTAGAAGGCCAGGTGTGGAAGGCCAATGCAAGACATGGGAAAACTGTATTGACTGGAGGTATGAAGTTGTATCTAAAGATCTCATATCTCAGGGAAATTCCTGTGAGGCTTTACTATACTTACTCTTATGCTCAGTGACTTCAGTCTTGTATTCATTTAAATTTAAGATTCCTGAGCATTCTTTGTAGGTGAATTTTTAGAACAAATCATTGTGTTGATGAATTTACAAGCTAATTTAACATGACCAGCATGTGGAAAAAGTTGAGAGAAACTAGTGACTTGTGCAACATCACCCAGAACACCAGTGGTGGAGAGCAGAATAACTCCTAAGCGCTTTCATACTAATAGATATCTACACTAGGTGGCACAATCATCTAAAAATGACTAAAATTCTTCTAGCCATTCATCTTTCTCTGTCTTACACTCTGCAGGACCATTAATTTTTCACCCAGTGATGTTCTCTTTAGAATCTTTGGGTTTTATACTTCTTACTGAGTATCATTGAATTGGTCTTTTGGGGTTTGGTCAGTGTTGACTTTCAAGCAGCCAGCTGAGGGAACGATTGAATGATCAGATGCTTACCTCTCATGCCAAGCCTGCTTGGCAGTAAGATTCCTATCTCTACTGCTCACAGCGTATTGGTGAAATAAACAATTTTTAATGATTAAGATCTTCAATACCTTCTCTCATAGAGATTTGTGTTCTATGTTTTATCCCTATGCAGTAATTCTTTTTACCCAGCATCTCTATGCTGTGTGCAAATACAGTTATATGAACCTAATCCTGGTGTAAGACTAAAATCAACTTTGTCACCAGGTATATACTATCTGTAATAGTTTCAAGGCCACTCAAAGGTAGCCGTATAAAATAACATTCATCATCTGACTTGAATATTTTGGGTTCCTTTCTGCTCTGTAGTGACTATTGCATTGTTGCTCATAAAAAGTTGATAAGTATGAAAATTCAAAAACCAAACCAATTGCCAACAACAAAATACAGAAAACTCATTCTAAAATGCTAATGTTCAACTTTCCTGTTTTGTGCTTCAAATTTTCTTGTAAACCAGTATTGCATAAACTTTTTTGTGGTTTATTATTGCCTCTCAAAATCTTCAGAGTGCCTACTGCTCCATGTTGTCCAGCATTAGTTAAAATTAAATCAGCTCTAAGGCATGTTTGTATAACATTTTATGCAGGCTACTTTACCATGTGTCACTGTGTATTTTGATAATTTCCTGACAGTGCTGCAAAAGTATGATATTGTCATGCAGACAATTCTCTTGTTCTTTTGCCAGGAGTAAAAACCTGTGTTGGTTGGTTGGTTGAAAGTTTTTGTGGAAGGGATGGGACTGGGCAGGTGAAAGGGTATGTAAGTATGTGACATGTTAGAAGGGATAAAAAACATTCTTTGCATATGTAGAGGAATGAAGTCAGCTCTTAGTGGTTCATTGTTCCTGAAGGAGCTCATTGAAGATTTTGGTGAACAATTTGCCTCCTCCACTTCATCTATCTGATTTTTATAGTTAAAGAAAACAACCCCTATTCTCTTACTCCAGAGATCTGTCAGCCACAATGTCAGTGCTGTCTTTAGCAGAGCACTTTTAAAGCCAGGCATTTTGAATATGATCCCAACAGTTTTGGAAGCCATATGAGAAGTAAAGATCTATTTAATCTCACGACACCCTCTGGGTTTTGAGCAGATGTGCCTATGTGTATCTGCAGCTGTGTTTCAGTATATGCTTAGAATACATACACACAGTCAAAACTAGGACTGTTTTCCACTGAGATGGGAAAAATTCTTCTAGCCAGGAGAAATGGACAGCCACAGTAACTTGTTTCCTATTGATGAAGTTCATTGGAAGTGAAAGCAGAGCTCTTTGAGTCTATTAGGAATCAAAAAGTCACATTTTCAAAAGCAATTTAGATTTGTTTACATGGAAGATGGTAGAATGCAGGTTTGTGAGGACTACTAGGTTTATAGCCATTTAGGAGCTTTCATATTTTTACTTGAAAAATGGAGATACATATATGTATTTATGTATAAATATAGATTGAGATATAGATACATGCACTCTCTAATTTCTAGGTACCTAAGTCTAAAAAGTAATGTTAAAAAGAAAGAAATGTGAGGAGGAAAAGAAAAGGATCTGAAGATGTGTGATTAGTTTGGAATTTCCCACAAATGACTTTCCTACCCTGAACAAAATTATTTAATTTTGCTGCTATGTCTGATTTGTAAACTGTGTGTTTATGAGGAATTGTACCATTTAAATATCTGAGATAGAAATTCAGGTCAGAGCAGTATATAAACAAAGTGTTCCTTGCACTAAATAGTGAACTGTCTCAACAAACAGGAAAATTAGTTTTAGTATTTTCCTTTATTCAAGGCCTTTGGCCCTGTAAACTGAGGACTGATATATATTCAACTACACAGAGATTACATTTTATGTTCAGAATTTCGTTGGCACTTGAGGGAAATTCTGAACTCTGGAAGCTTTATACAAGAGGCAGTAAGACTTTAACACTTAGGCAGAAATAGCAAACCATAAGATCACAAATATGTTAATCAAAGATCTTTATGATTTTAGCACTGGGAAGCAAGTAACTCCATAAGTACAAGGACTTGTTCCATATTGAAAAGGTGCTAGTTCAAGTTGAGACTCTCTGTGGTTAGGTGCTTGTTACTGAAATCTGATGAATGTTTAACTGATGTCTGATACAGATCCATGTGTTTACTGATTATAACTTGGAAATTGATGATCAGATCTTAAAGTATTGACATCAAATGTCAGACATGATCAGTAACTTGCTGGCTCTGAGAATTTTATCAGTAGAATCACAATACCTGTGCATACAAACTGCTTTTTTTCCCCTTTCCTCCTTTTTAGTTAGACAATAACTCGCCAAGTGCTATGAACACTTTATGGCTGTGTTAAATGTAAACATTAAAATATGTTCTGAATAGTTAAGTTGCTCACCATTTCAAAAAATCTGCTATAAAATATCAATGAACATATAAAGGGTTAAAATTCTGGTGGAATTCTGTAACTAAATCAATTTATGTAACACTGGGTGAAGCCAAAGAAAATCAAAGTGAGGTTTTGAAGAAAAACATTCTTCACAGCTGTCTGCTTTTGTAATATTTATAAAAAAGGCTGCTCTTAGTGCAGACCATACAACCAATATAAGATACCGGAAGGGATAGTTTCTTAATCAGTAAAAGTAAAGTGTCATGAAGTCAGCAAAAATAATTCAAAAAGTAGAAGTTTCTGAAGCTAAATACAACTTGCCACTCTTTTGCACTTCTTCACTGCTATTGCTTCTTTTCACTTAGGAGAAAATTTAAGTTTTGCATTTGACTATGAACTTGTATTTTAAAAAGGGCAGCGTAGCATCTCTTGTAATTCTAGCATGTGTATTTACTAAGAATATGGTTTGACACTGTACTGTGTGTCACAGTCTCTGATAATAACTGCCTGTCATGGTACTTCATTAAAAAAACTTGCTGGTTTGGGGCTTTGGGGAGGGTTTTTTGTAATTTTTTTTGTCTTTTTACGACGTGTTGATTAGGAGCAGCAATGTTATGCTGGCTAGAGAACATAGTAATTGTTACCTTCTTGCTCAGTAAAGCCCTAATTAGTGTGAATTAGCATGAAAAATAGATGCTAAAATGCAGTAGATAAAGGTAATACTGTGCCACAAGAGAAAAGCTTTCTTTATTGTGACCAAATTCTGGCATATTTAAAGTATTAAGAGGATTAAATGGATGAATTAAATGGTTGTGCTCTCATGCACCATTTGCATTTGAAAAGGGGGACTGTGTGGTAGGTTTGGACGAAAAAAATGGGTCCCAGCCTGCTCAAAGTCACTGCAGGGACAACATAAATGTTAATGGTCCTACTGGGTTTCTTTAGGAAAAAATTTCTTGCCAAATCATATTTAGGAGAGCAGCACACATGCATAAACATTATTAAAATATAAGATAGATTTATTGGCATATTTTCTTATAAAAGTGAACTAACCAAACTAAATTAGTTTTTAAAATGGTTTAGTGAGTACTTGGCATATATATTTATTTCTCTAATAATTTTGTATCTAAATTAACCGAGGACTGAGTACTTTCTTAAAGATGACAAATTATTATGTTTTTTAAGTAAAAGCAGTCCATAAATGGCCTGTTGTTATTGCAATGTCTCATTGTGAGGCTCATTCTGATTTTTGTTTTCTGGCAAAATTACTTTCAGGTGGATGATACCTAACAGCCATCTTTTGCCTTGTGGTGTAGCTAACCATTCTCTATTTATTCTCTTTTCTTTCATTATATTTAGTTGCTGGATAGAATCTCAAATAAATATATTTTGGTTGCACATACAGTTTTATTTGGATAAAATATGTGAAGCTGTTCTCATATTGGCTGCTTTTTCATTTGCAACTACAGATTTCTAATCACTTCAATAACTGATCTGTCTGGTGTGTTTTTAAACAAACTCTGTAAATTACTGTTACATACTCTGGAAAGAAATAGCCATTCTTCTTAATTGGATATACATATATTCTAGTGTTCTTTTCTGATGTGAGTTCTAGTTCTTTAGCTTAGATAGGATTTCCAGAAACCTGTTGGTTGCAGCTGAATGTTGTTTTTTTTCCCTAAAAAAGTCATGTGACCTCTGTTTAAAAAATTCAGAAATTCCTAGCTATTGACTTTCCACTTCTGACTCCTGGAAAACTGAGCAAGTGTAGCTTATGAGGAACTTGTAGGCATCAATGATAGATCCATGACATAACATGCTATAGAGAGTTTGTCTGCTCTTCTTGTGAAGAACTGTAAAACTCCATAAGCAAGACAAAAATCTGCAGAGTAGTTGTAGTTTGCTGGTTTGGATCAGTTTCATTTGAACTTCAGTTAGACAGTAATTTCATATTAACCTAAAGAGGCTGTGCTACCAAATTCTATTTTTAAAACCAGATGTCTTTGAAGATATTTTAATACTAATCAAGCATCCAGGTGGAAAGCTACAGCTTTCTGTTCTTCACCACATGAGATTTGATGAAAGCCTCTCAGTGTGCTGTCATTGAACAGGTAAAGAAGATAAGAAAAACTAGTTTCAAAGCACTGGAATAGCAGGATAAGATTTGTTTCCCTAAAGAAACTATGGAAATGAGTTGAGAATAGCAGAAGGATGACAGCTCTGTACCTTTCCTGAGCTTCCAGATGTTCCTGAACGTGATACTGTTGCCATGCTTTTGCTTTTTACAGGATTTGGTTGCGTTGGGATTGCTTTGCACTTGCTTAATGTTAGCATGTTTTGCTAATTCAGCAGGTTAAAATAAAGTTGCTCTTAAATGCTTCTAGCCGTATTTTCTTTTCATTGTGCTGAATAACAGAAACAAGTGAATGACTAAAGAAAAAGGAGGTAGAATTATGCTCAAGTGAGAAGACAATACAAATATAGGCAACAATAATCTCAAATTCCCTTTTGTGTAATGCCTTTAAGATACTATTTGCTTGGGGACATTGTTAAAAAGGAGGGGGGAAAAATTGCACGAAGAGTCCATCAGTGTAACATCCAATACTGCTCCCTAAAAATAAGTGTTGGAACGAAGACCTGTATTGCTAAAATAAAATACCTTTTACAACAGTGAAAGAAGTCTGGAAGGTAGTTAATGCAGAAAATCATACACATGAGTCTTATATTTGGACGCTGGAAGCACATTACTCATGGGCATGTGCAATTACCACTCTCCACTGGCCAATGCCTGCCTCAGTCTTTAACATGAATTAAACAGAAAGCTTGAGAATCCAGCATTGCAATGAATTTGACAGACAAGCCTGTTCCTAGCAGTCTTTGTGACTGTAATGCTTTCAAAAAGTCATTACTTTTCTGCTACATAATTTTTATGTGAAAGCTCTTCAGAAAATACTAAAGATTAGTGCCATGTCTTCAACATAAGGGACTGCTGCAGATTTTCAGACCGATGCAGTTATTCTCATGGCATTGCAAATCTATGTTGTGTAGTTTTCTTGTAAAGCAAGTTTGATGGGAAATACTGGCTGAGTGAATCATTTTTAAACTGACTAGAGAACAAAAGATTCATGTTTCTGAAACTGTTTTTTGATGGATTGGGAAGAAGGGAAGGGATCTTAGGTTTGATGAGCAAGAATAAGAGAAAGAAGTTCTAGAGTCAGACAGTGGTAATTTTTCCATGCATTATTATGAGCTACATCAGGGGCCTCTGGAAAAAGAGAGGAAAAGTCAGGGACTGAAAAGCTCTTGATGTCAGCTGTGGCATTACTATATTTAAAGTTATGCCAGTCACTTTGCTGTTTGCAAAATAACAGGCTATGTAAGTATTGTGTAATGTTTATAAAGCTGTTGTAAGTGCTGTTTCTTTTCAGAAGGACTGGATGGGCTCTCTTTCAGAAGTAATTTTTAAAAATAGGTTTATTTGTCTAGAAGGGTTAGGATAATTAAGCAAGGTTTTAGTGACAAACCTTACAATTTGCAAGCAAAATGACTAATTCCAGAATTTTCACATCACTTGATTTTATGGCATTGGGTTCTTCACACGGATTACTCCTAACTGTTTTCTTTCTTTGCTGATTTCTATTATTCTTTCCTCAGCTGCATTCTTGTTACTGTGTTGCTTGCTCTCTTCAAACTGTTCTGTGCACAAGTGAACAATGCCTATATAATTAATGAAATTGAATAAAAGAGTGTCTGTACAGGGCCAGCCAAAGCTATGACTAGCCGGCAACCTGTCATCAGTAGTGATCGAGGTGCCAGACCAAGCAAATAGGGCAAACTGTTCTCAAAATCTCTAAAAA
Organism: Grallaria varia; assembly: GCA_013396735.1. Taxonomy (NCBI): domain Eukaryota; kingdom Metazoa; phylum Chordata; class Aves; order Passeriformes; family Formicariidae; genus Grallaria; species Grallaria varia. The sequence continues at coordinate 129,339 of VWZG01006142.1, read as the reverse complement.
TACTCACCAGAAAGCCCTTCCTAAATTTGAAATGAATGTAGGCTTCCTGACTTTGTCATGCATCTCCAGCATGAAATTGAGCAAGTGGCTTAATTTTCCTCCATATGCAGCTTTTCCCTATCTCTGAAGGCAGTTGGATACCCTTACAAAGTGGTTATGAAGATATAGCCAGCAACACTGAAAAGATTGCTCAACAGTAAATGGAAACTTAACCTTCAGTCATACAGCATGGGACATCTTTCACTCTAAATGGTGTGCAGTTCAGTGTAAAGCAACTTGAAATAATCCAGTTGAACATACTACAGAAGCCTGGATTTCATCTGTCACCTCTGCCACCATTGTCTCTTTTGAGACTACTGATTTTTTTTGTTTCTGTTTTTAAAAAATTCTTGTAAAAGTGCAAATTTGAATCTACTCATTCAGGCAGCATCATAACCAGAACTCTGTTTGGTGATAGTTTAATGCAGCAGAATTCAACTCAGGACAGACTAGGCAAAGCAGATATAGCACAGGTATAAGTGTAAATGTCTGTAAAACATAAAAAGGAGTGTTCTTCTTTAAATTAAATATGAGGTCCTGAAATCTCATAATTGAAAGTTGAGCTTCTGTAATCACACTGTTTATCTCAAGTGCAGCTGACACATTCTAATATAGCCTGAGGAAATTGGAAATGAAGGAAAAAGCAGGAAGCTGGACCAGTGTTGCAGTCAAGACCAAGTTGTTCTGAACTGGGAACTGGAAGAGATTGTAGATCGAAGTCCCTGAGTGTGTTGTAGGGGTCACAAATTAATTAGCAAGGGAGTACGTTGATGGAATTGAATATATGGGTTTCACATCAGAGTGTTTGTAGTCCTAATGTGTTCTTAGTCATTGCTGAATTTGGCAGGAAGAAGTTAGGGTGTAACCAGCAGCTCTCTTGAGCCTGTGAAATCAAGTGTAGGAGATTTGCAGATGACTGGCCTTTATGAAACTAAGATGTAAGATTTGCACTTTGAGTTCCTGTGGAGTATCAGTGCAGTTAGCATGCTGGTCTACAAGTTAATTTCTTAATTAAACGTCTCAGAGAAAACGTGCTCCAACTTGGAATTTAGTTCTAGGGGAATTCAAATGTTAGGCTGTGGGAATCACCTGAAATCCCTTCAATTTTCGTCTGTTTTCAGTCGAGCTACCACTGTTATTGGCTGTGAATCTTAATGTATTAATGTTTACAGAAACCTTAGACAACTAATAGAAAGACAAATGTTCCCTGAAGCTGACTTCCGGAATATCTAGTGCAGCCCATTTTTTATTTAAATAAACATAAAAAGCATCCCTTTTTTGTGTGTGTGTAAGTAGTGTTTCTAGAGGTAATTCAAGCCCATAGTATGAATAAAGTCAATGGTTCCATTGTTCCTGTCCCATGTTGAAAAAAAATTTTTTCTTCCATTTTTACCTGTCCTAAATTTATTTCTTTTGTTAAGTTTATTTTATATATAGGCATAAAAAGGTATCTAGTGTTGTATCTGTCACTGTGGTCCTGCTATATGATGATGATAATAATAAAATCTATCCTTTAGAAGAGTAACTTCTGAAGTTGTTTGCCTTAGAAATATTTCAATGTACAGACAATTAGGCAGCATTGAAGTGTTACCTTACAGCATTTTAGATGAGGATGAACAGTGGAACAGGGCAAACTGTTCTCAAAATTTCTAAAAATACTCACCAAAAAGCCCTTCCTAAATTTGAAATGAATGTAGGCTTCCTGACTTTGTCATGCATGAATGAGTGCCAGAGCATATTACGGGTTAGATCTACTGTCACTGTTTCCAAGCAAAATCCATTTAATAGGGAAAAAATTACTCCTTTTTTTTTTTCTTAGATGTATTTCTGCTTCTCTAGCAAGATCAGATTTAGTGTTGGAGATTCTCTTGATAAAAGTTACTATCTAATGTTCATGTATTGAGGAACTTGCAGACTTTACTTAGAAATAGGCAGTGCAATGGATGACGGGTTTCTGTTCCTGAATGCTGGAGTTGGTGTGCTCTGTATTTGAAGTGATAGGCCCAGGGAAACCTAATTCTCTTGTTTTTTGTCTGCATTTCTGTTTGCTGTTGGTTTGAGTCTTGCAGATATTAACTGTTCAGCTCTGTAGGAAACATTGAACTCTTGTCTTTTTTTTTTTTTCCCCCCCTTCCCCTCCCAAACACGAGGGGTTTGTTTTTATTACTTATGCAGAGTAGGTGAAACCATTGTAAAGCAAGATGGTTGGGTTGAGAGATAATTTTTTTTTTCCATCCGTATCTTGAGTTGCCTGCTGTAGTCAACAGAAGCGAGTATTTCAGGAGAGCAACTTAGCCACTGTATACGGCAGTAGTTTTTTTTCTCTTGTAGGCACTCTGAATCTTTTTCCAGACCTGTCTCTTTCTGTCCACTCAAACTTGTGCCAAAACTAAATGCTTGCAGTCAGGTATGGCTGATACTACTCCTTTGTCTATTAGGAAACAGCACTACTGGTTATTACCATGGATTTATTTAGCAGAATTTACCAAAGATGAAATTACATGTCTGGTTTCCGCAACTTTCTCTGTTTTTCTCCTCTTTATCTTAAATTTTATCTTTCAGATTTGATAATGTGCTGAATTGATTCTTTGGAAGATAGCAAGGTGGTGCCACTTCACATTTCTTTTTTCTTTCTTTTTCTGTTTTGGAAAAAATCCTGTAGCAGAGCCCAGTCATAAGGAAGATGGGCATTTCTATTGTCCTTGTGTTACAGGTCGGAAAGAGGATCAAGGGCAGGGTTTTTGTAGATTGTTAGAGTTGCTTCTGTTAAATAGGTAATCAGATTTGCCATAGCAGTAGTTAGTCTAAAATGGATATACATAACAAGAGACTCTTGAAAGTGTCTTTACAGAAAGAAGGAAGCTTTTTCTCTACTGAAGATGATTAGAATAGAAATCGGTGTGCAGGGAAGAAGTTTTTGGAAAATGCAACCTAATAGAACACCTCCCTCTGGTGGTAGAGTCCGCGTAGTTTAGTGTGCTCAGTCACACACTGAGCTGGAAACGTCCTGGTGGGGAATGCCTCTCGGACTGCTACTGTAGAGCTAGTGGAATTTTTTTAAAAGATGATTGAATTGCATAGATGTTTTTCTGCCACTATAGCTCTTTGAGAATGATGGAGGAGGGTTGGGCTGCTTGACCCACTTTATTCTGAGTTTGTCAGTTAATTAATGTTTTCTCTTACCCCCCTCTCTTGCTGCTTAGGTAGGTTGCATTTTGCCATTTTTGCTGGGCTGTAAGGGTGGGCTCTGTGGACGTTGATGCTTTAAGCAGGTCATCAGAATAGCATGCATGAAACAGCTAATAGCTCCTAGCAATCATTTGGCTCTTCCTGAAAATTTAATTACTCTTTTAGTTTATTCATATTTAGTTGTTTGATCTGAATTTTATGTGTCAGTCCTCAGTTAGTTTCCAAAGTAATGTCTGTGATTACTTGTACTTGAAACACAGTCAGACACCCTAACTGGAGGAGAAAGGCTTTGTTAACTGTTTATTTTGTAGGGTATTAAAGCCAAGAAACAGATAATTTCTTAGGCTTTTTTCTGTGAGCTTTTCGGGGTTGGGTTCAATCGATCTACCCACAGCATGTGAGCCCCCAAAGAGGCTGTAGAATTGTTATTTCTAGATCTGTTTAGGCATAACAAAGAATGCTTTCAAACACTTCATGAAGGCTTATTTTAATTCCTTGCTTTTCATGGCCATTACACTTCAGAAAGTGTCTCAAACTAGCTGAATGTGTGAGAAATAACAATTTACATCCTTGTTTTCCTTTCTGTTTAGTAAGCATTTTACTATGATTTTTCCTGGTCTTTCACAGCATAGTGAAAACTGCTCCTATCCCCCTGTCTAGGCTGAATACGCAGAACAGTTTTTACGTTTTTTGTGAGTCTTTAAAAAAGAACCTGTGAAACCTTGTAAATCTTCTCTAAGGCTCTAGATGAAAAGTGATAAAGCTGGGGCCCTTCCATGAGTAGGGTCTCAATGCCATGACCATGATGCTGTTAAACTCACAGAAACAAAACTTTGAACATGGAGGACTGGCTACAGAATCTGCTTTTATGTGCAGGGTCCCAACATTACCAGCATTTAATTAATGTATTGTTCAACATCAGCACATCACTGCTTTGATTTGCAGTTTTATGCTTTGCTGCTGAAGAGTCTTATTTAAAGGATTTCACGTCTGTTATGCCAAATGACAGCCATTTGCAACCCAGAGCTCTGGAAACACTGCTGGTGAAGGGGTACTTTTTGCATCTACATTAACTTCCAAGTGGAAACACAAGAAGTCAGATCACATCAAATCACAAATCATGGGTATGAGAAGCAAAAGGATTGTTTCCTTTTCATGCCTCTTTCTTGTTGCACTTTGTCTTAATATGGAAATAGACATAGACAAGAGTAGGTGTTTTAGACAATTTCAGCAATGATCCTCCAGCACTGACAGACAGAAGGATCATTTCATCATCATAAGAGGGGCTTTAAGTTCACATGTGTTTGCTATATAAAAATAAGTGAATTGAGGAGAGGTATATTTATCTATTTTTTCCACTTGGGGGACAGGAATACATAATTCTGAGAACAGTTTTTCCATTCCTTTTCTACACTTTTCTGATTATTTTTTTTTTTGCATTAAAAGAAGCATCAATATTGAAATAGTCAGCATTTGTAAGAAAAAAACATTTTAAAAATCCATGAATTTCAGATAGTAACTCAATAGGTGACTTATTTTTGCAGCAGTTTTGTGCCAATTTCAAATGCTGAGATGCGCTTCAGCTATTTTCTTTGGGACAAATTGGCTAATGATGAAAATGGATGTCGTCATTGACTTGAATTCAATATTTTTAATGCTGCCTTCTAGAAGACAATTTTTATAAGAAATAAATAAATTTTTATTAACTCAAAATTCCAGTATATTTTGTTGCTCACAGGCCTAAGCAATGTTTATTTTATGTAGGCACTTATTTGATGTCTGTGCATATTCATGTTCCTTTTCCAGTTCCTAAAGGACTGGAAAAGAAATAAATATGTAAAGTTTGTTGAAAATAAGCATGTCATATGTAAGTTTGGGCTTGGTTTCTGAGCCATGGTGTTCCATAGCCAAAATTCAATGTAATATGGTAGTTTGCAGTGAGAATTTTCAGCGTTCGAGCCTTTTCATTCATAAACTTAGGACAACTTTCCTTCCTTGGTCCTTGAACTACTGCTTTTTTGCTTTTTTTCCTTTTTTTGTTGGCAGGTTGAACACTACTCTCCTGCATTTCTATATGATTATAGAATAGGGTGGAGGGGATAGTAAGGGGGAGACTACAGCTAGTCCCTTAAGCTTCTGGACTCCTTTGGAAAGTTAATGAACTGTAGCGCTAAGGCGCAAAGGTATCAGATGAGATTTCAGTGAGCTTTCTCATTTGTGTGATTAAAATGACCTTAGGATTTTTCATATTATTGGAGATTATGTAAGTCACAAACTGTTCATATAAACTCCAACCATTTTGAAGTTGTTGCCTCAATGACTGAGCACTGTCAGACTCAGAGTTTCCTCTACATGCTTTTCTCTACCTACTGCATGTGAAAGGCTGATGTTTATTACACGAAGAAGCATCAGATTGCAGTAAGGTTGAGTCACGTGGGAAGATCATCACCCCTTGTACTTCACCTCACCATTCATTCTTTGGTGGTAAAACCGAAATAATGATGAAATACTAAATCTTTCTCACAGACACACATTTCAAAGGGTTTGGTTGACTCTGGGGAAGTGAGGCCAGGAAATGAGAGCGCCTGTCCTCCTTTGTCTTCCAGAACAGTCTTCAGGTCTGACTCTGGGCAGTTCAAAGGAGATTGGGGAAAAGAATCTGATAAATGAGTGATTCTGAGGGATGTTCTGAGTGTTTCAATATTGGTAGTTATTAAGGTGCCTTAACTGGAGATAAGGGAGAGGAAACTGATCAGTGGGTTATCACTAGAAAGGTCTAATGTACTGTAGAGGCCTTTTATCCCTTGTGAAAATCCTGAAGATTTATGATGTATTCAAATATTTGGGAACGCTTGAACCGTGGATGTGACTATTATTGACAGAAAATGAGGCAAATGTTCACTTTAATTGAAACCACATAAATTAGATTGGAGGAATTAATTGAAAAATAATAGACATCTGTTTTGAAATTGACAGGTTCTCTCTAGGTATTGGAAAGGGCATGGTAAGGCAACTTGAAAGGTAGCTCCAGTGCAAGAAAAGCTAATTGAAACATTTATTTTATTAAAACAATAGTTCCTACGTGCCTTGTGAATGAAGTGTTCAGAATAATATGAGTGGTAATTAAATTCTATTTCTATCAGTTAACAATCCAATTTTCAAGATCTCATTTATTACAAACACACCTTGAGAAGTTCACTTTGTTAGTTTACTTCGTAGGACTCGCCGCTGTTGCAGCGTGATTAGTTTATGGATTCACTGATCATTTTCTTCTAATCAGAATTAATGCTTTTTCCCCTTACAGAGCAGAGATTTTGATGTATCATCACTCTGAATTTAGCTTACATTGAGAAATTTACTAATATGTTTGGTTTCATAGTGGGATACTGGTACTGAAAGAATTCTAATGACAGAGACGCAGAAGTTTAGGGGAACATTAGAGCTCCATTTTTGGTAGGTTTTGTGATGCTCTTAGTCAATTTTAAGTTTATACTTTCGAGTATTTTCTAGAATTGTTATCTCTTGTAAAATGTTCATGTTGCACATTTTCAAAGGAGTCTTTGGGAATAAATTCTATAGTTCACAGCTGCTTAGGTGTTTTTCCCCCCGATACTTTTTTTTAATTCTCCTGTATTTATATCTGTTGTATCACCACTATTGTATTACTCTCAGATCATGTTAAATGTTTGTTCTTCCTAAGTGCCAAGTGGATCCTGCAAATGGCTGCAGCATTTTACTTTTCCTGGTGTTTGAGTGTCAGAGTTTCTTGTCTTGTTTCTTGGGGTTGGTAAAATTGCTGTCATTGCTGTCTTTGCAGTGGCAGCACGTAAGAGTCCTTAGCAAGCTGCCCACTCAGTGTCTTACTAGTAGTCCGTTTTGTTATATGACCTTCCTAATGAATACCCATTCCATGTACCATGAAAAATAAAATATGTCTTGCAATCATGATGGAGACTTTGTCTTCCACACTTACTTAAATTTCATGCTTTCCCTTTGTGTTAGACTATTACCAGTATTGTTTGATACAGATTCAAGAATCCATTCAGTCTCATCTGGTTGGGTAGTAAACTGTCTCCATTTGCTGGTTTTACCAGATGCAGGTGCTGTATAGCTAGCCCCTCGCTGATTTTAGGTTTTGCAGTGTAGTAGCACCTTCAGGTATAGCTTTGTCACTGTACAGCTCTGTATGAATTAAAGTATGAATGCTGAGGACCCGAGGGATTCTGTTCCAGGAAATTTGAAGTGGATTGTTCATACAGGAATTTACTCCTCATAGCTTCAGCACTTTGGACCCTGGTATGATAGTCAATAATAATTATTCTTTTTTATGTTGGTGAGTTCTATGGAATAAAGAAATTTTACTTGAAATAATATAAGCTTCCTAGCTCAAGTAACAATGTGACACAAGGGTATGGAAGTTTTTGGTGACTTTGTTCCTGGTCTGTACTGAAATAGATACAGTAAGCAAATTGTTATTATCAGGCAGAGCAAGGAGTGTTTGTTCTTTGGGGAAGCTGCTGCCAGGGGTTACTTTCTAGATAATAATGAAATTCCTTTTCATCTATGTAGGATTTCAGAATTTCTTTGGAAACAGTGGGATTATATGTTGTATGGCAAATTGTCCATCGTTCAATGTGTCATAAGCCTGGTTAATATGGTTACTGTAGATTCTTTTATACAGAACTGCATTTTCCTTCCTTAAGAAGGTGTCTGCCTATATTTTAATTACCCAGATCTTAAGCTGAAGGTCATCTGTAACAGTGTTATGCTTGTTGTCTTTCTAGTCTTTGTTTATTAGTTATTCATTAATTTTCTTGCTAAATAATAGGCAAAATCTGGTAGTCAAATCTAGAGCTTCCTGTATAGCTTTGAGTATGAATCATTTTATCAAGCCAAGAGAAAGAACATTGATTATGAAATGTCATCTTTAAGCAAGGAGTGTCTTTCTTGAGAGAAAAACAGCTCAAAATATGTCAACAGGCTTCCTGTGGAGAGCCCCACAATAAAACACCAAACTAAAATCCCAAAATATTGATACATCCCAGTAATTTTACAAATAAAGGTGGTCATCCATAACTTGATCCTAATTCTGGAGTGATAAATACATGTAATTGCAGGTGTGTTTTCTCACTGTCTACCAACCTTGCAGATACATCTTTTTTTATTTTGCCCTTTTGGTAGTACTTTCCTGTTTATTTGGAAAGAAAATAAAATGTAAATGAAAAACTCAGTATGTGGAACATGAAAAGCTCAGTATTATTTGAAGCTCTTTTTAATAATGCGTTGCCGTTTTAAAAAGTATAGCAATCATAAAGGATAACTAAGCATAAAGAACTCACTTCAGCATTTCTTCATGAAGTACAAAAGCTGAAAAAAGAAAAATGTTGTNATAAATATAATTTAGTAGAATTAGTACATACCTCTGATTCCTTTTTATGACTTTGTTTGTCATCTTCTAATGGAAACGCTCGTGCACGTTCTGCAGTGCATTCTTCTAACAGCAGTGTAACTGTGTTCATTCTGCAAGTGGGCTAATGCGTCTTTCTCTGTGTTATTTAAAAAGAAAAAACCTAAAACTTCACTTGACAAGAGGAGTTTTATTGCCAGTCAATTATTGCAGCTCTAGATTGCATTCAAGTATCTACTGAAAGTGAAGGTTTTATCCATTTCACCTTAATTTATTATGCAAAAAATAGTTATATATGGATGACATTTGTAATGGCTTCAGTAAGTTATGAACCAGAGAAGTCAGTGAAGAGTTCTCAATAAACAAAATCTTTAGGACTTTCAGTACTATCCCATGCTCACATATGAACAGTTTTCCAGACATGTGAAGGGGGGGAAAAAAAAAAAAAGTAATGCAATAATTAAAGCTTTCACACTAGCAGTTTCAATGTCATAACATTTGTGTTACTTCCCATAGAGTACTCTCAAAATGCAGTTTCTTTTAAGTGTGGAACTGTTTTCTGAGTAGACTAGAATAAGGTAGAGTGTTGTGTATGTTGGGTTACTAATAGACATTTGATGTTATACTAACACATTAATTTATGCTCTGTATAAGAAACAAGATCCTCTGGTAATAAAAAATGTGCAGATTGCACATTTAATGCAATGTAAGTAGCAAGCACTCTCCAAAAACCTCTTTGCTAGTTCACACTGCTAAGTTACAGGAACTGTAGGACCGAAGAATAAAAAAGTGGTGTAATATTGCCTCTCAGGTAAAATAATTACTTCGAAGACTCTAATGTTCTCCTCTTAGCGTGCTGTTTACTCTAACACTTCTTCCAACATCCATAATTTATTTGAATGAACCCATTTCTTATTAATGAAAACATCCATTACAGGTCAGGGAATAGGAAGTGTTTGTAACTTAGACCCTTAAAATAACCCAAAAGGAGGGCTTAAGTTTAAGATTCTTTGGGAGTTTCAGAGATACTATGATTTCTTATTTCATAGTATGAGTGTAGATGAAGAAATGCTCTGACTTATTATTAATTTCATGTGGTGCTTTGTCATGCCTGTCTTTTTCAGAAGAAGGTGCTTTATGACTTGCTGATACTGTTGATATCTACCTTTACCTTAAGTTTCAACTGACTGTAGTCACAGAAGTTACCAAAAGCTGAAGAGTCCTTGCTTTGTCACAGACCCCTTAGAGTTAAGCAAAAGTTGAGGACTCGGGATTTTTTTAGGTGTTTTGTTGGACATTGATGGCTAAAGTAAGCTGGACACTGGAATTGAGACTGTCTGATTTTTTGTGTCACAGAATCAGGTATTTTAGGTGACAGAAGAAGTTGGATGGAAGATACTTGTTTGATGTCGAGGTAATGGGTGAAATAAACATGCTGGGAAGATGGACTCTTTCTGATTGATCACCCTAACCTGGTAACAGTAACTGGACAAATGAACTAGCAAGTTTTAGTGCTGTGCAGAAGTTGTGACCTTGTGTGGCAACTCCGCTTTTATGGCTTAGAACCAGAAGCTGTAAAGGCAATGGTCTTCATTATCAATGTTATTAATACAAGTGGACAAAAGATTATCCTGAAAAAGAACTTCCCACCTGAAATGTGGAAATAAATGCAGCTTCTTGCCTTTCTTTTAGTCTAAGCTGTTTGAATTCGTTGTATATATAGAATATGACATATTTGTAGCATGGCTGTATATGCACATAGTCATTGCTTTGTTTACAAAGAATTCCTAAGCAATAAAACAAAAATAACTCTATTACATCCAGTGCAGAAGATTTTCTGCTCCTACTTAGCTTGTTGAGATGGTGGGTGCAACCCTTAAACTCAACAAAACAAAAGTATTATGGAGCTAGAAGACTGACAGTGTTGCTGCTTACTACTAACAGCTTCTTTGATACACAGTAATAGTTTATTGTATGCATTTCTTGCATTTTATTGATAGGTCTTTCCTTCTACTATTCCCCCATACAGGAGATGTCTAATTTCCATGTCTTATTTTGATGCTGACTCCACTATAGAACAACAGGATATCTTGCACTTTAAAACAAGAGACAGTGTTGAGGAAAAAAAGAGAAAGCATATTTTCTGACAAATGGAGAAAACGTATTTCCACTAGACCTGTGTACCAGTTGAAGTTTCTGTCAAAAGTTGCAAAGATGGATTTCATGAACTGGGAAAGAGCAATGCAGATTTGATGGATTTTTGGTCTGGATTGTGTGTTTTGGCACAGATTTTGCTTGCATCATGGAAGTCTCAGTTAAAATGAAGGGGAAAAATAATTTAAAGTGTTTTGCATGCCTCTCCAATTAAATAGGAACTTCTGGAAATGTTAATTAATGTCTTGCCAACTCTTGTTCTGGTTTTTCCTTGTTGAGATTGTTAGGAGAGGTCGTTGTTCTGTCAACAGAATTACATTCTGATTTTAATCAGAATAAAGCTTACCTTTCAAAACTTGCCAGGGTTTTGCCTGTATCATGTGTGTATTTTTGTTTTGGTTTATTTGTTAAGCACTTAAGGTTTAACTGGATTTATTCAGGCACAGCTCTCCTGTAAATGTTGCCAACTTCTGTTGCACTTGTGGGCAGAGCAAGGTGATCTGCAAGTATTTGTGTTAAGGAGAGTCGTGGTTGACAGAAGCTAAATGGTTTCCACATCATCATCATGGCTTGGCTTCGCGAATGAAGATTTGGGAAGGGCTCTGATGGCTGAAAAGGCCGATGCGAGATAGGCAAGTCCGGTTGCAAAAGGCACAGCAGAAGGTCTCCATAGGTGGTGTTGATGAGGCACGGTTCTTTCTGCATTGTCTTTTCTCCTCCAGACTGATTCTGCGTGCATTCTCAAAGGAATCAGCAGCGTTATGGATGGTGTGTCTCCACGCCTCCTGATTGGAGGCCAAAGTGGACCATTGATGGTAGTCAATATGGCCAAGGCTGAGGTACTGTTTTAGAGAGTCCTTGTATCTCCTCTTTGGGGCACCTCTCTTGCAGCAGCCGGTGGCAAGTTCACCATAGAGCACGATCTTAGGGAGGTGATGATCCTCCATCCTGGAGACGTGCCCTGCCCAGTGCACTATCCTGAACATCCACTGGTCAGATTATGTGACCAATGTGTCTGTCCTTGAACAGGCAGCAGTCACCAGTATTGAGGTTTCCACAAGACACAGAACAAATATAATGCAGCTCATATAACCTCTATTACTGAACAGGTGCTGTGTTGCTGTTGACACCCCATTATTAAATGAGCTATTAATGATCTGCTCTAGTGTGAGTGGTGAAGCTTCAATCACAGTTAGTGTGTTTGGGACATTTGGGGTCATCAGTCTCAACACTTTCCTCAAGTACTCTTCTTGTCTGTGGTAAAAATGTGGTTAAAAAGGGGACAGGAGATGTTCTGGGGTTCTACACAACTGAGCAGGCTAAGGCTTTTATGAAACTTAATTGGTTTGCAGACTGAGTAAACGTTAGTTTTGAACATGAGGTCCTGGGTTCATGGAGGCAAAGAACATTTCACTGCCGTGGTGGATTTGTTGCTGTGTGACAGCTCTGAACTCTTACAATTGCTGCGGCTGCCTGACTGTGTTTGGTGCAGAATCCCAAGTGCTCGAAGCTTTCTCAATTGCACAAACACATGAGTAGTACCCGGGAGCCAAATCTGGGTGAATTTTTGTTGGTAACTAGTGAGGCCTGAGTAGGACATCTTCCTGGGTCTGGTAACTTGTCCCTGACAAAAAGCATCCCACTGGTTTTTCAGAGGTGTATTGTGTAGGTGGGTGATTTTCTGTCTGCCACCTCCTTCCTCCGCCTTCTCTTCCTTCTTCTGCTCCCTGGCTTTGAGGTTGTTCCTCTCCAATCTGGACTTCTGGCTGACTCTGCCACAACAGAAATTACAGCTTAATTTTTCTGGCAAATCGCTTAAATCCTAAATCAGCATTTAGGGAGTGTTTGACTATAGTGCTTCCTAATTCCAGTGAGTCATGTTGGCAGCCTGTGTTTCTAACACATCATCATCTGCAAATATTTATAGACTGCTCTGTTTTCCTCTCTGTCATGACATAATAATGAGCAATCAAATACTGATTTACCTATTTATTTGGTATTGAATAAATTCTACCTTTGTATGTTACTTAAAAAAAAGGTATCTAGGAATACCACGAGCTGATGCACTTCATCTGCATCTGTTTCTTTACAAAGAAGAGGTGCCTTTGCATTGGGAGAAAACTGACTGTTAAAGCCAAATCCGTTTGGCTGGGAGGGGGGCTCCCCGGAGGCAGAGTGTGCCAGACTGAAATCCGGGAGTGTGGGTGGTAGGAACTGAGACTTATGCTATGGTCAATCAGGTATCAAGACTATGGGTTTGGGGAAAAGCCTTCGACAGGGGATTTGCACTTGAAAATATTTCCCCTCAAATCTGAACCTGCTTTGGAGGCAAGGGAAGCCCAAGGGTGGCATCTGTCAAACACATGGAATTTGGACTATGGCGGCAGTTTGGAGACAACTGTAACTTGGCATTTGCTGACTTTGAAGCCAAATGATTTGTACATAGTTTTAATGTATTTTAGTGATTTACTTTCCATACCTAATTCTATGCTCACAGATCAATGAACAGCTTTTAATACTAATGTTGGAGTAAGTGAAGGAAGGAGGAAACACCCCAACACAGACACATCCCCCACCAGTCCCCATCAAACAACTGATACAAAGACAATCTCTCACCAGCTCCCTGTGCTACCCTGGATTTGCCAAAACTGTTACTGATGAGATTTTATATAATGGCAGTGAGAAGTGTAACATTTCCATAGTGCTGCGTTACATACCTTGGTTCTTCCCTCGCTGGACGTTTGCTCCTTTATGCTTCTGTATGTGCTTTGTGTGAAACCTTTCAAAAATGATACCATGTGCTCTGGTAAGCTTTGAGTGCTCTCTAATGGCTGGGGAAGCAAGACCTTTGTGTAATTCTAAAAATGTTTATTCTTCAACAAATAACTTTTAGGTTATTTTAAATCTGAAGTAAAAACTTGAACACTGCTCTTCGTGTTGTATGAGATGCACAAATGATCAGAATGATGATACCTCTGGCAGTGTTTGGGGTTTTTTTTTGTTATGCTGGGTTGGGGTTTTTTTGCAAAAAATTTGATTATTAGATTGAGCAAATGGGATGACATATGAAATCTTGGTTTTGATAGATTTCCAGAAGAAACAGCCAGATGATGACTCTACTCCCAGCACAAGCAACAGCCAGTCAGATTTGTTCTCTGGGGAAATGAACAGTGACAACAGCAATACCTCTCTAACCACGCAGGCCGCTAACTCCAACCAGCAACTTTTGACAGAACTGAATGTAACTTCGCCGAGCAAAGAGGAATGTAAGTGCATGAGTACTAAGTCAAAGCTAAGGAGGCATAAATATTTTGCTCTGTTCTCAGGTTTAGGTTTCACTGACTCCCTTTGGAAGTAAATGACCCTGCTTTTGGGTTAGAAGCTATTCACAAAATAGACGTTGATGGCTTTAACCAAAGGACAAACTAATCACAGGGGGTTTTAACTAATTTTACAGCCATTTGAACTGCAGTGTAAAATTTAATTTTGAGAAACTCCTCACATTACTGGTAAATTCATATATATATTCTAGCATTGACAACAGTATCTTGTGAAACTTGACTTTAAAACATGTTGGTTTTTAATTACTGCATTGGCTGTTATGCGTGCTTGTCTAAGCTGCTGCTGGTATAAAACTTATTTCATGTGGTAATTCATCTATTCTTGCATGACCCATCTTTCTTTTATATGAACTGTCAGGCAAAAATTCTCCCTGAAGGTAAGTTAGGATGGTAAAAATTAGCAAACGCAGTGAGATCAAGTTGTCTTTTAAATTATTCGAAAGCTCTACATGAGTTCATCGTGTATCTAATATATTGAGTTCTAAAATCTGCATTCTACAACCTAAGCTCTAATACATAACTTGTAGTTTCATTTTCCTTCAATTGTAGCTTTATTTTAGAAAGTGCTATATGGAAATAAACTCTTGAGCTGAGTTTACTTTAGGTTGTGGCCGGTAAGTAGATATATCCATTGCAAGAAAATGCTGATTTTTTCAGTAGGAAATTTGCAAAAGCAATTCTGTTTCTTCAACTTTGAGGCAACTGCTGGAAATAACAATGCTGACAAAACACTAAGGCTAAAAAATCTTCAATATGCTTGCTTTCAGTTGTGTTAACTATTTACATAGGGTGATTTTGTTGAATTGCCAAAGTATTTACTCTGTTTACAGGTATGAAGAGTTTTTTACTTATGCAGACTGGCTGTGGACAAAGCATAAAATGTCGTTTGGGGATTGTAGTTTATTAGACTGACTAAAGTAAAATTTTTAAACTGAGATACTGTTTTCTATTTGTATTTGAGAATATTGTCAGAAATACAGCAGTGTTCAAATATGAATGTTCTGATAGTAGTTCTTATAACAAGACTAAACTTGCCATGTAACTCTTGTCTCTCCTTCACATACACAGTTGCTGCTGACCACCCTTCATCTCTTCCTTCTGTCCAGTGCTTCTTCAGGGGAAACCTGTAGCCTGCTGTAAAAACAAGGCCTTAAAACAACCTTCCTGGACAATTCAGGAAAACTCATTATGCTTCAGCAACACATTTGGGCCTTCACAGGGCAAGGGATTTCAGCACCCCTGTTCACCTACTGGCCTGGATCTGCTATTTAGTGTTACAGGGTGCTTCTCTAATGCTTACTGGGTCAGGTTTTCTGAAAATTTGTTCAGATAGAAATTAAATTGTGTTACAACAAAGTGCTTCCGTTTTGGCTGTGAAGGACTTGGTAAGTGGAAAGTTGATGTTATAGGGATGAGAAAGAAATTAAACCGTGTCCTTCATCCTGAATTGCAGCATACATTGAACATGATGGATATTAGGCAGCACAGCCTGCAGAGCATTTGAAAATATTACCTATTAAAAAAAACCCTCTTTACTACTTCCTGCTGGGGTGTTTTTAAGTGAAATACAGTGGAGAAATTTATTTACAGCTAGAGCTCTCTCTGTCTTCTCTCATGTCTCCACTACCTCTTTAATGAAGCTTAATATAATTTATCAGAAATAATTATACACAGATGGAACTTTTCTGCTGGATAATGGCCTCAGTGTGCACAAGGTTCTTTTCTGTAATGAAGAATGCCCAAATTTTAAATGTCTTTTTGATTTTGAGTATATCTTTTCTGTGCAATATTGTTTATTTTGTGGCATGTTCTATAAAGCATGCACTGCTCTTATTACCACTGTGTTCTTCAAAGATTGTTATTTTGCACTGCCATGTGAAGATGTACAGCTATGTTTTTTCTGAATAGAATTGTGGTAATTCGCCAGAAATCAATGTATGGGATCATTGTGGTAATCTCTATCAAAGTGTGGAAAAATTGGACTACTCAAGAGGGATTCTCCTGGTGCTTTCCAGACCTCTCTGTTTCTTTTGAAGATTTTGAAGGGAGTCTCACACTCAAGGCAATTGCTACAGTACTTGAGTCCATAGGGTAAACAGAGTGGACAAAATCGCAGCAAATAATTTAGGCAATAAAATTAATTCGTATTATGACAACTGAAGAGAACCATAGAAATCTCAAGTGGCTGAGATTCATATTCTGTATAAGAGAAAGTGAAGGGGGTTTTGTACTTGCTTTTAAGTAGCCATTTCCTTTTTTAGCACAGAATGAATGGTACTGGAGAAAAGTTCCTTGGACTGCGTCTTACAAGAGTTCAGTTTTAAAATATGCATGTGTTTTTGTGGTTTTTTGTTAGTGTTTTGATTTTATGTGAGAGTTGCATTTGCATTCCTGAGTGTCTTATATACACAACCTGGTTGTAGTGACTTTCCATCTCCCACCACCCTTGGTTCTGAAGAGCTGCCTACCACAGGGCGGCTTTGCTGCTCTCCCCCTAGTAGGTGAGAGGTACTTCTCAATCTTATATTTACAATCAGTGAAAATTCGTTGAAGATTTATTCTCAGAGACAGTGATGCAGCTTCAGTACTTTTTCCAGTTTCCCCTCCTCCTTCGCATGTTGGATTTTTTTTATGAAATATTACTGATCACTGTTTTTTTAAAAATGTTGTTGCAACTGGGGGGATATATTTTATGAAATTCTATTTCCTCGCCTATGCCCAGCCCCCATATACTTCTTGAGTTGCCCGTTTCTATCCAGAACCTTCAGGTTGCATCAGTTGAAGTAAACTTGCAGACAAAGAGTATATTGGTATTGGTTTAGCCCTACTAGGTCTAGATTTGCATGGATTCTAATGATCTTTTTCTTAACAGGTGGTTAAATCAGTGTAACTTTTGTTGTTCTGCCATTGTATGTGCTGATGAGCTTCATCTGTTCTCATTTTTCTATTTGATCTCATCCTTCCATTATTAGGTCCCAAGGGTAGTTATTTCAGCATCAGTCACCATATCAGCAGCTTATTCTGTCAAAGATTTCCTTCTCTTATTGGGTGGACAAGGTTTCTGACTATTTTTAGCAGCCAGAAAAAAATGGATTTGACAATGGTCCTTGCTTCTCTCTGTCCCAGCCTTCAGCCACCACCATTCTTTTTTAAAAAAAAGTAAGCTTATTAAGCAAGGTTCTCTGTATTTTGGTAAAGAAAAGGTCACACTGCACATGGAATAATTTTGCTTAGTTACAGGCCTTCATTGCTTTCTTTGGGGCTGTCACATTATTTTTCTGTCACTGTATGAGTAGAGCTAAAGCTAGTACTGTGCAGGTTTGAAACTAACTGTTATTTTGTGACAGGAGAAATGTCAATGTGAAGAACACTGACTCTGGCAGCTTGATCACACTTGGTATTTCAGTAGGTTTTAGCTTCGGTTGACAGGATTTTATTTTAATTATGTGCTTAACTTTTCTTGGCCTCCTTGAATAGCAAGAGCCACAGTTGAAAAAGGACAAAAGGAATATCTGATGTTTCTAGAGCAGTTAAATGCTCTTCATTTCTACATTTGAAGAATTGGTAAGAAGATAAAGATCTGAGATATTGCTGTGGTTGTCAGAAAATACTCTGGAGATTTCAGGCCAGAAAGAAGGTGATGATCACTGACCACACCTTTCCTCTGTGTGTGCTGAATTTTAGATGCCCAAATACAAAGTTATCTCACAACTGAAACTTTGGCCAGTTTTTGTATACCCTCCAGTATTCAAACCATTACACATCAAACTAACTGGTTAAAACATTTTTAGTGTATCTCAAACACTTTATTTGCAAGATAAGTTTGAAGAATGTTTTTGGATTGTTTATTTTATTAAATATTTGCATGTACTAGAAGCTTGGAAATACCCCCAATTAGGCAGCTATTTTGATGAAGTTCCTTTATGTATATTAAGCATTCTAGATGTGAGACAAAGATGCACTAGGCTTCTATAAAAGAAGAAAGGTGAGAGATTGTTTTTTCTACTGCACCTATTGGATGTTTATACTCTGAATTTCATTGCTTGTTGAAGCATGACTGTGTAAAAAGCTGCATAGACTATAGTACTAGAAATATAATGATATTTTTTCTGTCTTTGGAATAAAATAAAAATAAATGCCATTTTTTTCAACCTAACTTTATGAAAAATGGATAAACAAGTGTGTTCTTTATTTCTTTCTTGTTGAATGGCCTTCTCTCTGACACAATGCAAAAGGTTTCTAGCAATTTATAACAACTTCACAGTTTTTGCATTTTGCCTGAGTTTGTGAGTAGAGTCATAGATAACAGCTTTCCTGTGTACACTCTGAAAATATTCCATATTTTGAATTATTATTATATCTTTCACTGCAGTTTGTGCCTTTAAAGTAAGGGCAGAGATTTTTTAAATGACAGTTGGTTTTGGATGCTTGTTGTTGCATATTTTTCTAAATGCCCTGACCTTGATAATTCGGTTGCTTATTGCAATAGGATTCAGTTTTGTGCTTCCTGTCGTCTTTGTTTTAGTATGTTTTGGTTTTTTGTTTATTTTGTTTGAATTTTTTTCCTAATTCTGTCTGTGAGGAACTTTGTTTTCTCGCTCATCTCTGAAAGTTACATGCACACACACAAACATTCTGTAAAGTATTAAATCTGTAAACAGACCAAGCTAGCTGCCTGCTTTTGTCTTGCTTGTCACAATGGGTTGTAGAAAACAATTTGCTTTATTGCTAACCTGATTTATTCTCATACCAGTTTGTTTTTCTCTGATTCAAAAGAACGCAGTAACTGATAAATTATGCTGAGCTACAAAACTAGCCTGCCAGATACATGTGATTTAGTTTTAAATTAAACTTGTACCCAGACATAACTGAGAAAGCTGTGGCTGGGTGATGGTGATGAAGAATGATTTTAGTTTTCTTTATTAGCTTACAAGATTGTCATGTGTTTTTTCTCAATGTAGTCAGTTTTATTTCTTGTATCAGAGCAAGAGGGGACACATGTCTAATACAGAATATGCATCTGACATTTTTTTGGCTATTACAGGTATCTTTGAGTTTCTGTGCCACAGAATAAGAACTGTTTTCTCAGAATTTTTCTTTTATTAATTTAGTAAATTGTAAAAGCTGTTTAAATCTTCAGGGACTTTTCTTTTAACCTTGTTTTCTTTAGAAGCTATTCACAAATAGTGTTTTGGTTTTTAATGTTAAAATTAACTAATTCAGGTGTTTTATTGGATTATCATTGAACCTGTTTTGGTTTTTTTAATATTTATCCCCAAATACATATCTGTTAGTATCAATGCAGGCACTTTTTCTCTGGGAATTTGCAAGAGTTCTTTCAATTATAAAACCATATTGCATTGTGGGCTATTTGTCTTTTGAAAAATGTCACTAGTATTACGTGCCAGTACAGAACATACAGACAGTTAGAAATTTGAATAAAACATTGTCTAGAAGTGTCATCTTCATCATCTTTTCATGGATGAAGATATTTCTGTAAGTTTCAGTCTTCTCCCTGCAGTCTCAATTTCATTTAAAGAACATTTCTGGATTTTCTAACAGCATAAGCAAAGATATGGCATGCCAATTTATGAAATGAACACTTCTTTCCATCTGTGACATGGTAATTTTGAAACATAATGGAGGCTAGTGGAATAGTACCACTGTTAATTGTTCCTTCTGATTTATAGTCACTTCACACTGCAGCGTAGATAGTATGTCCTAGGGTCTCATTTATTAAAGTGAAAGGACCCCATGGAACGTGAAGCAGAAACACAGTCACATAAGAAAAATGTGGGTTAGAGCTGCACAGCTATGGAGGTTACATAAAAATTATTTATAAAAATGTAATTTAAGTGCTGGTTTCAAAAGCACATTTTTACACTTATAAAGAAGGAGAGTATTGTGTCTGTTTTACAAGTGAGGAAACTGAGGAAAAGCAGGTAATGGAGTTGAGACAGTAGCAAGGAAGAAGGTGGAATCTGAATCGTGTCTCCCTGTACTTCGTTATAGTCATTAAATTTACCATCCATTGAGCAACAAAACAGTCCAGATTTCATTTCCTTCTTCAAAAGCTGCATGTAGATAAAAATCCACAGAAGTGCATAAAACAGGTTTGTAAAACTAGATATTAAAAAGTATGTGGTTTATGTGATATAATCTTATCCGTTTAGTAATGACGTCAAATTATCATGCAGCTTACCCGTTCTGCAGCACATAAGCAGTTCTTAAGTGCTGTAAACTTCTTTTGCCTTTTTTCCTTAAAGGTTGTGTATTCTGTCTGGGCAGGCTGAATTTAGAGTTTTATGTTCCTTCTTGTTTACATATTCGTGTTTGTAGTCAATGACTGTCTTCAAACTCAATTGTGTAGATTAATTAGATTATATCTCTACCAATTCAGAAAACGCACAACTAGATTACTGGTTTAGACAGGTTTCCCAAGATGGGTTCTTTCCTGTATTGCAAATGGCCATGAAATTTTTCGTGTCCTGGCTAAAACACTGCTGCCCAAAGAAATTCAGCTCTTACATGTTACCCTGCACCAGCCTGTTGCATGCCAAGGGTCAGTGTGCTTTAGCTGGGAAGGAACCATTGCAGTACCAAAAGTTCAAAGCGGAGTTTGTGTGTCTTTATGTTACTGCACTTCAGGCTCTTTCGCTTATTTTTTCCTGTTTGTTCGTTATCTGGCTTGCGGCTTTTTTGGTATCTGAAATTGTTTTAGTGTATTACTGTAATTTAGACTTTGTACTCTTGTACAAACTTGGTTTCACTACATTCTGCATTTCTTTCCCTGCTCAGTAAGTGCTTCAAAGTGCTGTTCAAATCCACCTGATGTGTGTACTCTCGGCTCAAACTTAGGACTTCCTTGAACAGCAAGAGGAGGGCAGTTACCCTGGTATTTAAGTTTTTTCCTGCAGACTGAGTGGAGTCACTTCCCTTTACAAAGACCTTAGGAAGGGGAGACAAGAAGTTCCCCTGACTCCCGGGTATGTGCTCAGGACAGATGCTACTTGGCAACTATGAACATTGTTCAGCAAGGGAGGTGAGCAATGCAGAATGGCATTCTAAAAATTAAACATAGAAAAGTTATAATAGTCTATAATAGTAAATTATTGCAATACTAATATACCTACAGAAATACTAGCAATATATAGAATTTTACTACTTTGCACAGCTAGCAGAGAAATTGGGTTTGAACCTGTTTTTCCAATTTTCTATGTTTTGAGTACAGTTAATAGCAAGTTAGAGAAAGCTGTGGATATCAGAACCCCCAAATAGAGCAGCTACATTGGCAAGACCTTTTGTATTAATATATGATGAGTTAAGGAATCCTTTTTTGTCCTTTATTAATTCTATGTTTGAATTTGCAAACTTGAGGATTCTCACGATTCTTAGAATTCTTCTAATTTCTTCACCAGCTTTTAGTATTTTTTGCATTTTTAAGCATCTCTTGGGATTACGTTATCACTGGGCAATGGCTGCTTTTGTTTGAGAGAGAAGTTGCGAATGTCAGAAACCATATGCTGGAAAAAACAGGAGCAGAGGCTGATGTTTAATCTGTTAATTGGATATAGAGTAGAAAGATATCTCTATTCTTCCATTTTAATCTCTTGTTTGTGCTGAGAAAAGAAGTCTTACAGCCCTGTGATTTATGTTAGAAGCTAGACGTGTGGCCTTTCACTGTGCACTGAAGTGTTTAATATAGCACAGTTAAATACCCTGGAAAAACTTACTTTTTTGGCAGTAAAGATGCATTTATATCCTGAATCATGCAAAGTTATAAGCCTGCCTTTTTGAATAGCCAAGGAGAGCTGGTGTTCTATTGTTATCTGACTTCCCTTTTCTTTCTCACATGCAGAATTTTTATCAAACGTATGAGAAACATACTGTCCTGTTTCAAAGAACAAAGATGCCTGCATTAGCAGTTGTGTGTACAAAAAGATTCAACATAGTGAGTTCCACATAGAATGGCACAGTCAAACCCATAACGCTGAATTATGCATGACATTTTTAATGGTGGAACAAAGAGTAGCAGAAGGAAATGCTGCAAAGTATGTACTGCCTTCGCTGGTTATTAGGCGCTAGTGTACGTGCATGCAAATCCCAAGATATTCTTTGTTGGAACTCTGGGGCTGTGCTATACAAATCAGAGCTGTATGAAATCAATACCTAATGAGGGAAGAATAAATAAGAGAAAAACTGTGGCACAGGGAAGTGCAGAACACATACCAACTTATTGTGCTTTAGGGAGTGAGAAATAACCTTCTTACATTTGGCTGGATGCTGGAAGTATCAGCTAGTGTAAATATTTACTGTACAATAATTGCAAGGATTAGTCTTTTTTGTTAGTCCACAGTGATGATGCCTCTCACTGTCTATTCAGTGAAAATTGGGAGAACGTAGCTAAAATTGTTTACAGAAGGGCTGCTGCATCTTGAGAGACAGCTGTGATCTAAAGACAGTTCATTGAAATTCCATACCCTGTTGTATATATTTTTTACAGTAATTCCATATTGAAACCAAATACTTGGTCTTTGAAAGTTGAAACTGACTTAATGGATCTGCTCTGTAATCTTATGAATATTCAAAAGGTTTCAGTAGAAAACTTGCTAAGGATTCTGTTCCAGTACTGATTTTCTACCCAAATGCACCAAACCGTAGACCAGACATTTTTGAGCCATTTATAATAGTATTACTAACATAGATCAAGGTAATATTTTCTTTTATATATATATATTCTGGACTAGAAAAGTTTATGTTGTAAAAAATCTTCTTGGCTTACTTGATCATTTCTGGTTGTGAAGCAGTTGTTGCTTGCCAGTGCTGGCAGACTTCATCTTGGTGATACCAGGATGCTTGATCCATCCATTCAAGACGCTTTATTGTTGGGTAAGAAAGGCATCCACCCCAGGATTCCCAGTCCTACACACTATGAAAACAAGTTTGGCAGACTTGACCCTGCAGAGAGGTCCCCACCACGCCTCTTCACTTACCTGTGGAGTTCAACCATTTCTCCCCATGATGCCAAACTTGCCCCAAAGGGCACGATAAAACTGCTCAGAGGCCAGTTTTTAGTCTTTAAGCAGGAGGTATTTATTGTAGCAGCGTTGGGGAGCTCCCAGCTCGCGCTGGACAAAGAGCTTCAAATTCTTTAATGCAGGGTTACAATATTTATACAGTTTCAAAAAGAGATTACATCATTTTTATGTGCATATTCATAAGATTGCCATATCTTATTGTAATATTCATACTAGGCAGAGTCCAGGCAGAGACTGAGGCGGAGTCACTTATTGAGGTGTGTTTTTGATGGTCGTTCCGGTTACTTCGGCCTCGAGGGGTCGTTTCTGTCTCTTCTTCCTCAGCTGAACTTTTCAACTTTCTTTATTCTGCTGATCCATGCTGGTGAACTTGGCAAGACTTTCATGCTCAGACCTTCATTCTGCACCTTATCTCCTTTGCATTCCTACTTTATTTTGCTAAATACTTGTTTTTGACATAGATTTGTCTAAATGCATTCATTCTTTACTTGTGCTGTCTCCTTTTTCGGCTAAGTATACATATTCTGTGGTTTATAAGCATCTTCTGTGTTGGATATTATTCCTTATTTAACTAGTTCTCAGCACCTGGCTTCTGTCTCTAGTCAAGCACTACATTCTTGAAGCAAGGAAAACACGAAGCCTGCATCTCAGTGTTCTAAGTTAACTCTTTAGGAATTTTCTTTGTTTCACCCAGCTCCCTCCTTACCAGCTTCCAAACTCCAGCCATGCCTTGCAATGCTGCCTGTAACATCTGCCAGCTGCTGAAGCTGCTGTTGCCTGTCACAAACAGCAATTTCTTATGTCACGTTCAGTAGTTTCTCCATGTTCCAGTACTTCGTTTAACCTCAGGCCAGGCCCTAATTAGTGGCCTCAGTGTTTGCCTGCAGGCCAGGAACTGGCTTGTTGGCCTTTGCAACCACCTCTTAAAAGACAACTCATTGTATTGTTATGAAATGGTGTGTGTTGCCACAGGGACTTTTTGGGAAAACAAAAAAAATGTATTGCTTCTTCTCTGGAAAACTGGACGTGCAAAACTCTGTTCCTAAGTGCATTTCGTTGAAATCAGATGTGCCAAAGTAGTTTCCTCACATATTTTCCTCCCAATTGCAAAAATTCTTTTTTATTTGAAGTGCTGCTTTCCAAATATGCCAAGACTGAAAAAAAGACAAGGGAAAAAGTATTTTTCAAGGCATGAAGACTTACGTTAAGGTTATCCTGTCGTACTAAACTCTGTTGTATTGCCTGCAAAGTACTACTGTATCACCAGCAGTTCAGTGCAAACTTGATTATTGGTATCTTGGTAGCCAAACTCTAGTAGGTCTAACTCAATTTCAGGCTCTCTAGCATCATCCAATTTATAATATCCAGTTTCCAAAATTACGATGTGTTATTACCACTGGTAATGCTAATGTCAATTTGTCTTGGCTTCCCTACACGGATTCTATTTTTATTTATTTATTTTAACTGGAAGTCACGGAGTACACTCAATTGGTTGCTATTTTAACAAGATCTCTGGAGAACTCCTTGACGATGATGCATGTTAATAAGGAAAAGGCCAGAGAGCAATTTGCTACCAAGCAGATACCAGATGAGTGGGCAAGAGTCCCAAGCTGGAAAACCTAAAACATGGAAGGAGTTTGTTAACATGTGCTTGTGCCACACTCAGAACACATGAGGACAAGATAAGAGGGGAAGTCGTTATCTCACTGGAGGCACTAGGAAGGTTCCTGTTGACATCAGAGAAGGCATCACTTTGTCCCTTGTGTTACTTGTGGGTTAGTTAGATACATTTCTATCTTTGCGATTACAGTGTGTGTTTTACTAAAAATGCCTCTTGAAATATTTATAAAGTATAACTTTGTCCCAACTTTTCATCTTTTTTTTTCAGTACAAGACATAATCAGATTTGTCTGGGAAATAAATACTGAGTAGTAGACTGCTTCTGAATGTGCTTTCCAAAGACAAATGCTCCTCAGTGTTTTATGTTCCTAAGTATAACCTTGATATGGTTTTATATGCTAAATACAGGGGGTATTTGAGACATATGATCTTCTCTCTTTCCAGGTGGGCCATGCACAGGTACAGCTCATGCCTCGTTAACCACACCAACCAAAAGATCTTGCGACTCAGGTATGTGTTTTGTGGAGATCAAGGAATTAGGTTTTGCATGATATTTAGCTGTATGGTTGTAGTTTAATAGTAAAGAGTAGTAACCATACCTGGCAAATGCCAAATGAAAATAAATATTGTTGCTTTGATGACAGAAATACATATATCCAAGGATTGGTATGGCAGATAATTCATCTCTGAGAATCCTGTTAAACATAATTCCATAAATACGTTATGTTTTCAGTTAATCTTTGTGAAAACAAGATATGTGCAAGTAATTGGTTTGATTTATGTCTAATGACTGATAGTGTTCTGCAGATCCTCCCTTTGAAATGCAGAGTATCAAGCAGAAAACTGGAGTATATTGACTTTACTTTCCCGGACTGAAGATGCATATTTGCACTGGGACTAGATTTTGCCTGGTTTGGGTCATTTTGATGCCTTATTTTTACATTCAGGATATAGATGGATAATCTCTTCACAGAGCTAGTATTAGTAGTGACAAGTTAGGTCATTGCTGGGCTGAAGTCACTGCTTCTGTATCAGATCTGTCATGAAGAATCATGTGAGCACTCATTCAGGCAGGCAGCCAAGTTACCTACAGTGGCTCAGGTTTCCAGGCTTTGGTTTTACGTGGATCAAGGAGAGCTCATACAATCCTTTCCGCCAATACCACTGTAGGAAGCCATAACCTCCTGCAGAGCGGCAGGGGAGATGTAGGTAATGGTAACATTCTAGCAGTCTGTGTTTCCAAAATAATTTTTGCCTATATTTGCTTTTATGTACCAGTTGAGCCATGTTGAGTGTACAGAAAGGAAAGGTATTAATGTTTGATTAAGGACCCTTATTCTTTAAGGAGCTGAAGGTAAATTTCCTCTGAAGTCGTTCTTTCTAAAAGAATTTCAAGTTACTGTTTACTTAGCAGAACTGTTGTTGATGTGTGATGTTGCAAGTTGGCTTGTTCTGCAGTGCAGGAAGGTTACAGAGAATCTGCATTACCTTGCACTTGGTGCAGGTGTGAACTTCTCAAGTAATACATGGTAATCTGGGACAATGCTTTGAGTATTGTTTGCCAAAGAACACTCTGAAGTTTGGCACTGAAAGATATTTCACCAAACAGGGAGACTGGATTTTATTTTCTGCATTTGCCACTGTATCCCTTGTAAGCTAACCTGCTTTGCTTATGCTTTGTTTATACGTTAGCTGTTGTAATGTCTAACTCTGGTTTTTGTTGCAGGGTAATTTAAAAGCTTGCTGTGGTGCTGTAGATACAGTAAACTGAGGATGCTGTAGACGTATTTTTTAAGAAATGTGCTCATAATTAACAAAAATGCATATAAATTCACTATTTGAAGCATCAAATGGCGACAGTAAAAGCTCCTTAGAATAAGGCAGATGAAGCTACAAGACATGTTGAAAAATATCAATTAAATATTCAGCTAACTTTGCTCAACAGGTATCTTATTTTTGGTTTGTGCTAATGTTTGGTCTCATGGTTGTGTGTTATCTTTTTAGTGTGTTTTGCAAGAAAACAATAAGATATTCTTAATTTGATGCCACAACTATCATCTTAACTAAACCTAATGATTTTATATTACCTCCATTTCATATAATGTTTTTTACATTATTTAGTCAGTAATCTACATACTTTATTTATAGCTCCTTATGCTAATAAACCTTTTACAAGGAGTTACAGTTTTCTTCTCCAGATCTTGAATTTTCAGCAAACTTTCATTTTTTAAAAAAAATCACCATATTTTCATGGGATTTGACAAGAAAACACTGTCTGCAAAATATTACCCAGAAATGCTGTGACATCTTCAGGTATAAAGCAGCATACCATGTAGGTGAACGTTGGTCATGGTTTAACCAGAAGTCCAAAACATAAGCCCCATGTTAGCTACTGTGAAGGAAATTAACTCTATCGCAGCCAAACCCAGCACATTCTTTCACATTACCCTCACTTCAGCTTAGTGTCCTTTCCTAGCAAGGTATTTAAGTGATGCAAGGAATATTTGTTAACAGTACACATTGTGTATAAATTTATTTTCCATGAGTATTCGACATTTCTTCTGCTTGAAAGAGCTCTGAAGGAAGAATGTTGTGTTGGATTTCATCCGTGTAATTTTGTTCACCCTTCAAGCATAGTTTTTGGCTAAACTTCCTTAAATCAGCATTTGAGACAGAAAATTAGAAATTTGACCTACTTATATGTGAGTTCCTTTCAGGAGAGTATTAAGGAAGACACAAACCTTTTATACTTTATTAGCATGAATGTAACAATTGAAGAAAGATCAAAACAATAAATCTGCCAAGATACAGGAAAACTTCTCATACAGAAAAAAGCTTTTTACCCAATGCACTTGTCAACCTGCACGCTGTAGGAGCTGTTCCGATGAAAAATAGTATTATGATACCAAATACTGGGTTTTTTCCTCCTGTTCACCAGAGTCATCACTGTGGTAAAAAGTATTTCTATTCCGTTGTGCCCACAGGACAAGGGTTATAGAAAAAAGAATGAATAAAGCCTTGCAATCATTAGTTTGGATGATGCCTCAAAGGTTTTTGAGAGCCAGCAGTCTGAAGATTTTGTAGGGAAAAAATGGGACTGTGTGGCCTAGTGTATAGCCTCTTACATATTTTGATTTGTCTCCTAATGGTTAGGTAATGTGATGATTGATGACAGATTCTGGGAGGGTTACTCTAGTCTGCAGGGCATCCAGCTCCCATTTATATCAGGTACCCATGTTGTGGAAGTGCAGTACCAAGTGGCATATTACTCTTGTTTTTCTGCTGTGCAACTTTAATGATGATTTACTACGCAACTCTGAACAGCCAGATTTTAAAATATTTTCATGCAGCTTAAAGAAACATGGTAAAAAAATCGATGGAACTGTGTGAGCATGCTCAGTTAGTTTTTAATTGTATAGTAGAGAAGGTGGTAGAAAAAGGCAGATAAAATGTGGTAATGATACAACCAATTCATACATTATATCCATAAAGTCGGTGAGGTTTTAAGTACTTTATTTCTCTGTAGCAGTTCCCGAGAAATGTTTATCTGTAATACTTTGTATAGTTGTGTGTGTAGATAGCTCACATTTTATGAGAATATCTGTCATAGGTTGGTTATGGTAGTGTTTATATTGTGCAAGTTGAGTATCCAACTCTTTGCTCTTTGTGTTTTCTAGTTTAAAATTTGAGTCTAGAAGATGGAAATAATTCTTTCACTATTTGGGTCAAGTGGCTAAGCAGGCCTGTGGTCCATTTTGAAGTTTTGAGTTTATTGATGTTCTTATACTAAGACATGTGCTTGCTTGTAGCAGTGCCAGGAATCTTAATGCTTTGAGGCTGAACCTGTAAAATCAGAGGACAGCCTTTTAGGAGGTAAAGAAAGGTCATGTTGTGGAAAAAAAAGCACACAGATTTTCAGCCAGAGCCAAACCCACAAAATCATTAAACTGACACAATAATTTTTTTATCAATCTCTGAGTGTTGAGTAAGGACAAAAGGACCTCATACACCACTAAATAGATACTGCTTTTTTTACTTGCTCTGAAGTGTTAAATGCCTGAGCAAAAAATGCACTGAAGACTATTGAAGGGGGCTTTATAGCATTAAACCAACTTTGAAGTATGTTTTTCATTGGTGTTCCAAGGGACTATTAAGGTGTTCTTTAGTGTTTGACTTCTTGAGGGCATTGTGTTAGAAATCCAACCTTCTTGGAACTCTTTCACCAACAGGAAAGTGATGATAGAACAGCCTTTGAGCAGCATAATAAATTACCCAGCCCTAGCAATAATAGTGCCCATTAGGGACGCTCTTCCCCCCAACACGCCACTCAGTTTCCAGCTGTACTAATAGAACAGCACATCAA
The DNA here is from genome assembly GCA_013396735.1 of Grallaria varia. Taxonomy (NCBI): domain Eukaryota; kingdom Metazoa; phylum Chordata; class Aves; order Passeriformes; family Formicariidae; genus Grallaria; species Grallaria varia. Next base: position 100,188 of record VWZG01006142.1, on the reverse strand, counting down.
GCAAGGCTGTAAATAAAAGTTACAGTCTAATTGGTGGGTGCTGAAGTGGAACGGACAAGAGCTGAGGCATGGAGGTCTTATTACTACTCATCAGCAATTATAAACAGGATAAAGTGTCTGGGACTTGCACTGATGCTGCAAGAGCTAATAGAGACGGGGAGATGACACTGTACCATGATCAGATGATGTATGTTGATGGGTTTTTACTACCTCATCTTATTGCCTATTTCTGTGACAGGCTGTATTATCTGTTCTGTGCTTCCTGCTATCTGGGTGGACAGATTGGTTTCCTCTCCTACTCATTATCTAAGAGCCTTCTCAAAGTGTTATGATTATTGTAGATTAAAATCCTTCTAATGGTAAAGATCATAATAGTCATACCTGTAAACAAATTAAGGACTTGCTCTAATTGTGTTATTTATTTTTACTATCAACTATTTCAACTTTAAAAAGTCACTCTCATTCATTAAAAATAGTGGATATGGTTCATCTGAACTTTCTTTTACACTGAATTCTTGCCAAGGATTTTAGTCTAAATGAGTTATAACTAGTGTGCTTGGAGAATCCAGAGTGATGGATTTGGGGTCAATATATCAAAAAGTTTGTTAAAAGTCAGCTATAGTTGTGATGATCCTGACCTCTTGAGTTTTAAAAACTTCATCTGTTCTGGTAACGTTTAGTAGCGCGCTTGTTCTCACGTAATAATTGAGGTTTTTTTTTTTAAGTCTTTCTTGATTTTTATATAGAACAGTCTAGCACATTTCTGTGCTAGACATCTAAATCATCTCTTTACAAAACTGTAGTGAAAAAATGCCTTGAAATTTAGTCAGTACTTGCTTTGATCTAAAGAGAAGTTTTGCAGGCATCTTCGTAGTTTGTACATTAATCTCTCACGCTGTTTACTTTTGAAGATAATTTTTTTCTGAGTAGAGAAAAATAACAGCATTTGGAAATGAAAAGGTGTGCAGCAGCATGACAGCAAGTCAAATCAGTGACTGCTATCCTTGTCTATTCAGTACAGCCAGGATAAAATAAATAGATCATTTTTCTCTCTTATAGTACTAGCACAGGAATACTTACATCTGATTGTGCTAAAGTGCACTAAACTGAGATGAATGGAAACTTTTCATAGTATTTCTTTGAAATTAACTTTCATATTTACTGGTTTGCAGGTGTACATGTTCTTTGTATTGTTCATAAAGTGAGAAGGCTAGATAGTTGAAGTGGCCACAGGGGTGAAAAATGTGACATGGCTATGAGAGACTGCTGTATAGATGAAATACAGATTCTTACAGACTGTGCTTTGAAGATGTATATAAAACCTTGATGTTTACTCTGCATGAAGCGGAAGGCTGGACTAGGTGACCTCCAGGAATCCTTTCCAACCCAATTTTTTCAGTGACACTAACAGAAAACAATTATTATCTGAGTGATTAAAGATATTTAGTCGAACCTCAATAGCATTCATACTACTTTGTGGGAACTGAGGCTGGCAGATTCTAAAAGTACAAGCTGACATTTAGTGCCTCGAAGCACTGCAGAGAAGAGCCAGGAGAGAGACTTGTGGGAAGGTGGGAGAATTGGGATGGTCAGTGCAGAGAGCTGGGAGAACAGTCCACACAGCAGGGTACTCTGGAGACATTAGCAGGATAAGTGACCTGTGCTTTGTTGAGAGAGACTCTCCTATCCTGAAAAGATATGTGCTGCTGCCCTCAACGCCTTCTCACCACATTTTCTCCATAGTCTGATAGGTTTTCTTCAGTCTGGTTGATGAAATTGTTGCCAGATACAAAATTGTACATTTTCAAGATCATTGTCTTTTAGAATTTAGATATTACCATTTTTTACTAAAGTCTTAGGGAATTATGGCAAAGGATTTATCTTCAAATCCATTGCAACAAGAGAGTAAATACTATATCCTTTATTTTGGTTAAAATGAAGCACCTTTACCTTGAATATTTTTTAGTGGTTTCATGCCATGTTTAGTTTTCTGAACTCTCAGGATCTCTCTGATCAGTAAAGTGACTTTTGATAGCAGATACATAGTCTATTGAGCTTACTTGGCACTGTGCACCCATCAGCTCTGAATTCTTTGTTTCATGGCCACAGGCTGCTGGAATAGCTTTAAATAAGCCACATCTCCATTAATTTGAAGGGCAAAGAAATCAGGGTTGTATGTCTTGCATTTCTGACCTACAACCTATTGGAACAGGATTGAGGTAGCTTAGGATTTGCTTTAATTTTGATTGGGTTTGTCCAATAGCAAGACCATATCGAGGATGGTGCAAAAAATAGTTGAGATAATTAACTTTAAAAACCTGACTCCTGTCAGGCTGAGGAATTGAATTGATTTCACCTGAGCAGTTAGCACCCTGATCTGATCTGTACAGATCAGACAGCTTCCTTAGTGGTATGCTTTAGCAAATAAGACACCGATTTTTATAATTTTTTATTTGTTCTTTTATTACACTGGAGATTCTTTTTAAGAAGGTCAGCATTAAATAACTGTTACTGAAATATATTTGAAACAAATAGCCACTTATATTTACTTTTTAAATTTTTTTTTGCTATTTAAAACACATGTAGCCTGCAGGGAACTAATCCATGATCCTATTCATAACGTACATTTTGATGTTAGGGCACGAGGTGTCTTCAGGTGAAGGTCTCTGTTCTGACTAATTATTTCAGTGAGCGTCAAACAGCTTCTAAGAACAAGTTTTCAGTATTTTCATTTAGATGATAATTGTCATAAGGACCTTAAAAATATATGAAGGTAATTTTAGAGTCTCTTGGGAGTATTCTTTAGTCTGTTGAGCATACACGGGGGAAGGTGTATCTTCCCACAAAGTGAGGACCTTGTTTGTATGGCAATTTAGTGACCATACAAGTACTTCTTTTTCCTATTCGTGTTCCAAATAATTTTCCATAACATAAATTCAGGGAATAACTAATGAGACCAACATCTTGGGGCAAAAGAGGGTTAAAAAAGGGCTGGATGTAAGATACAAGACAGTGCATGTACTGTTGCATCCTCCCAGTTTCACTGGTCTGTTCTACCTCTCCTTTTGGTCTTTGGTTCTGATGAGTGTAGAAGCTTCCCAAACATCTCCTTTCCAAATACAAAGTCCAGCCTGGCTTCTGATGGAGTGCAGACAGCAAGCAGGTGTACAGGAGTTGTCTTCTATGCCCAGACTCATTGTTTTTCCTCCAACAAAAATTGCTAGAAAAAGTAACACAAAATACAAGCTGATTTGTAAGCTTTATTTAAAATAATGGAATCAAACCCAAGTGTACTTTGAAGATAGATTAGCTGTACATTTCAGAACCTACTCACAATGCATTCAGTAACATTTTTATCAAAATAAAAGAGCTCTTAGGTTTTCTTTTCCTTGACATTAATCAGTTGCAGTCCTTGGAACTGTGGTCTCTCATTGCAAGATCGCTGCTGCTAATGGCATCACTGAGGTTCTGCAGTTAATGACAAATCAGTTTTTTGAAAGATAAATATTGAAAATACGGGGTTTTTTCACTGCTAGCAGGCAAGGGTTCTTTACAATTCCTGTTCTGAATCTCTTTCTTAGCCTTGGAAAATCCTCATTACACCAGTGGGGGGAAGGGTCTACTAAGGAAAACTCTGTGTATGAATGAAAAATAACAGAGCAAGTATTTTCTATATAGAACTGGGTTTAGGCTATTAGTTTGAAGAATTACCTTCCTGAATACAGTATACCATCTGATTGATGAGGACATGGCTGGAGTATACCACTAGGATTTGGAAGCAGAGCAGCACCGCTTATTCATGCTCTCTGGGGCTGACTAGCAAATACGCAGTATTTATAACAGTATCTATTTTTGTTAATCCAATATTAGAGAATTTCACAAAGCATAAGAGGACTGTCATTAAAGTCAGCAAAACCAAAACTAGTAATGCTGAATGATTTTGAATTTCCCATTTTATCAGAACCAGTGTGAACTTACTTGTATATATTTCTACATACATATTCATATATGTAAATGTGCATGTACTACTTAGGTGCTGTGGAAAGGCCAGGATGTTTATGATTCACCTTCATAACATTTTCATCATGTATATTCCCATGTTACGGTTTTTTCTTCCTTCTTGTGTCCATTCTTCCATTTAGCTATCTGTATATGTGCATTATCCCTTCACTTAATGATGCTGTTCTGATTATTCAAGCCAGTCACAATGTCATTTGTAGCTCAACTTTAACTGTCACCAGAATTTGCTTTTGTCCCTCTCCCAACCCTAGCCTTGTGCTGCTAAAATACGTAATTTAATAATGAGAAAAGAAGTTCATGTTGACAAATGTAAAATATTTTTTGAAAACCATTGATTCAAGTGTTTTGGCTTTTTTTCTTCTTCTGGCCCTTTTTCCTCTTCTTCTGGCCTTTTTAAGGTTTGTTCTTTTTAATAGTCTGAATATATGAAGGGCCTGAGTTGCTGTTTGTCAACTATTAAAAAAGTACACTGACAACCTAAACCAGCTTCCCGTAACATCCTTAGAAGAGTATCAAGCTTCTACCCTGCATCAGTTACCCCCAGTAATTGAGACAACAAGAATTCAGTCTTGTGCCTGCAGATACCAGCAGCATGTCTGTGTATGATTTTGCTGTCAGCAGCTGTTTTTAAACATGTTCTTCAGGTGTTTACCCTTGGAGCATGAGATGAACAGCAGGCCAGGTGCTCTGCAGGACTGTCCAGCCTGTTCTCTCTTCACAAGCTCATCTGCTGTTGTGGGCTCTTTTGCCTGTTGGTGTAATTCAGGAAAGGAACTCCATTCACCTAGTTACCTAAACAAACAAAGTGCTTCTTTCAGTCAACAGCAACAGAAGTGGTCATTGCCTTAGGAGATGTGTTAACTAATTGAAATTTCCTAAATTCGTCACTCAAAGGAACTGTTCAGTACAGGAGACTGAATACATTTAAATATGTGCTTGTTTGACTCAATTTGGTATGAGTAAAAATGTTTGAGAAATAAATGGACATTTCTAGTAACTAAAGAAATACTCATATCAGAGAGTGTGGGGGAGTAATGCAAAAATGTAACTATAAAACAGGTGCAGTACAGGAGCCTAAATATGAGATGAAAACTAATTAGCTTTTTGCTTAATTCAACAATTACAAATTTTATTGACAAGAAAGGATAATATGGGCATTTTCACACTTCTTCTAATTATATCCTAGCTTAAATGCATGCAGGAGTCTAAGTAGTTCACTATTTGTCGTACAATTTTCAACATGCACCAGATTAAGTCTCTTCTGTTTCATTAGAGATGGTAGTTAACAGCCTCATTAGGTAACACTGCAGTATAGTATGCTTCCTTTTTGACAGATGATAATACTGACAATACAGGTTTAGAGAAAAACCAAAAATGTGAAAGATAGGAAGGAATTAGTATATTTATTTTTTTTCCTATCCATGAATCTCAGAATTACAGAAAGGCTGAGGGTGGAAGTGACCTCTGGAGATTGGTTCAACCTCCTTGCTCAGAGCAGAATCACTTTGAGCAGGTTGGGGGCCATGCCAAGTCAGATTTTGAGTATCTTTGAGGATGGAGCCTCCACAAATCCACCTGGGCAACCTGTGCCAGTGTTGGGTCTCTCCTACAGTAAAAAAGTTTTTTTTTATGTGCAGATGGAATGTTACCAGAACTATATGTATGTTTATGCTCCCACACTTTTCTGTTTTCTTGAAATCATATGCCAGCATTTATACTCATCCACACAGACAGACAGACAGACAGACAGACAGACAGACAGATAGATAGATAGATAGATAGATAGATAGATAGATAGATAGATAGATAGATATCCTCTTTCCTAGAAATACATGTTATTTGTGCCAGTTCTCGTTTTGGAGAAGCAACGCCATGCTTGCACTCAAAGCAACACAAGCTATTCCTTCTATTTTTTCTTTTCTGTTTTTTATTGTTCATTAAATAAAATCCAACACTTCAGTTCACTGTCTGTAACAGAATCCTTTTTTGTTAATCTCTGTTTCAAAGGGGAGAAGGTGTATTTTTCTGTCAGAGTTTGAAGCACATCAGTAATGTTTTGCATTTGGAAGGTCTTATGGCAGCTCTTTCAGTTATGTATTTCAAACAGCTAGACTGAAAGTTGTATGGGGTTTTTATTGGTTGTTTTTACTCATTACAGCTGGAAACAGCTACTGTTGCATGGTTGGTGGTGATGGATGAGAAATAATAACTTACATAATGCAACTTGTGGGAGTTATTTATAGTCTGCAGTGTGATTTCATGGAGAGCCTCCTGAGGCAAAGAAGCGAGTGATGGGATGCGAGTTCTGTAGAGTCTATTCCTATGTGGTCTCTCTGTTCCACATTGTTTAGGGACATTGAGTTTTAGTGAAGTTGCTTTTAAACACTGTGGAGGGGAAATAATAAATTGTTGAAATTGTGATGCTAAGGGCACTGCGATGATACTAGAAAAGAGAATGTGTGGTTAAATGTTACCAAAGGGTTTATGTAAGATTTTTTGAGATGTGTCTGTAGTGTTTTAAGAAAAACTGAGGTGAATTTACAAAAAAAAATTAATTTCTTATGAGCACAGCTTTGAGATGCAGTCATGATTGTGTGAGATATTCATTTCAGTGTAAATGTCAGAGTTTCAGAATACCTTTTTCCATAGCACTATACGGCAACAGGAACAGACTGAGATGGTCCCAGTTGTTAAACTTGGCTCATAAAGTGTTAATCTTGAATATCTGTCTCTTTGTTAATAGTCAACAACCAAATGGGTTTTAGAGCAACTATGTTAATTTTCGGTTCATTTGAAGTAGAGGAGGTGATTTTAAATGATGATTTTGGTAAATGTGAAAGGAAAGATTTGTAAATTTCCTCTAGATGAAATTTCTAATGCACAGTCAACATGCCAGGGAATTAAGTAATCCCTCATCTAACAATGGAATAATGAGAGGGAAAAAAATCAGCTAGAAATTGGCAACAAGCTATTGCTCAAACAGTAGTTAATCCCTGTTACATAGTTATTGTCTGTGACAATTTAAGTTTCTTTGGGGACAGAGATTTTAACAGCTCGAGCTTCTTTTACAATAGTTTCGGTGGAGATGGCAGTAATATTTGAGGGTTCATTAAATATTGCTCTTTCTCATGTTCGCACAGACAGCTGAGATCATAAATGCCAGTCTGTCAGTGTGATGGGTTCTTTATGAAAAGAGAAAAAAACCTGAGTGCCTCAAAAGCTGTCATGAAACCAGAGATGAAACCGATTCATCTTCTTGAAGCAAGCAGCAGTAGAGGAGGGATCCTCTTTCTCTTACTATTTTCCAGTCTCTTCCATCCTCCCTCCTTCCCTGTTACAGCTTCTCAGCCCACATCTCTGTTGGGTCGAGAGCGTCTCAGCCTCCCTCCAAAGTGCCATGAAAGAGCAGTCATGATTGTTACTGAAACAATGTGCATGCAGTCTGCAAACTCCTCCAAGGCAGGAGAATAAGAGAGTGGACTTCTGCTCAGACACCATTTATTTGAAAAATTTTGAGGGGAGAACGTGAGTAATGAAGATGAGAAGAGTGACAGTGAGGAGCAAATATGAGTTTCTGTCCATGACACAAGAGTTTCAAGGACACTGCTCTGCTTGTTGATTCCAGACAAGCCTCCAGTTTGTCTTGCTCAGCTAAATTACTTTGTTGTCTCATTTCAGATGGGTGTTTGAAAGAGTCACCACAATTAGAAGGATCTCCATCATCAGATACCGATTAGAAGATTCCTTATTTTTTAACTATGAATTAACATTGTGATAAGATTGTCAATGGCAGTTACTCTGCTGAGCAGTTTCTTTGTGAAATTTTGGAGATCTCTCATCCTTATTGTTTTTTCTTCATTTTTACGGAGAAGTTTTATGATTTTTAATATCTGCAGGTAAAAGGAGAACATTTCTTTTTCTCTCAGACTGGGTATTTGTTGGTTTAGATGTAATGCTAAAGTGCAGATTGGGTGGGGAAAATGTTTCTTAAAAGCAAAGGAAGAAGCAATTCTTTTTGCACAAACTATCCTTGTGAGGAGAGCCACTGTCAGTCACTGGCTGAGAGAATCCTCTTCTCTGTAGCCTTCTTTGATTGTTTAATTGTTCACACTGCGAATTTACTCTTGATTCTAATTGCAGCACTTCAGCCTGTTCATAGGAATTTTTTTCTGCTGCAGTCCAGGTAGTAAGGCTGTGTATAACAATTTGCTTTGGCTGTCAGATCTCTGAACTTTAGTATTGCAAGATTCCAGGTGCTGGAACATTTACTTTGTATCTTGTATTGCTTGTGTCAGTATTTTGGAAGGCAATGATATCTGGAAGAAATGCACACACAACTGAATTTAAATGTTCCCAGTTTCTGATCTGTTCTTTCCCCTCCCTCATTGTACTTGTCTACAAGAAGATGTAAGCACCTGTGCTGTTGGTCAGGTTTGTAATGAGAATGGGCTTGGGCTTGGGCTCATGTATTCAAGGCGTGGTGCAGTCCAGGAACATCGGGTTAAGTTTACCTCAGTGTTAAAAGTGATTTAATTTATGACAGAAAGATACACATTTTAAAATATGAGATAGCAAAATTTTCATTTCTGTGATACTCACCAGCTTATGCTAATATTCAGTTAGTCATTACCAATTAATGGGAACTGTATAATTAAATATTTTAATTTATGGGTCTGCTAGCCTGTCTTGGGGTGGCTGTTTTTCTCATTAAGGCGCATGGTTTAATTAACTGACTAGACACTAGCTGATTCATACCATGAATCCCTTATTTGGATTTTATTATAAGCAGACCACTATGGTTTCCATCACCTTAATTCAGAATGCCAGATTTAGTTCTGAGAACTACCAGAGTGGTGTATGTTTCCAGAAGCAAAGATGTGTAAGAACTGTGGTAAATGTTCCAGAATAGCAGTGTATGTGTTTCTCCAAGTAATGAATAAACCACAAATCATGTAGTTCACCATCCTTGGCAACAAGGTGGGATGGAACAGGTTTTTACTGAACACTGAGTAGCCAGGTTAAAGTACACAAACTGCCTGTTGAAGGGAACAACCTTCACTCGAGGCTAGCCTGGTCTTCTAGGTACTTTGCAAACAAGTGTCCGTATGATAGGACTCTTGGCCTGGGAGCATGAGTTGGGATCTCTGTTCAGAGTGCCAGGCAGTCTGCTCAGAGGATCTTTCCCTTGGAACACCTTCTGCAGGGTTTTAAGACAGGACTAATTTTTCCATAACTGTATTAATTCATTTTGCGCTACTTTCCTTTCTTTGTCAAGACTCCTGCACAGTCAAGCATACAAGAGTGGAGTACGTTATGTACTGAATGTCAGTTTAGGCGTAATAGATATATTTTGTAAGGTGTAAATTTTAATCTATGACACTGCTCAAAAAGGCGTCTTTCTTGAGTCACACATCAGATAAAATCATTGCAGCTTAATAAAAACTTACCACCTGTATACTGTGCAGAAAGCAGTTCACTATACTATGAAATGTGAGATAAGGAGACTCGGTACTTATTGTAAGGCCAGGCACATTTTCAGCATATTTTAAGAGCAATATGACAGAAATAAAGTAGGCTTTAGTGGAGCAAGTTGTGTATTTGTAATGGCTGTAACATTGGAGAGTCCAACAACTGGAAAAACACTGTGACACAAGGGCTGAAATGCAGGTAAGAACTGTGCGTTAGTCTATATGGCATGTGAGGATCCAGGGAAAGTTAACAGAGCAGGACAGAGGGAGAAGTGGGAAGGTATTTTGAGTCTGACTTCTTTAAGTGTTTGCTTAAAAAAGTCATTATGTTGATAAACAGTGGATCAAGTAAGGTAACTGACATAACAAGGATACAGACAGTGTTTTGGCCACAGCAGTTACTTTTTCCTGTGTAATCCAGGACAGCTACACAAAGTAGACAAAAGCAATGGAATCTTAAAATAATGGAACAAACATGTCCAGTAAGTTACCATCCTGCCAAAAAGATACACTTACCTTGTTGTTTGTTCGAATAATGTCCTTTCAAAATGGATTTAACTTGAACTAATTTTTTTCCTTGATCACTATCATATGCTAGAATGCTGACTGATTGCAGTAATGGCTTTCAGCAGCTCCTTGCAGCACTACAACAAATGATTTTAGTACAGTTGGGATTAAATTTGTTTACAGTTCCTGATACAACACTGATTCTGCCATGCACAGGTTTGGTAAGGAAAAAATGTCTTTTCTAGCCTGTCCTGACTTGGATTGCAGAGCAGCAGATCCACTGAAATCTGCTGGTTTTGACATGTCACAAAAACAAGGCTTGAGTATCCCACGTTCCAGTCAGTAATGTGCATTTCATGTGCTACTCTAGAACCCTGGTCAAGATACTCTCCCTTGTAAAAAACAAACAAAAAACCAAATGAAACCCAAACAAACAGCCCCCCAAAACAAAAAAAAACCCAACAAATCAATCAAAAAATCAACAACAAAAAATAAACAAACAAACAAAGACAAAAACCCCCAAAGAAGGCCCTGTACTACCTGAAGTAAAACTGTCCTGAACTTCTAACTTCTTATGCCTTTGCACATGCTATTTTCTTAAAAGCTGGATATAAAGTTATTATGCAAATAGTGTTCTGACTAATTCTTTAAAAATGGCTAAGCATTTGGAATTTGTACGAAGTATGTACAGATCGTGCTTATTTTGTTTAGGTTTGTATTGTTGGTGTATACTAATTTACATTTAAATTGTTAGTCATGTGGAAAGAGAGGGGTGCACAGTATGGTGCTTTCATGTACTGCCTTCAGTCATAAGAGTTACAATTTACGTGCTGTGCCTTAAAAATCTCCCTCCTGCCCAGGGAGAAAATAGGTCGAACTTGTGTTCAGTTGTTTTTTTCATCAGCAGCTTCTTTCAGTTAGTTTGTGTGTAGAAACGAAGAAGGCATGCGGGAGAAGCTAAACAAGATGACAGATGAAGCCTGCAATTGTTTAGGATGGTGTGTGCTCTACATGTATCTCTGTATGACCCAGCCATGGCTGGAAGGAAGCGAATCACTTCACTTTATATTCAGTGTTGACAGCAGGAGGGGTTCTTACAGGGAGCAAAGATAATTTGTCCTTTACTTGGTGCTCATTTTGGTTGTTAAGAAAACATGTATATGCAATAGAATGGGAAGTATCACACTGCTTGGTGGTGACCCCAGCTGAAACCAATGTACCTTCAGTCTACCCAAAGGGTTGCCTCGGCAAGGAAGTTCTAATATTTTTCCTAAAATATTTGTTGTGAATACAACAGATTCACAGTCGGAGAATGAGGCTTCTCCTGTGAAACGGCCACGGCTACTGAATGACAGTAATGACAGACCTGAAGAAACCAGTCGATCCAAACAGAAGAGTAGACGTCGATGCTTCCAGTGCCAAACAAAACTGGAACTAGTACAGCAGGAACTGGGATCATGTCGCTGTGGTGAGTACTATTTGTCAGTAGCGTCTGGCTTTGTAACGCAACTGTGCTCAGATCCATATCAGAGGTGGATATACAGAGAACACTTGCATTTTTTATCTTTCAAAGATAAAAAACTGGTAGCAAAAAGTTATAATTAGTTTCTGTCTAATTTCCCCTTTAAAATTTTGACCTTGATGTGCTGCCTTGTCTCGAGATCTCAGATGTTAATGAATTTAGACGTCCCTGTAGGGCGGAAGAGCATCAAACCCACTTGACAGGAGAAGAAACACAAAGTACATCAGGAAATATGCAAAGATGAGAAAGTTTCTACAGAGTGTAAAGGAACATAGGTCAGCCTCTGCATTCTGCATGTTATAGTATTATTAAAAACTTAAAACCAAAAAAACTTCTAACTGAAAATATTTTCATTCTCATAGTTAGTTCTTGATGGGGGAAGACTTGTTCACAGTATGCTTAAAATCATCTAACTTGGCTTTTCCAAAGTTGATGACACTGTTCAGTCATGTCAGGATATTCCCATGGAGACAGCTGATTTGGGATTTCATATTAAATGCAAATTATCTTTCTGAAACAATAATTAATGTGACTAGATTCCAGAGATGTTCTCTCCTTCATGGAGCAGTTTTGTTCATAACCGGTTTAAATGTGCTCATTAGACACAATGATGATGCATGTGGTAGTTCTACCTGCTAATTATTTTTTCATATTATCATGTATTGAAAGCTTGCATTGTGCTCTCTGACAGTGCTTGAGTTGATATATTTGGAGAAGTTTGTTTTAGTTACTTCACTGTGTCTCAGTAGGGGGATAATTTCTAAAGGGGGATAATTTCCGAAGGAGACAATAGGCGCAATTTATGTTGTACCTGTGAAATATAGAATATTGTGTTAAAAACATTTTCTGGGTAGAAGGCATGTCCTTCAGAGCAGCAGTGTGGAGAGGAAGGATTGGCTAAATTAGTTACAAGGACTCAGATCTCGAATCCGATACTGAATACCAAACATTGAGTGAAGTGATAGAAAACTGCAAAGTTTTCGTGTTAGCCTTTGTTCTCTTTTTCAGCCTATAGAGATTACTGTTGTGTTGTGCTCTGTTGGACGTGACATAGACCTTGTTTCAGATACTGGAGCGCTGCATAGCGTACATCGTCTGTGAAGCCACCAAACATGATATCAAAAGCTGTAGTGTTGAAATTCTTGTTATGGAATTCATGTGTCAGTATTTTTTGAAGTAGCTGGTAACATTTTTATCAAACTGAAGAGATTCAGAGCTATCAGTGACACTTGGGTGTGGCTCTTTCTGCTCAGCGTGATAGAGGCAGGAGTTTCTGCTCTTGGTCTGCTCTTATCATATTTAAAATGACTGAAGCTGCTCACAGGTACCTGACCGAAATAGAAGAATCCTCCCTAATATCAGGAGCAAAACAGTTAAAAGTTGGAGGAGGATTAGCTGTTATGATGTATCATTAATCTTCTCTGCAGTCTGCAATACTGGAGCTATATAACAGCAGTGAAGTTGAAAGCAACTTTTTAGAAGTCCTTCTATTGATCAGAAATGTTTTTAAAATTATAAAATAAGACCTGCCTTTTTTTTTATTTCCTCTAAACTGGATTATAGATTTATCTAGTGGGTTCCTCTCAGGTTTTTTTGAAGTGGTTCCACAATTCAATGCAGTTGCAATATAAGTGTTGTAGGAATTATTCTTTAAATTGTTTCTACCGGTTATATATAGCTTTATGGAAATATTTCTGTTAAATTTCATAGAATATTTTAATTAAACATTAATATGAAAAAAATTCTAGGTTCTTCAGCAGTAAGTGACAAAATGAAAATTTGCATTCGTATATTACATCCTATATAGTTTAAAGTTTGTATTACATTTATATTCCACACATTTAATGGGAGAAGTAGAAGGCAGGAATCTATTTCCATGCTTACAACAGGGCTGAAAAAACTAGAGATCTTTGGTTTGTCTGTGCAGTTTCAGTGTTTCATTAGCACTGTATTCAGTGTGTGTTATCTATAATGAAATGCTCTCATGTGTGATGTGAATGTAGGCATACACTGTGATATTTACTTTTAATAGTCATATTAATAAGAAGCAAGCAAAACTGCCACTGAGCAACACAGATTATCTCAGCTTCACATCACCTGAGCTGCTTTACCAATACTCATCAGCACATAGCTGTTGTCATTTTTAAAGATGCTGCCTTAGAAACCTTTCTAAGCAACTTGCCCTGCTATCTGTAAGATTAGATTGCTTTAGGTCATGAATGGCAATCCAGATCAAAAGCCCTGGGTAGGAGGTGGTGGGAAATGGAACAGAATAAATATGTTAAATTCTCATTAGTTTGAAATATTTCCTAAGTCCATATGTGACCGGGTTATCCTTTTTTGTCATAATGTGAAGCACAGGTGATGATGCATGTTCAACTGGAGGGGGGTGAAATGTAATCAACTGGTGTAAAATAAGCACATACATTCTTCAAAAGTAATGGTCAAAGTAGAACACTGTTTGATTTGCACTTTGAACTACTGCTACTAAATTCTTGGCATCTTAACCCTTAACTGAAGCAATGGGGAAAAAATGGGAAAAAACTCTCAACTTTAAACCTTAGAAGAAATTCTGATAGTCAAGATCAATGAAAAGACAGGCATCATCTTCAGAACAACAAACTTACGTATTTGCTTGGATGTAAGGAAAAAGAATTTACCACATAGAAATGTTGTTCCAAAGCTGTGTCTGAAATACTGTTGTTAAAATCCAAATTAACGCCGCAGAACAGCAATTTTACTGTTTGCTGTTACACATCTTGTCCTAGTGTTGAAAATACTGGAAATCATCTCATTTTTTGATGAAGTGACCTGGTGACTCTTTCAGTGAGATTTTTAGTGAGACATAGTGGAAAGCAAAATACGTACATAGTGGAAAATGTTTTAATGTAGATGTATCTGCAAATACTGATCCAGATAACTGGGACTTGTCCAGAGGGTCACAGCTTTTTTGAAAATGGGACAGAGAGAGTGGGCTGCTGCTTTACAGCAATTCAGAGATCTTTGAGGGATCTATATTGGCTCTGGTCTCCTGTAAGACCTGTCCAGAGAGAGGTGATGTTGCTGAGCTCAGTCCCTTGACACTACATGGAATTTTAGACAGATTTGACAGTGCTGCAGGGCTTTGCTGGGAAGAAAAACAATTCAGTACTGAGAAGGGAGTTCCAGCAATTCAAACACAACATTTTTCAGATGTAGAAAGATTTGTTTGTTTTTATACACACATTCTCCCAAGATCTTTTTTCATTCTTCTTCTGCTGTGTTCAAGTTATTAACTGCTGACAAGAAACATCTCATAAATAATGCTTAAGAGCCATTGCTATATAAATTGAATGTGTTATGAATTGTGATGGGCCTTTTTGTAGCATACTATGCCCGGAGCAGGAAGAACAGAGGATGTCATTTTCATTAATTTCTAATGAGGTGCCAATTAAAGCTAAGGAAGGAACTCAGGAGGGAAGAGTCACAGAGCTCCCCTGAATCCTGTACCCTGGAGCTGTCAAATGAGTGTGCTGCCAAGCCTCCTCTGAAAGTTCCAGTAAATTACAAACTCATCCAGAGCTTACACAGACAAATTCGGCTTCCCTTTGATCTTCAAAAGAGCAATTTGTAAGACGAGTTCTGAGCCTTTTCACACAGCAAACTGGGAGAAGTGATAGGAATTGTTAATTGCTGATGCACTTTGCAAGCTTCAGTGAAAAAGAGAAATTTTTAAATGAATTCTCATTTTGTGCCTCTGACTGGATAACCTTTAAATCAGCACAACCAGAACAAACTCAGCTGCCTGTGACATGTTTCTAGGTGACAGTACAGAAGGCATGTTCTCCAGACAGCAATGTTCTCTAGTTTGGGGTGGATGGACCTTTCATTAGTTTAGTGTCTTAGGATGGATAATGATTGTACTGAAATAATGTGTTTATTTAGTATTAGATTTAGGTGACAGATTTTTCATCAAAGAATTGCAGGAATTATATTCTTCAAGTTACGCTCCGTTACAGCATTTTTATAAGCAGTCCGAAATCAATTGCTTGTGAGCCTTGATCTGAAAATTAAGTTGTTGTCTCAATGATGTGATAATTTGATGGTTATTACAAACTTATTTCAAAACTATGGGCAGGAATTTGTGAGTGAAAGTAGCTATATAACACAGTTTTGGAAATATATTTGAAAAAAAGGCAGGTTAATTATTCGTAAATTACGCTATATATTTCTAGGCCTAGTCTTAATTACTTGACCACATGTACATTGCAGTGTCATAGTATTTTGCAGCAAGAGGTGATTCTGGTCCCACTTGCTGTGTAAAGCCAACACAGAGAAGTCTGCAGTGGTCTTTTTGTTGGTATTGCATGGGAGATACAAGGATAGTCTAGATGATCAGTAAAGGAATTTCACATCTGTCATGTCAGATCCGCTTCGAGTCAGCAATTAAAGAAAAAATAGTATAGTGTGCCAGCTTTGCATCAGCTTTTGTGTAGAATGGTTTGCTGTTCTTGGCCACATCCTAATGGGCATGTCTGTACTTCAGACTCTACCTGGCCAGAACTTCTTGGCAGTCAGTGGAGTGGCGAGAAAACGGGCCCTGGAAAGTAAACCTAGCTTTAGCTTACAGTAGGAGTGCCATTGAGAGAGGTTGTCCAGTTGTTTATGGGCTTTCCAGACAGGATTCTTAGGTTTTTTTCATGTTCTTTGACCAGATTAGATGCTTAACAGGATGGGAAGACTTTGAAACCTTCTAGTTTGAACACATTTAAAAAGTAATTGCTCAGTTGTCATCCATTCCAGTCAACAGCTGTTAGCTGTGTTGGCTGCCGGTGTGGACAGGAAAGATTTTCTTGGAGTTTTGCTGTCCTAGGTTGTGCTGTAACAAGTTACCTTTTCCCAGAATGCAGATTGACTTAACAGTTGTGTACTTGCTGCTGCTCTTGGGGGAGGCTGTGCAAGTGAGTACTAACCTCAGGCATGGGTGAAGGCAAAATGTGGTGGTTTGCAATTTTAATTTGATGTTGGCAAGTGCTGGTGTTTGTCTGTTTTTTGATTTGAAGGGATGCTCACTCACAAGTGGCCTCTACAGCAGTAAGACTTTGAGCCAGGCAATGAGTCTAACATAGCTGATTAGCCAGAGTACTGTCTCATGCTGCTGAACACGTGGGATTGAGAGTGTAGCACATTGTTTGGGCCCACCACAGACTGCTCCTTTATAAGGGCATAGATTTCTTTCCTAGTTACTGTACTAATTTTTCCACATCCCTGTTTTTAGTTTAGTTTTATATAAATCTGTAACAACCTGTTGAAATTCTTTTCATGGTATTATTGTTGCTTTACTTCTGTTTTGGTCTTCTGCTAGGCAGAGCAGTAGGAGGCAGAAAAGAACAGGCTCCTGTTACGCACTGAACATTTCTGTTAGCCAGCAGAAATGAAATGTGTCCACACAGCAGAGACTGTACCTATTTGACAGGTAACTGTAACATCAAGTCTCACTGTGATTCAGTTATCAAAAAAGTGGAAGCAAAACAGCTGCACATTCTTAAATTGTGTAACAGAGCTGCTGGTTCATAAACACAGGAGATGAGGCACTTGTTTGGATTGTGCCAAAATAAATTTGAAGTGATTTGATTTACTCAGTTAATTTAGAAATAGTCTTCAGAAAGACAGGAAGAAATAGACAAGCTGCTCCGTCTTTGAATAAAGTCATCCAGCAAATGTTGGGCTAATGTTTCTTTTAAAACTTGGTAAAATATTAAATCACTATTTGATTTCCATGGAACCTGTTTCTGTGGAGGAGAATTTGTAAGTATGCTGGTAAATTCATGTTCTAGATGGATATGGTTTATCTGGTGTAAACCAAAATGGCTTCAGGACATCATTACGTATTGGTATAACAGATGTGCTTCCACTGATTAAAATTAAATACACACACTGCTTCTGGAGATTATGAGTCAACCAGTTCAGTAAGAAGTATTGAAAAAAAAAACAACCAATCTTAGTAGTAATTGGTTAAGTACTACAGTTCTGGCAAGTCTTACTATCAGCCCATAAGATGTACCATATTCAACTCTTCTGTTGTCTGTTCTCCTAAGAGAGTTGCTCCCAGAATAGTTCTTTTACTTCAGCCATTTCAGTAATGCCTAGCGTCTTAGTTTGTATTGCTGCAAGTATTAAAGAAAAAAACCACCACATAAACATAACCACATAACCACAACATAAAACCTGTTGAAGTTGGAATTTGAACTCCAAGGGGGTTTTTTGTTTGTTTTATTTTATGAAGATGTTATCCCAAGACTCTAGTCTAATTGATACTGAATAGGAGGTGTTAACTAATGTCAATCTTCCTGAGTAATATGTATTCTGAAAATACTGGAAATTAAACAGTTAAAAATAGTTGACTAATTTGTGCATCATGGGTTCCAAGGGTAGGATCCAGAAAAGTGCTTTAGCATCTGGGTTTTAGAAAAGCTGTCCACAGCTTTAAAAGTGTAAATGGAGTTCATGCTCTGCTTATAATTAGGAATCATGAAATACCTTTTGAAGAGGCTCCAGTATATTCCCCCAACTTGTTCAATTAATATGGGTTTCTTAAAGCATGTGCTCATTTTGCTTTCTTTCACCATTTTGCTTTCTTTCACCATTTTGCTTTCTTGCCACCTAAGGTTTGGCAACGTTGATTTAGTAATGTATACTAAGACTGTTACCTTCCCATAGTCCCAATCAGAAATTGAAATGGGTCATCATTCTCTCGAGTTCTTAAATAAGAAGTGGGGAAAGAACACAACAATTGCTGCATCAGAACTGGGACGAGGAAAAGGATATTGAAAAGAATTGTCAAAATTAACTTGAAAAGTCAGGATTCTTTCTAGGACCTAGAGTATTTATTCCCTACAAAATAAATATTTCACCACTAAAGGAAAATGGTACCTGTGGTCCTAAATTCCATAATTTAGGTATAAGAAGGAAGGTACTGAGATTTGAGACTACCTGGTTCTCTACTAGCTTCCCGTGGATGTTCTAAGGATATTGGATGGACGTTCTAAGGTAATGGCATAAAGATCCATGTGCATCTGTTTTCACAAAAGTACCTTTATGTGTGTTGAAATTACATTGGTTATTTAGGTATTCACAGCTGTTAAACACTCCTGAGTTGCTGAAAGTTTACAAGTGTATGCACAAGTGGTGTATGCAGGTCCTGCCATATTCTGAACAAGCAGGGAATGTTGTGTAAGTACGCACACACACAAAAAAAGAGGAGGAGTGGAAGTGCCCATTTCTTTAAAAATTTATCTTTCTTTATGGTATAAATAGGACTTCTTAATGGAGCTCTGTTTTCCTGTGGTTAGGAGGAGAATTACTCTTGACACAGATTGCAAGAGGCTACAGAAATAGGAGACTCACTTGGAGCAGAGCATGTAGTCTAAGAGACCCTGGACATAAGGTGAAAATGGGGAATGGAGACATAAAATATGTTTTATTTAGGTTTAAAAGAAATAGATCTTCTTCTTTCCAGTGATTTGACCAGCAAGCCTAGCTGTTGTCAGACTGTAGATCAATATGGTGCAATCTCTAGAAAGCTACTGAAACCCAAGGCATAAATAATACAACTCAGGGAATATACTGAAAGTCAAACCCGGAATCGTAGTCAGCATGTGATGAAGTCAAAATACGTGCAGGATCCAGGAGAACTTTTAGAATTAATACAGCATACAAGTACTGTATGTTAGTATAGACCCTTCATTATTCATTCCAGTTCTTTATTAGTAGCTTTATCTTTCCTGAATTTTCACTGGGCTAAACAGAATTATACACATACATTATTGAATCACTCAGTATTGCTTGCTGTTTTAATTAAGTTACTGGGCACACTTCAGCTTTTAATTAAATCCTCAGCTTCTGGGAGAGGTGCATTAGCTCAGGTGGGCTTGGTGTAGAGAATTCTAGAAGCTCATGTAACTCTTTTGAAAGTGTTAAACACTGCACAAGTCCCTACACTGATGCTGGCATAGCTCTGTCATCCACCTGACCTTTATAAGGACACCTTTTTTTTCCACACTTCTCAAATCTAAATATGCTGGGTATGAAACAAATGTTTATGTGCTGGTATAGCCTATGGAAAATCTAATTTTATAGTAGTACTAGCATTTATTATAATGTTACCTATTAGTATGGTTTACCTCTATTAAACTGTCTAACCTTGGACACTAGGTGGCCTTTTTGGCATAATTCTGCTTTTTTACTGTATATCCTGTTCTTTGGATTAATTTTCCCACATCCTGCAGGATATAACTTTGTGAAGCTAGGAATGATACAGGAGGTGCAGTATTATTGCAGTGTGTTCTTGGTCCTGCAAACATGGCGATGAGTGTTCCTTTTATAAGTTTAGCAGAGTTACTAATTCCTCTTCAATACATTGTTGCAAGATCACGCAGTGGTTCAAAAAAGGAAATCCTTTTCACCTACCTAAAGTCTAAACTTTTAATTTTGATCCTACCTT
Source organism: Grallaria varia (assembly GCA_013396735.1). Classification (NCBI taxonomy): domain Eukaryota; kingdom Metazoa; phylum Chordata; class Aves; order Passeriformes; family Formicariidae; genus Grallaria; species Grallaria varia. Next base: position 80,189 of record VWZG01006142.1, on the reverse strand, counting down.
TTCCTCCCCATCAAGTTAGTCAGTCATTGGTGTTCACTGTCTGGCGCTTCTGTTGATACTGTAAGTTGTTTGGAACAATTTCTTTAAAAATTCTCATTAAATTAAACGTTACTGGTTTTGGTTGGGTTTTTTAAATTTTTTCCTGTCTTTATGCTTCAGCTGGTGCACGAGCCTTTTGTTGAAAAATGTTTCTTTTAGTTATATTGAGCGATTACATGACAAATTAAAATGCTAATTTCTGGGAAGTTGCATCTGTTACCACTGATGACCTGGAAACAGAGTCCAGTTCTATAGACATTTCACAAGAGTGGTAACCCAGCATCTGTGCTCAGCTGGTAAGTCAGCTTGTGGTGTGACCGACTGCCACAGATTGCAACTCAGATGAAAAATTGAGGACAGTGTATAATATTGGAAGGGGATCCTACAGATGAAGTGTGTAGGTCAGTGACCGTTGAGGTATAAAGCAGTCTGGAAGTGAGTATTGATTACATGGTGTATCCGTGGGAGTAATCAACCTAAGTTGCTCTGTTAGTCTGTCCCCAAAAGATACTGGCCATAACTCACAAATCTGTAGCGGGTGAAGTAGTTGTGATGTGGAAGTATTTAATCTTACATACAGGAGTTCTGTACAGCAAGAAAAATATTTGGTCCAAATCAAAACATTTAACCACCATTTTTTTCTAGTACATGACAGAACTGAGATAGAATCCTCACTGAGACCTGTAGTATTGAGTCAGACCTGACCCACAGCAAACATTTTCTGATGGCAGCTTACTCTTACAAGCCAGGTGTGCTGTATTTATGACTTTGATTCATTGAGGATTCTTTGAAATTCAGAAATGATCTGAAAACCTCTGTTCTGTTCCTGAACATGCTCCCTACTTCTGTGGAGTTAATATTCACTATAGCAGAAGTAGGACTTGAGTCTTGAAGAGTGCCGTATCTTAATTTTTCCCACTCCAAACACACTGTCTTTAAAGAAACAGGAGGAAACTTGCTTTTGTGTTCTTCTTAGTTCCAAGGTTGAGGCATAGAATACTGTCTTATGTAGAACCTCTTTAAGAATTGTTGATTAAAAAAAAAAAAAAAACTAAAAAATCAGCATATGCTTTGTCCTCAAGTGATATAAAATCTCTGTTCAACATTTGTGTCACATTTAATGTAGGAAGAAATACTGACAGCTTTCTGTGCAAGTAGTAAGATAAACAGGAAATTATATTTGAAATTAGCACAAATTGGGATAAAACATAGTTTGTTTGCAGTCTCCACAGTGCAAAACTTATCTCTTGTGTGCTCCCTAGAGCAGCTTCCCAGGCTTATGATCTTAAAGAAAATAGACAGAAGGCACTTTGAAACACAGGTTATACGTGACTAAACTTGGAAATACAAAGTCTTTTCCTTGCACTCTAAAGAATTCTTGCAGAATCTTTAACCATACCTGTCCAGTGGCTGTTACAGTATTAAGATTATATCCTCTCTCTTTTGTATACAATTTCTTCCATTCATTACTTGGCCAATTCTTTTCACAAATAGTTTTTTTTTTTTTGTCTGTAATGCAGATGCATATATATTGCTTTATGCCCTCTTTGTGGCAGACAGAAAAATAGAGGAAGAAGGGGGAAAAGATATTCATTCCCTTCTCTCCTCCTAAGCATAAACCCAGTAGTAGAAAAACAAAATGAATTTGTAGCATCTTATAAGCAGCCTGAGTCTCAGACGTAAAATTTTATGTAGCATCAGAGATACCACAGAGCTGTGTGCTTCCAGCATGACACCTGACATTGTCACTCACTGAAGAGCACAATGGAAGTCCCAAATTGCACTTCCAGTCTCAGGGACAGATTGGTAGAGTAAAAGAAACATTCTAAGGTGTCTTACACCCCCTCTTTCCTTTCCGTGTCTTTGATTCAGTCGTTGATCGTTTTGGTAGTCAGGAGTAAGTATCAACGATCTATATAAAGAAGGAAATATTAAAAGATAAGTTGCAGTGATCATAGCAAATGGCTATAAAAATAAGTTAATAGGAAAAGTACACTTCTTCCTGCTCTACTGTATGTTCCGTGAATCTTTTGCAGCTGTGCTGTTTGTGAAGGATGGTGGAACTGAAATGCTTTGAGAGCAATGTTTAAGATAACATGCACTGATATTTAGAGACTTCTAACTCTGAGCACTTAGAGGTTAATATTCCCCATCTGATCATCTTGGAGTGGAAAGGATAGAAAGGACTGCCTGAAGCTATGTTTTGTGGAGTTTTAATAAATACATCTATCTGGTTAAAAAGCTTCACCGTAACATGGCTTGCTCCCCTTTCCCCTTGGAAATGAATGACCAGATTCCCAGCCAACTTATTCTGAACTACTTTAGCACTTAATCAAAGTCCGTGACAACTTGCAAAGCTGGGAAAGGGAAACAGAAGAGTTTAGCTCCCTTATTTCTAAAAGCTTGTTGTTTAGCTTGGTGCATTTTGGTTTGGTTTTATAGACAATGTCAGTAAAACTGAAATTTCCATGAGGTGTGAAATGAAAGCTGACAATGCCAGTGCAGAACATTCCCCAAAGAAGAGAAAAGGAGAGTATATGCAAGAATGGAGCTGTCTAGAAGGAGAATAATACAAGATATCAGCAGGGTAGAATATATTTATATTGCAAAACAGTAGTGCTGTTAAGCTGCACTGGAAGTTTTGTTAGTCTGAACTGTAGCACTTTTTTATGTCCTTCCATTACTGCATGTTCATTTTGAACGATCTGCAGAACACTAGGGAACCAAGCTGGATTATATTGAAATCCAGAGGGCAAGTGTTTTCTGAGTTAGTCTATGTACAAGCCTTTAGGATCTAGCTTTGTACCTTCGTAGATATTTGTTCTACTCTTCCACTTATTTCTCACGTATTTCTTGTCTTTAAAAAGAGAAAAAATATTTCCCTCCCACACTTTTTAAAAATAACTTTATTGGTAGTGTAATCTGCAACATATTAAAATCCATTTTGCAGTTGGAAGGTATGGCGGAGATGCATAAATGTTGTTTTGGGCATTACTAGACACTTTCAGAGAATGATGTCCAGTTATTCTCACCAGTGCTGCAGCAGCCCGTATCACGGCATGATCTAATCTTCTCTGCTGGCTAATCTGCCTGGCTTGGCTGTGCTATGTGATATCCTATTGATATGTTCATCTTTTAAAGAGATGTTAAAATCTCTTCTTGCATAGAACTCTGCTTACAGATTCATGTATACCTTGTTAGATAATATATCTTTGGTAGAGAATTTTTACAGCATCTTCAACTTTTAAGTTACAGATGTTTTTTTAATTTTGTTTGAACATCTGTTGATTAGAATTTAAAATTTGCAAGAGAAGTAAGATATCGTGTGAAGAATGTGAAGAAGTCAAAGGACACAGCACAGAATTCCACATAGGATTTTATCTGTGTCATTATTAAGACTGCTTTTGAATAGGCTTTGTATAGGGCTCTATACAAACAGCTTGTTTATTAAATAAAGTTTGGAAATGGTGGAAGCTGCAAATTCTGACAGTTTCGAACTTCTGCCTTTTAACTTGGGAATAAAAGTGATAAATTCCAATACTAGTGGACAGGTAAGATGATTTTAAAGTATCAGAATCTCTGATTTTTATGGTAATATTGACTGCACTTTCTTTTACCTACCAGTGGGAGTTTTTTTGAATGAGTCAAAAGGGGTCACTGTAGTATAGAAGGCTAAACCTTCAGAGCAGTTAGTGCATGCAACAAAAACATGAATGTTTAGTGTGAACAATTAAGATGATTGATGGTACTTGGTAATTAAGGGCTTTGTCTTTTCCAATCAGCAGTGATACTTGAATGGCTTAGCTTTCAGAAGCACAAAAATGTACCTCTGCATAAGTGAGGTTCAGTTGTCTGTGATAGATGGAGCTGCTGAATTAACCATATGACACATGTGCTGTATGGCAGAGATTCAAATGCTCCCAATTCTTATAAACAAAAGTATGAATACTGAATATCAGGGTAGTTGTGGGAGCATGCAACAACTTTTTAGGTAATATACATTAAGATGTTTCCAATAGGGATGCTTTAAAATGCTTTAAAGTCACTTTGTAAATGTGTAAGCTGTGTAAATATTTAATAAGCTTGTTTGACACTTGCACCACTTTTCAAACCATGCTTTTAAACAAATCTGTCTTCTTTTAAGAGCTTTTTGAATGTCTTATCAATGAGATCAGGACCCAAATCTTGGATGGGAGAAAAAGGAGCTTCCTTTCTATCACAATGCTATTCACATAGTAGGGATAATTATATTTATTGTATATTTTATGTAACAGTGGCATGTTCTTCAGACATTCATTAGAAAACTCTGGGACTCCATTCCTGGCTAAGGACATCCGCTTGAGTAGTTCCACCAGTGTGCTGTGCTTCTCCAGTGGTAACTTGCAGTAATCCAATTGCTGGGCATTTGTGCCACATTCCAGAAAGTCTGACTACTTTCTGTTGAGTTAACAGACAGAAAAAAATTCTAATAACATCAAGGTCCCACAAAAATTGCAGTCTGGCTTTTTGTGTTGTGGATTATTATGTCATTTAGTTGATTTTTTTTCTGATGCTTCACATATCATTTTATTGGCATTTTAGTTGCTTACTGATTTTAGAATTTGAAAACAAAAACTTAGTTCTTAAGTGTGGGTTTGAGTTGAAATATTTGCTTGTTGTGATTCCATGCTCCCATCTAACCGGTGCTCTTGATTGTAACAATGAAGAACATGCAGTTGTTTTTCGTCATCACCCACACCCACACAAACTGTAGGTCTGCAATATTCTCTGGTTTGAATGTGGGAGACTATTTTGTTTTCTGTCCTCTCCAACTGCCCTTTCCCAGCAGGTTCCTCAGGAATGATGAAAGCAACTTCACAGCTGCTTGTGCGCAATCCTGGTCTTCCTTTGAATTACTCCTTGAGGCAGAGATAGCACATTGCTTTGTGGCTTTAGCCATTCATGCTCTGGTGATGAAATGGAAGTGAATTTTTTGATGATATATTATGAAGTAGGTTTTGGGGTGCTCAGAGGAGTCCAAATGTTTTGAGGCACTACGTAATGTTTTTCCAAGATGTTTGCATTGGAGACCTGAGGAGTAGGTGTTTCATAGTTTACTTCTAATATCAGAAAACAACAATGGCAGTGCTGTGAGATGTATTACTACATTTGCTAGATTGAAGTCTTCTACACTTGGAGTGGAAGTCTGGCATGTTTTTGGTTGATGACTTGTGTAAACAAACTTTAGTTGGCAAATAGATTCCCTTTCCAATGCTCTTTCCCTTAGCAGAAGGTTATTTATTTCGTCTTTTAGTTACAGTGTGCTGAAAGAAGCATTTCTGCAGTAAATTCCTTTAGGGGAGACAGCCTGTACTTAATACTGTTCCATAATGAACCTAACAGCAAATATACTGCAAGAGGTCATTTATCTAACTTATTTTATAACTATAAAAGCAGAGTTCTCAGGAGAAAAGATTTCATCTCTAAATATGGATTGGTTTTAAAGATCGAAATACAAGTACATGTGTGGGCCTTCTGCCCCAGAACACACAAGTTAATAATGGAACTTTTGTAAAGATGGGTGGTTTTGATATGATGTCAGGCACTTTTGCACATGCAGACCATAGAATGTCCTCTCTGGTTTCCAAACCAGTGAAGCAGCAAGGAGTGAATGAAGCAGTAATAACTTAATTGAATATATCTACTCTGAAGTAATGAAAAAATGTTCAGAACTACTGTCACTCGATTAGCTACTATATAACAGTGATTAAAAGTCCTTTAAATGTTAAATAAAACCTACAAAAATAGAAATTCGATTCTTTAAAGTGACTTAGGCGTTTGCAGCAGTGAGACTAAGGATCTGAATTCTCTTTTTGGAAATGGAACTTCCAGAAGATCTGCATTGCTAATTCAACACGAATAAACCTCTTTCCTTAAGATCAGCCAAGATATGCAAAACTATTTTAGTAACGTTCAAAATGTGCTTGGGTATTCTTTCATTAGGTACTATCTGTTCTAATTAGCAGTACATATTTAAATATATATATATTAATAACAGGTTTAGATAATTTAGTTGCTGAAATTAGAAATACTGTTCCCATACTCAGGGAAAATAAAAATCATCTGTCATTCTTTTGTGGACAGCTACTGAAATCCTGTTCAAAAATACACAGAAAATACTTGACTAACAAAAAAAAAATAAGTAGTGTGTGTCATGTGGAATAAATGTAGCTTACAATATAGATTTTCCTACATGAAAACAGGTACTCTAAAAAGAAATAAAGGGTGCTCAAAAAAGAAATAAAGATACAGCAAAGAAAAGACTCGATTGTATTGAAGGTGGCAAAGTAGAAAGGAGCACCATGAAGCTGTGCTGGTCTGCAAGAGGCAGGAGGCTTTGTAGAGGGTGGGAAGATGGGGCAATTGAAAGGTGGTGTTCAAGAGTAATAAATCGAGTTGTGTATGTACTTTCTTACTAGATTTATAGAACTGTCAAAAGGGTCTTGGTGAAGCAGTGTAGAAGAAGATTATATAAATTTTGACGATCTCTCTTAGATAGCATTTCTGCATATGCTTCTTAACCATTTGGAAAGGATCTATAAAACCATGAGGATTTAAAAACAGTTTTTCCATAGAAAGGTGTGAGATGCCTCCCACCCAGTCCATATCTGCAGGGTTTCTTGCAATTACTTCTTGCACAATCATTGCAGGTAGGATCATGAACTTTGTTTTTGAGCTCATCTGTTTAGGTATTTATGTATTCTTGTACCTGCAGTGGACATCAGTTCAGCAATTTGAAATCTTATTTCAAGAAGTAAGGAAAGCCTTCAGACCATATGAGAAAGAATTGAGTGAAATGCCTGTTCAGTATTGAAACTACAGTCCATGGATGTTTTCATTTTAACATTCAGTCTTTGAATTTTTGACACCTCCAGAAAGGTGTTTGTCACTTTTGAGTGTGGTATGACCCAGACTGAGATTGAAGGCAGTGGTCACAGGGGGCGAGTATCAATGTATCAATTCAATCTTCATATTTCCAGCCATATTTCTGAATTGTATATACTAATACAGAAAACTTGTCTTTTTTGCTTTGTTCCTAGAACTGGGTTTCAAAGGCAGCCATAGATAATAGTCATGTCTTTTCATAGCTACTGAAACAAAGAGCAAAGATAAATCAGTTTTTCTTTTCTTTTCTTTTCTTTTTTTTTTTTTGTATAATTCCTTGTGTGATACTTTTTCCCTCTCTGTTTTTTTCACAATCACCCTAATATAAAGGTAACCTGTTGTTCTCTCCTGCAATTGATGTTTTATAGTCCAGGAACTTGAAATACCTCACACGCATATATACGTGTGTATGTATGTATATGCACACTCAATCATTCACTCATTTTTATCCTTTTCCATCTCTCCAAAACCATAATTTTGTGGGTTTACTATCTTTTGAGCATTCAAGGAGCAGCAGCAGTAATGTAAAGCATTGAAGTAAGAGGCAGAGTGTTGCCCTTTGCACCATCAGGCAAGAAAAATACTGCAGTATAGGTGATACCATGTTTTGTTCCATATACGGTGGACTGCATGAGCCCTGTAACTGTGTGACTCTTTTCCCTACCGTATCATCTTAATACTACTTATTGCTAGTTAACATTTCTTTTGGAGGTAGGAAATTTGAGGCAGTTTCTTTACTGTGACAAAATGTTAGGGACAAAGATGAAAAAAGCTGATTTCCTGTGTAGGCTAGAAAGTAGTGGCTCTGGAAGATGCCCTCCTCACCTGCAGGAAAAAAGTATTGACATGTTTCCAAGTCACATTCCCCCTGGAAACCTGGATAACATTGACTAGCTTTAGACAAAGAGAAAACAATCTACGTCTTTTCAGCTGCAGAGCAAGATGATGTGGCATGACATGGCCCTGTGTCAAATGCCTGTTCCCCGCTGTGGTCAGTGTCAGAAGGGTTCACGAAGAGAAGGTTCTGAAAATTGGAATAGTGAAGGAGCAGCAAACTCTACTGCAGTCACTGCCAATGTTGGCAGTGAGGAGGACGAAAGGTGCTTAAATTTAACAGTTCTGACTTGAATGCCTGCTTGGGAGTTCAACTTAGAGTACCATAGGCATGAATTTCAGAAATGACAACCAACTGCACTTAAAAGTAGAAAAGATTTCAGTAAAGGTGATCAAAACTCAAAAGCATTAGCTTTGTAACTATCTGGGCACACCTAGCTTGTGTGATTTTGGAGGCTTCCCCTGTAAGATAAAAGGATGGCAAAAAACCTCACAAATCTAATATGACTTGAGCTTTGGTAATGTGTTGATAAATACTGGACAAAACACAGTGAATGATCAAGTACTAGTTAATACCCTGTAAGGAAGATAAGTAAAAACTTTTAAGCTAGCATTAATTTTTGTGAACTGAGTAGTCCTCAGTAGGTGGGGATCCTTCACTTCTGATTCAGGTAAGATTCCTCCACTCTAGCCAAGTCCCTAACTGTATTTCCTGTTTCCCTTTCCACAACAGGTTACGTGTTCTGTATGTTACATCGCCTGCCCGAACAACACAACTGCACGTTTGACCACATGGGCCGTGGGCGTGAGGAAGCCATTATGAAAATGGTGAAACTGGATCGGAAAGTAGGGAGATCTTGCCAACGCATTGGTGAAGGATGTTCCTGAGTGCAAGACTGCAACCAAATGCTGTTCTCTTAGTTCACTAATGTTAGCCTTATTTAGGACAAAGTCAGCCAGACACCTTGTACTACGCAAGTTTCAGACTACAGCCAATCAGTTTCCTTTCTTTAGCCAACCGTCCTGGTACTGTAGTTTAGGGGTTGATGGCGGTTGAAATTGATTTCTGGCTGGTTACTAAGGTGCCTGCTAGCCACCGTATAACAATAAAACATGAGGAAATATTATTTTTGAGTATGGCTAGTGGATTTAAACAAAGCGAGAAAAATCCAAAGGCTTCTGTTGTTGCTGGAGTCACTCTAAAAGCCTTATGCTGGAAACATTCCAGCTGCAGAGTTAAAACAAATAGTTGTATAGAAGCTGGTGTAAAAGTTTGCTATGCACATGGCTTTCAGACAAACTGTTTAATGTGCAGCCTTTCACCTCTTCACTGCTAGTGAATCCTGAGGAGGTGAAATACTACTAAGAGCAGCAACTGCAGCTGCTTAAGCCCAGAAGACCTGACTGGTCACTCGTGCCTTCATCGCGTGTGGCTTTTCAGTTAGGCAGTGTCACCAGCATCAGGGATTCTGTTGGGGTAGGAACACCTTTCTGGTTCTTCCCAGGAAGCCAAAAAGAAAGGGGGACAGAGATTATTATGAAAAATTTTTATATGTATCTTACTATAAAGAACCTATCAGGGGTTATGTTGTTTTGGTTTTTTTTTTTTCTTTTTTTCTCTGTTAAATTATGATCTCACTTTAAAGCCAACTCCATCCTGGAGCAGTAAATGGTGCATACTTTTTACATGGCATCCACAGATTCTACGCATTGTGTGAACAGGTTCCACGTACCTTGAGCAGTGCAGCCATTCCCACCGGCCGAAACCTGATTGGCTCTTGTTTGCCTTTTGCTAAGTGCAGGTATCTGATAATTGATCAAATAAGGCTAATTCACAGCACAGTAGCCATGGCTGGATTCTACAGACTGACTTTCTGTAGCTAGACTTATATATTGGGGGAAAAAAAAGGACATTTTGTAGCAAACGGAATTCAGTAACAGTATTGGGGAACAACCTGTAAAACACCCTTTTATCAGAATGAGTTTGTGTTCCTCGGCGTCCAGAGTGTCAATGAGATAATCAAAGGGGCTCTGCCAGCCCTCCTTCTATGCAGCTGAACGCTCTCACGAAAATCTCTGCCCGCAAAGCAAGTATAGCAAGTGGATGTGAAAAGCATTACATGGAGTAGAACGTTCTGGTTCTGGTTAGACCTATGGTTCTGCAGTATGGTATGTCACGTTGAGCTGAGCCAAATTGCACTGGTTTTGTCAGTTTGGAAACGAAAAAGCAGACATCGTAATCGGGCTCTCTCCTGCTGCACAAAGGGTTTATGCAGGTAAAAAGGATTTGTACCGATTCGCCCAGCTTAATCCTGAATGAATTCAACGTCTCAGTCTATTAGGAAGTTATTAACAAGCGGGTAAATCTGTAAGAAAACCTGTCAGAAGGCAAGACTGTCTCATCTCCAAATACTGGGCAGATCTAAAGCATCGGGGGCCGGGAGGGGGGCCGGTGTGAAGAAAGGTGTCACTTGAAAAACCCAAGTGTTTTGGGAGTGAGCTTGTATGAGTCACCCTCCATTTTACTTGTTACAGATAATTAACTCATTGTAGGCCAAATTATATTGTTACTTTGGTAGCCAGTTAGGAATATTTAACAAGGAGACAACTACTTAAAAAAAAGAATATATATACATTTATCTGTCTCTACACACACACACTCAGCATCTGATTGTATTAGCATTAATTAACCATGAAGCAAATCAGAAGTGTCCCATCATCATAAATGCAAGCTATCCGAAAAGCAAGCTGGTTTTTCTCTTGTTGTTGTTATTCAAGAATATGAAATCAGCAGCAAAATCTTCTGTAATGTGCTGCATTTTCAGGAAGTGGTCCTGGTGAGAGGGACTGTCCAAGAATATTATTTACATTTGCCTTGAGGAGTTTTAAAAAAACATGTATTTTGGCGGCTGCTGTGATACGCACTTTCTTTTTGTACAAAATCCTATCCTGGCATTTGATGGGCATTCTGATTGATACACAAGACTTTTCTGCATTAATACTGAAGATGCTACTTTGTTCCTCCTTAATATTCTCATTACAAGTGCACAGATGGTTTCAAGGTGGCTCTTGAGAGAACACTACTTAAAGTTCATGTGAATTATGGACAATGTTCACTTTAAACAAAAAGTTGGGGAGGGGGTTGTTCCTTTGCAGTATCTGTTCTGTGAAGTTTGTTAAACGTAAAGAAAGCTTAAGTTCTTGTATCTTAAAAGAAGATCTTATTTAACCCTTTTGTGTTCTAGATTTACTTACACATGTAGCCTAGAGCTCAGTTTTAGTTTAACATTGTGAAAATATTAAAAGAACCTTGTAACTTTATTCTTTTTCCTCATGGTAAAAAAAAAAAAATTAAACCAATCAGATTAAAGTTTGAATTCCTTTCTGCCTATTCTAACAGGTCTTGCTATTTTGCACCATTTCTGCTGTAAATTCATGTAAAAAATGTGAATGGGGAATAACTTCAAGCTGAATTTACAATTGGGGAAAGGTGGACAGGATTTTCTGCTGGTTTGGGAAGAAAGGATAGGGTTTCTCCTGGGTTTAAGTTTAGTGATTTGTTTTGTAAGCAAATCTGCTGTAGCAAATTTGCTCCATTTAACTTCGTGGTTAGATACAGTAATTAAATGAATAAGTTGTGCATACTCTTTAAGTCAAATGCATACTGTACATTATATCATTGGCATTAAAATGTCTTAAATGTTCTTTCATGCACTTTGACAACTTCACCTAGAGTAGCTGTATTCCAGGCCACAATGGGCTATATTTATAATGGATAAACAGAGGAATAACTACTGTTTCTTAATCATTTAGATGCTAGAAACACAGGGCTAATTAAAAAATAGTTGACTGGATTAGAGGGAATGAGAATATAAAACTAATTATTTAAAAACAATTTTGAAAATTGTTTGGAATTGAAACTGTGCCTGATTGATGGGACACATATACTCTTTTTTTTTTTTTCCCCTCAAATTCATGGGGTACTTTCACTTACAAAACTCTGCATGATTCTTGAACAAGATGGCTGTGTTCTAGTAAAGGTAAGTTAGATAAAGCAGCTCTGCCTTTTCATCACGTTTCAAAGCTACAGCTGGGTGTGAGCCAGGGCCTTGAAAAATAAGAATTGCCTGTGAAGGTTGCTGTGCCAGAGCCTGTCCTTATTTGCAGTCATTTCAATGTTGAAGCCGCTCAGTGTCTTGAATGAGCAGCAGTGAAGCTGTAACGTGAGGTACCTGAGAACAGGAGCTACTCTTCGGTAGTGCAGGGCAACACCCTGAAAAGAGTCCTGGTGCAATTATAGCAGTCCAAAAGTAATATTAACTGCTTTTATCTACTCAATGGAAGGTGGTAAATACACTCAAAACTCGAATTTTGCATGACTTTTCTTCCGGAAAAATTGTAATCCCCTTGCCTAGTGAATATAATGTCCTCCTTATAGTTAGCTTTGTACTCTCTGTGGTGCTCAGTTCATTCTGCAATCATCAATGTCTTCTATGATTATGCTACAACTTAGATATAAATCTCTAGGGGATAAAAGCACTTTTTGTTACCTTACAATTATTATTTCAGTACAAAGACTCATCAGGGAGGAAAACTGATACTAACAGAGTTATAAAAGTACAGATTTTATAATAGACTCCAAGAAATGTGCCAGTGGGATATCTGACAGCACCTGTCCTCACAGTTGATGTGTAGGCAGTTAAGTGCCCAGACAAATGAATTAACATTCACTTTGCTGTATTGTAGTTACTGAAATTGTCAGTCATCAGAGGAACAGCAAAGAGAAGGTCTAATCAAAGTAATCCCTTAATGTAACAATGAGCTTTTAGCCAATTCACAGTGGAAATACATTTGTATTCTCCTGGAAACTTTTATACCTAAAAAACAAATGGAAACATTTAAGATCAGACTTAAATGAACTGTATATATTGGCACCAGATGGTTTAGTTCCTTACTCAAACACCTGATTAGAATTGTGCACACAGAGCAAAAATAATACAAACATTAGTAAGCTGTGGTCCAACACAAAAGCTGTTGTGGCAGGAGCTGCTCTGTAAGGATACAGTTCTAGTGTACCCAGGTCGTAATCTTAGTTAAGACTGTGTCTGTACATACTTCACTGCACAAATGACCACAGTGGGAAAAGAGTGCATAATATTAAATTGTTCAAAACTATTTGCAGTGCACATTTTACATGGTAAACTTTTGCAACACTGGGCTTTATTTCTTGCTATCAGCAGCTGGTTTGGGACAACAGACTTTGCTGCTGGAAAGAGCCACTCTTAAACACCAGTTCTGAGAGACATTGGTGAGAAAGACTCTCTTCCTAAGTCTTTGTTCAGTTTTCCTTTTTGTTGAGGCAGCACGTGCAGGGCATTGGAAGGTAGTTCTGCTGGAACGTTCCTCTTTTTGGCTTTTCAGTACTCCCCACAAGATAAAAAAAAAAATGCATCAACTTTTTTCTTACAAATCTCTGCATGTGAGTCCAGGCAGATTAAAATTTGGATGTTGGTCTATAGGAGTGATAAACTCCTTGTATTTTACTGCAGTGACAGGCTGTTTCTTCAGTTAACTGAAACACAATGCATACATAATTTACCTGTGCTATATGTTTTGCTGTGGGGATTTTGAACTGCAGTTCTGTGATATTGTTCACACGCACCTTCCCATAAACTCTGCACGCCTCATCTTCCAATCTGAAGTTGGCAAGGAGGAAAGAAGGCATGAAAGCAGGAGGCAGAGGATGCAAAGTGACAAGTGCTTAGTGATCACGTCCACCTTTCTCTTCAAGTCAGCTCAGATCAGTAAAACAGTAAAGAGGCAGGTAATTACTTGCCAAACAGCACCAACTTTTTTCACTTGGTACTACACAAAACCATTTGCTTTATCTTTGTGAATATACCTGTGCAGAGTTTGTCTGAGTCAATTCTGCAACATATGTTATATGCAAAGAAATGAAATGGGACCGTCAGAAGACATTTTTGATGGATTATTTAGTAATAACTACATATTTTACTAATGGACCTTCCTATTTTGCAATATGCTGCTATTTTCTTTAGAATAAAAACAGGCAGAACTTTATAAGACTAACTGTAAATTATTTCAAATTCAATACATGCATCTGAAGCATTAGGAAAAGATTACTGAAATTTATATATAGTTTTTAAAGATGATGATGACTGCATCCTCTAACAAAAGGGTTTTGTTCTTCAGATAATAGCAAGTGTTGATGGCAGAGGTTTAACCATAAGCAAGATGTTTCTGCTAGGTTTGTGCGAAGCCAATAACATACAGTAGGATGCTCTGAGTTAATAACTTGTAGCACGGTGCAGTGACTGTGTAAGTAATGAGAATAAAATTATAGAGACTATTCTTGTTTGTCGGCTCTCCCTTCACACGAAAGGACAGGTGACACCCACTGTTTCCATGTTGCTTAGACCCCTTTAGTCTCTTCGGAGTTGCAGAAGAACTTTCCTTCCTCTACGAGTATGCTCAGGGAGGATGGAAAACCACATTCAAACTAGAGGGTTTTTAGGGGGAAAAAAAAGTTGATATCCCTGAAAACAAAGTGTTGAAATCGTCCTCTACATCAGAGATGCAACACCAGAAGGAGCTTTCTTCAGGGTTTTTGGAAGGAACACTTGAAAATGTTGTGGGTTTTTTTCTCCTCCTAAATTGTTCAAGGGCTCATAAGAATCAATCCTTAAAAAAAAAAAAAAAAAAAAAAAGGCACTGCATAGTATCATCCTTTGAAAGAGGCCTGCATGATCAGCTCTGCTGCATTAAAGCAAGCTAAATTGTTAGCTCCTGAAACATTTAGTCTCATCTCTCTGATTTTCAAAGGAGCAGACAAATGCAGGACTCTCAGAGGAAGGAGAAAAGAGTCTGAGCTAGAGATAAGCCAAATTCATTCCTCATTCTAGCAGTAATTTGTCTTTTTCTCCCTCACCTTCTCCTTCTGCAGTGCTTATACTACATTTGCTTTAGATTCCTCTTAGCTCTAGCTACTCCACTTTCTGGAGGCATCTTTTATCATACAGTATTTACCAGCAGAATGAGGAAGATGATGATAAATTGAATACTAAGTCACTGTTGGCAGCACAGCAGACAGAGGTGTAACCTTTATTCTGTCTGCAGACTTCTACACCTCCCCCACCAATACTTACATAAATTGAAATACTCATCAGGCAAGCAGCCCTTAGTTACAAATGCTACAGCTATACAGCTATTTTCAAGTCACACTGCATACCCCTTGTTTTCTCTTTTTGACTGTTTGGTCTCAAGTGTTCTCAAAAATAATAGTTCCAAACGGATCTTTCCATACATGGACACGTAAACATGCACAAATCTCCTGCGACCTCAAAGGGCTGTGGCAGAACTATGCTGCTGGACTACAACCAGCTGTCACGTCCTGCACACCCACATACATTTTATCAGTCTTTGTCTGGCTTGTCTTCTGGGGACATGTAGCTTGCACCCATATCTCATGTTGTTAATCTGCAATTCCACTAATAACATCCCCCCTAAGAGCCTGAGAGGTTTGAGTGACTGCACACAGTTGGGTTACTGATCTTTCTCAACAGCATGTGTCATGCTGTCCCAGGGGCACAGAACTTGAGGATGAAGGGAGTGTGTGTCAGATCAGCTTGGTGATGCTGACTGTATTGCACCTGCTGCCTTAACAGCACTACTGTGTGCTGCTTGAAATTTACTGTCCCATCCCTATCAGCCTGTTCTAGCACACCTGCAGGCCTTGATTTCTCTATTTGCTGTGATTTCCATATGCTTTCTGCATCATCCCATTTGCAAATTCTCCCTCATCGACTACAATGCCCACTTCCACATCAAATTGTCATATTGAGAGACAAAGTCTGTGTGAAGACAACATAACAGTAGAAGTGATCACGTCTAAAGCTACAAAGGCTCATATTGCTGGCACCTGTTCCCATCTGTAATGAAAATGTTAATTTTTAAGTGTTCGGTGACTGCTGCTGTTCCATGGATGAAACTCATAGAGCTGCCTTAGCACAGTGTAGCAAACAGCATTAAGGTTGAGTTCTACTTTCAATTGAAATCCCTTTCTCTTAACTGTCTCTGTGGATTTTCTCAATATGAAGAACCTTAGGGACAGTTTGATACTGCAGCCACTGGAGATACACAGGCAGTGTTTAGTAGCACCTCTGCAAGTACCAAATACCGATCCAGGCCAAGAATAAAAAAATTCTCTCTTTGTTCTTCCTTTAATTCTTCCTTTCCTTTAAGACAGCGTTAACCCAATGTTGTTATTCTGTGGATAAAATATAAAGCTATCACTCATTTGCCAAGTAATGCTGCACATTTATCAATCACAGTGACTGATTTAAGGTCATTAGCACGTAGTTGATACTGTGGGTTTGTTTGGTTCTTTACATCAAGCTTCATTAAGACAGTTCTCAGCTGTTAAAAGCTACTGAAACAAGCAGATTCAATTGACACAGAAGCCCTGGGTCAAGTAGAGCCGAGTCAGACTTGCTATGTGAATCAGAACCAGTTCCTTGCCTTTGCTGTTCTCTGGATAGTAAAGGTGAAGCCACCTCTGCTGCCTCAGCTGCACACACACACAAGTTGTCCACAGGCCCAGCAGCTGTGGCAGTGCTCTGCATCGCTATCCCAAGCCCTGAAAGATCTCAGGAGTCACAGAACCTACATCCATGAGCTCCTGAAGGCAATCAAGTTGGATATTGTACTTGCTCTTTCTAACCATGTTTGTTGTGTGAAACAATAAAATCGTTTATGAAGAGATACAATGTATTGAACAAGAGAGTGCTGATCTATGATGAAATTGTGCATTCTGGGGTGGTTTTCTTTTACCAGCCTTTGGCTGGTAACAAAGGAAGGTAAGGAAATTCAAGCCTATGGATCTTAAATCACTGCAGGAACTGAAACAAATGTTAGGCCCTATGTAGTCGGCATACATCCAGCAAGGCAGAAAGATTAATGCCTTTATTTCACACTAGCCCTGATTCAGTCGCTTAACATCAACACAGATCGGTTTTCCTCAGCCAACATTCAGCATCCTTCTAGAGCAAAGGTAAGAAGGATCAATCATTTTGAGAGCAGTCTGCAGATAAAATGTATCAGAGGTAAATATCTACTATAAAGATTACACAGTTTTGTGTAAAACGTACCAAAATAGAATTCCAATACTGAAATGCATTTCAAATACAACACTACATTTCTGTTTTCTCAGAAAGCTCCGTGGAGCTGAGATTGGGGCATTAACAGCACAAAGAACAAAAGGTAATAGGCTTCCTGTACCATATAATTCTTCACAGTAAGACGGTCTGACCCTTGCTGTTCTTACTGTTCATGGATTTCTGGGTGTAATTTTCTGTTAGAGTGAGCTTAACTGGGAACGGCAGTTTGTGGATCCTGTGTAATTCCATTGCTAGATAACAGCTACTCCAAAGCATATGAGAAGAATGAGAGCATAGGTCTTGGAATGTCTCATTTTTATCCTGTATTTTAAAGCATATGGTTAAGGGGCTGATTGCCTAAATATAGAAAAACAGAGAAATCTAAAATAGCAGATCCCTCCAAGGAACCTGTGTAAACTCTTCCTGCACAGAATTCATCAGGATGTTAATTGAGATCTACCAGGTAAAGAGCCTTCCATTTAAGAAAACCTCAGTGATGAAGTGACTCATTTGCTTCAGCCAGAGGCACATTCCTCGTGCCATGCTTCTGCTGCACAGGAATTATTCAGCCTGCTATCCATGACTGCTGGGGCCCTTTCTGTGCCAGCACAGCCAGACGAATAAAAGTATAAGCGCTTTGCACACCAACCCTTCCAGTCCATGAAGGCGGCTGAACTTCAAAGGTTTGCAACAGATAATGGGTTTCAATGATGCTGTTCTGACCATCTTTTGTTTACTTCTCTGCGGGCATGTGCCAAGCCAACTAAGACTTCATCAAACACTATACATGACCCACAAAAAAACCCAAAAAATCTTCACAAGAATATGAAATATGGTCACATTCTTCAAGTTGCACCTGGCCTTCAACACTCAGTCTCACACAGGCATTACTTCATCAGAGACGACAGCCTTCACCTACAAGCAGTTCAGCCATTAGTTTGTGTAATTTGGCAGAGAGAGAAATAATACTGGGCTCTAAGGTATCCACTTATCCCGAATTTATTGAATGTGGTAGCCAACTCTGATACTGAGTTACAGTCTATACCCACCCAACATAAAAGGTTCTATCTCCATTTCTGTGTTTGTCCATGCAATGTGAAACCAGTAAAAGAAACACCACCCCCAGTGTGACTGGCATAAAAGTTCCTCATCACACCGAAGTCACAGGCAGCCTCAAGAAGATCAGAGTCGCCAGGCCAGGCCAAGACCTGCGCAGCAGCCCCTCTGCAGAGGAAAGGGCACGACCTCCTGCCACTGCGGAGAGGTCACTGTGACATCTCCTGCACTTTGGCAGACAGGAAGGACAGAAGGGCAGTGATGTGTGAGATACTGGCAGTCCAGCATTTGTGCAGTGCTGGAGCTACTGAGGCATCTCCTGTGCTAATTCCATGCCCTGCCCCTACATCTCTTTGCCATGATCTGTCTGTACTCCACAAACCTTCTCTTCCAGCAGTAGAAGGGACTTAAGGGCTCCTATGCAGTAACATCCACCCACTTTCCCTACTCAGACAAGTGACAGATCAAAACTGTGGCAAATGCTTGACCAAAAGCTCTCAAGGAGAAACGAAAAAAAAAAGTAGGAATCCCCATGCCACTTCAGAGTGTTAAGGCCATGATGAAACTTTCCCTCTCCCCATCCCCCAAGTCTTGTTTCAGGTCCTGAGCATCACACACACAAGCTCCACACGAGCCTTACAGCCCACCAACTCTTGTCCAAAGCTGCAGGGGTGGCTCGGTATTTGATGGCACAGGGAAGGTTGGTGGGGGTGGAGTGGGATGCAAAACTTGGGTACAACATCCTCCCGGCCTGCAACAAGGGAATTAGGTTTTTTTTCTTTTTTTTTTTTTAAATTAGCACCAGCCAGCCTCCATTTAGTGAGCTGACAGTGCCTATTCTTTCATCTTGAGCGCAGAGCTTCCTGCAAGAAGCAAGTTTCAGTCACTGACCCAATCGCTGGGTACAAAACCAAACTGCTCCTCAGGAACAAAACCAGTAAATCTCTCTGCCATAGTTTCATTCTCTGCCCTGCATCAGTGACTGCACAATTTCAAGGTGCAACATGAAGTTTCTGGCTCCATGCTGAACTAATGCTTTGGCTCAGTATTTCATTTTCAGAAGAAATGAAAAACAAATAGACATGGAAGATTACTGAAAGGAGAGGTCACTATCAAGGGTGGCTGGGCTATACTAGACTGACTTCATACAAGCCATTTAAGTTTCCTAAGGTTAGCTGGGGCACTGTTCTTCCCTTTCTCACACTAGGAGGCTGTTTGATTTTGCTTACAATGTGGAAAATGTGTCCATTTCCTCCCAGAGGTATTTGCCCTTTGGGAAGGGGATCAAAGCATGCAATCCTATTTGTAAAGCACTGAAATATTTGCAAAAAAAATTGTTATATACAGACTATTAAGAGACTGTCTGTCAGTATTAATTTCAGAATAGCCTGTGTGTAGGAGAAAATAAGTGTGACCCCAAACATAAAAGTCAGTATGTGGCTCCTGAAGGAGAATGTGAAAAATGTAAACTCAGAACCTGAAGGTTAGGGTTTAAAGGACTTTCCTTTCATTTATGTTTTAGCAGCCAAGAAAGTAGAAATTCTCCCGCCTCTCACATGGCTACCTCTCCCACAGATTAGATCTTTGGTAGCACTTCAGTTTCACATCTGTATTTATCTAATGATCGGAGGATAAAATTTATCGAGCTGCCACATTTAGCAGCAAAGAACTAAATCTGAGGAAAAAAAAAAGAGATCAAATAACTATGAAAACCTCTGGTATCTGGCTGAAATGAAACTAGTTCCTAGATAAACCAGCAGTTCCTGCAGTTTGACTTAAGATTCCCCCCTCTTCCACTGGTATTTAAAGAAAACCTCTCTGGAAATGCTGCAGCATCATAGAAATTGCACAAGTCTTCTGTAAATTTCTGGGCTAGTAGAACTTAGCCAGCAGTGTTAGGGCTGTGCTTGTCCACAAGAAGACTGGTTGAATCCTTGCCACCAGTCTAAATCTGCGGGTCTTGGACATGTCCAATGGTGAGATCTCCCGACTGCAAATTTATTAGCCATACAGTGCTTGACACCTAAGTATCAACACACTATCCTTTTGCAACAAAGACAGCAACAGCAACACTGACTGGACTTCAGCAAAACCTTGTGTTATTTCCTGTATTTGGCAGAATTGCAATTTGGCAGCTAAACTCTGCCCAGTCTTGCCCTGCTGAGCCTCACAGCCCACCCTCTGGCCTCAGTAGAGCCGGTGCTTTGGCATGAAGACCCTTTCCTCTGGAAAACAGGACAAGGTCTCTTCTGCTCTAAGATTACCAGGCCACACTGCCTGGCAGCTGCTAAGCTCTGTTATTATCTTTGCTTTTAAAGCACTCTGGACAACCACAATGCTGCACAAAGCATACCCATTTATTTAGCCAAATGACATTAGCCCTGCCTATTACATTGATACAGCCAAACTGACAATTTTATTGATCCAGGTAGCCTGTTCCATGTCCCCTCTTCATTATTTTTCATTTGTCCAATTAAAGTAAAAGGAAAGAAGAAAAATATGCTGTGACAGGACCCTGAATCAGCTAGACTATTCATGTAGAACTACTCCCCACCTTTTCTTTCAAATGAGCACATCAAAGTGCACCAAGAAGCTCTCAGTCTCTAAACCAGGAGATGTTCTAGTTTATTAGGCTCTAAAATAAGACCTCTCCTCAAATAGATAAAAAACTGAGATGTGCTTGTTAAAACAGTCAATAAAAGAGTTTCAGAGTAAATTCTCCCTTTCTCATCACTCTGTCCTTCTGGAAAGAGAGGGGGACTCTGTCTGTTCTATTGAGAGTTTCCCCACTCACGTTGCTGCTCTTTCCTGCTAAAGGTTTGCTATTTAAGAAAAAATAGCCTTTTGGTTTGTTTTGTTCCAAGAGGAAGCACAAATGATTCCAATAGTATTCCATTGGTGTGTAGCAGCTACAAGACAAACAGCCAGCTCTTCCTCACTGCTACTCTGCTACAACACACCTCACCAGAAACCAAGGGAACAAAACTAAGCAGCAGTACCCTTTGCTGCATAAGACCTGCATCTGGTGCCACTTGCATCTACTAAAACAAAATAAATAAGAAAAAAAGAACGGTATTCAACAACCAGTACAGCTCAACTGATGTGCCCGACCTGCATTACTACAGTGCATCCTAGATAATGAATTTCTTGCAGTCAAGGGTAACTAAGAAGTCATATAGCTTAAACAGGATATCTGAGAACAACGAGCTTGCTAAATTTAGTTCAGAGAGTTAAACCTGGATTTCTGTTGTCGGATTTGATGGACAACTTAAAAATAAGCCATGAAGAGCTGTGAAGACAGTATTCTTCTTCCTTTTACAAAAAAAAAAACCTAAAAACCCCAAAACTAGACAGAAGGCACCTGCCAATAAGGTAGCATTTGTTTTAGTCACATCAATAATACTTCTATAACCTTTATTTCTTGATGTCAACAAATGACAGTAATAGAGAACATGAAATAACAGCAGGTCTGTGTGAGCCCAGAGGTATCATCGGGTCTCCAGTGATGGACAGTTGAGCAGTTTGACAGATGGCCTTTAAACCTGTGCCATGGCTCAGCTCATTTGGAATGGCTCCTCTTTACTGTACAGTGTAAATGGTACGTGTTGGCTACACTGCGCCGGAATGAGAGGGAGGTGGTTTACATAACAGCTCTATTGTTTTGTTTGTTTTAAAATGAGATGTGTGAACCTGTAATCCAAATGTTTTTAAAAAGCTCTCCCTTTTTATAGCTTCCTTTCCCATCTGCCAACATGTTTTATATCTACATGCTTAGAGAATTTTCATGATTGCTGCATGCAATAACTTCAACAGCAATTGTGGCGTTGTTTGATGTTTATAGATATATTCAATTCGTTAGCATGGGGATGGCTTTGGTTCCTAATTTGTTCCATTTCTGTCTCCTCCAATACATTTCCACTGAAATTAGAATTCTAGAAGTCCAGAGAAGTCCAGAGTCAAACTGCACAAGCCAGTCAATGTCCGATGCTGAACGCAAGTAGATGAAACAGAAGTGCTTTTTTGAATAGCAAAAATAGATTTTTTAAATTAATTACAGCTATGCAGTACCCCACTATCTCTCATCTCCCCATCATCCAAACAGGGCAACCGAGATTGCATATGCTGGCTAGGCTCTTTCCTCTCATTTGGAATCATTTCACAACTTTGTAAAACAGGCATCCAGGAGGCAAAAAAATTACCCAGAAGTTTCCCTACTCAAAGGCAAGTTTGGTTACAATGGTTAATACTGGGTCCCCACCCTCTCTCTCAAGCAATTCTGTCATTCAGGGTGCAGGTGAGAAATCTGTGTAATTAGTACATATTTCCCAGCGGTAGCTGAACTGACCTAGCTTGTACATTCCATTTTCCCTCCTTGATCCAAGAGAATTGCAGCATCTTAGATTCAGCAGCATAAAGGGAAGATCAAGTCAATTAGTGGCAAGAGGAAAAAAGAGCAGTCCCTCTTGCATATAAGAAAGGGAGAGCAAGTACTGCACAGATTAGGTGGCTCATTACATTCCTTTTCATCCTAGATTTTAAAAGGCAGCAAAATGCTGAAATATCATCAGAAGTATTTGCAGTATGTGAGAAGTATATGAGAAATATATGAGTCCCTGCAGTCAAGCCCAAGTCTAAATGCAACAAAGTATTAGAAATCCCACACAAAGCCTAAGTGCCCAACAATTCCTGATCACAGAACTGAAACACTTCACATGGCATTTAGAATGCCACAAGCATCAGAGACCTGCCCTTTGGAGATAATATAAGGCATCAGAACATCTCATTATCCTTTACGCTAGAAAAATCCAAACATTCACTCTACTACTGAAATTTTACTGTTAGTTGTAGCCTCAGTTGCAAAGGGCCCCAATCACAAATGATTTGTTCTTTAGAAAGAAAACCTTGAATATGAAGAACGCTCCTCTCCTGCTGAGTTGCCTACACAGAAATAAACAAAGCCCAATCCTTTTCACACAGGAAAATCATCAAATATGTGGATTAAACACAGATTAATCACTTCCTCTGAGCACACTGGCAACACTGCACATTTCTTTGGCATGAAAAAAAACCCAGTAATTTTCAGATGAAATTGCTGCCTCCATCTAGAATGGAACTAAAAGTGATTGAGTTAATATGGTGTACAGTGGATTACAGCTTGTCCATTGAGCAACAGTGGCCAAGGCCACGCATGCCCTTAACCCACTGCAAATGCAAAGTAAAATGACTTCCACATGGTTGCAGTTAAAATCTCGTATTAAGGTACTATCTATCACCAGCAATTCAGTAATACTTCACACACATTCTCCTCCTCTTGCAAACACAGTCCTTCACACATAGTACCTCGAACATTTGTTATCATAGGAATGGAGATTTAGGGAGGGAGCACTGAAGTTGTTTACATGGAAATTTGAACAGGCCATGCAGAATAAGAATCTCAGTGCCTTGGGAAGTTCTTAACTGCAGCATAAACCAGATGCAATTTTCATGTAGTGCATGAATGATGGCACTTCCAGAAGGACAGCATCCCCTGTTATCACAGCAAAGTGCTGTCTGCCCTTGAAGAGAGAGGAATGCCAGCTCCTTCATCAAAGGACTACACTCCTGGCAGCACAAGCTTTTCCCTTACCATTCTCCCACCTAAGAATTGACCAGACATGAACCTGTATTATCGCACAAAAGTTAGCAGAATCACAGCCTGTGGCAGCCAGCCAGCATGCCAAGCCAAACACTACTCTGATCTGTGCAGTCTTTTTTCCAGCCTTGGCTTGATGGCCTTTGAGCTGGATCCTCAACTCCAGTGACATCTCCAAAGAGACAAACAGCTGCGAGATCTTGCACTGCTTATGACAACAGACTGGCACTAAAGTGGCTGTGACATCTCCCTGCACCAGAACGGGACACAGATACTACAGACCGACAGGGAGATGCGTACTGGAATGGGCAAAGAAGACACACAGAAGGAATACCACATTTGCTGATGTTAAAGGACGATCCCCCAAAGTGTCACCCCTCTTTTCCTTCACCTGTGCAAGTCCCAGGCAGATCGAATAGCTTTCTGTAAGGTCACTAGTCAGGAAGAGAATGAACCAACAGCCAGTGTTTCTCAGTCAGGCTGACAATAAATTCAAGGTATAACCTCATGTTTATATCATGTCATTATCCTTGGGTTGAAAGACATCTCCTTAGACCACAAAATCTCTGGCATTCTAGATTAAAGACAGGGATAACAGGGCAGAAAGCGAGGAACACAGACTTCATGAGAGGAATTTCTTAAGAACACACATTTCACACAATGCACAGAGATTCACTGCCCAGGATTGATGAGCCCCAGCTCTCTGATACAGCAGCCACCCATGCCTGCTGCTGCTGAAGATCATGAAGAGCTAGAGCTGCACAAAGATTTCAGCAGGTACATGTCCTGGCCACCTCACTGGCTGTAGCCCCTGAGGCAGAACCTGGCAGCAAGGTTTGCCAGCAGTAACGCTGTGGAATGGCAGAGGGGCCCAGGCCAACCAACCAGAGCTAACAAACCCTCACGGGCACTGTGGGAGCGCAAACCACAGCTGCAGCACAAAGGAAGCCTAAGGTACTGTGGGAGTCCTGGGTGATGTGGAGGATGGGAGAAGCAGTGCAGCACGTACCTAAGAATCCAGCAGTCTGGTTGGCAGAAGCTGTGTGCGGGTTCTGAGTGTTTTCTTCTGGTTTGTTTTTGCACATGTGCTTCTAGCCCACAGACTTGTACTTTCAATGGTACAGGCTTCTGCACGTCAGTACTCTTACATGAGGGATAACCTGGACCTCTCCACTCTGCTGAAAGGAAGGAGCAAGACAGCAGAGACAACCCACTCAAAAAAGCAGACAGATGTCTAGACTTGGACTATGAAGCAAATTCTGCTTCAGCTTTACAAAGAACAGCCAGGTCCTCAGAAAACAAATGAGTAAAATAGAGGTGGGGTCACAGGGTGAAACTAGAGAAGGAGAGAGGGGCATAGTCTGACAGCAACTGCACACGGCAATCACAAACACCCTCCTCTCCCCGGTGTTTTCTGTGCCCAACAGCTGGGAGCAATCAGCGGTGCGACTGGTAAGAACCAGGCATGAGTATGTGCATCTCAGACGTGGGAGAACAGGTGTCAGGGTAAGCTCAATAACTCTGCTGTGGATGCTCCTCAGACTCTGCGTCCTGAGAGACCCAGGACAGAAAGTATAAAACCCCAGCCAGCTCTGCAGTCACAGAGCTGTAAAATGAGAGATATTCAACTTATTTTTTATCAGCTTAGCAATAAAGAACTCATGCCAAGCATGGATGGTTCAGATGCACATCACCCCCCTTAGCTGTCAGTGTAGGGGGGTACTCTGAGATAAACACTCTCCCTACTGCCCCAGGTGTTAACTGGCACTGGGCTAGGAGGAAATCCCAGAAGGAAGTTCTTCCTTCACCTGAAAGACTATGAAAACCCCACTTGCTACACAAAGAACGCAAGGGTAAGCCTGAGTGACACAGAATCACAGCACAGCCTAAACATGCCAGACATTGCTTCCTAAAATTGCTTCTGCAGTTGTTAAATCAACAGAAGAGCTCACTTCCCACCTGCTGCAGTTTAATTGGTTTGACCACAGGTGACCAGGCTGTACACAACATACTACACATTCTGGTACAGTCTTAGTGCTTTCCTTTTCCTGCAGCAAATTCCTCATGTCTGGAAGCAGAAATACAGAACTGAGATTATCACAAGGTGTTGGTACACTGAGGTCTATCCACATTCTATTTGTTGTTGGCTCTGTTAGGACAAGGCCACTGTTTTCCTTTTTCCTTCAGCCCACTGGTTCCATTTGCATCACTACCTCACATAACACAACAGTCTTTACTCCTCACGGTTCAGTTGACTCCACTCTACAAATTGTTGTCCTATACTGAGGGCAAATGTAATCACTCATCAAACCAAGTGTCCCTGAGGCATGCCCTTCCCGTGCAGCCCTTCGAACATGGAAGCAGTCACACAGCAACACCTAAAGAGTTGTTGAAAAAAATTCATCAGGTCTTGTCTTCAGTGCACTGCCCACAAGATACATGACAATGGTTGGACAGATCGTGCTGTTCCAACACTGGTCACTCCTTAAGTTGCAATTTTTTTTTTTATTTCCCCTTCTACTGTTATCCAGTATTGCTCTGGTCTCTTGAGTCCCTCTCTTGTTTTTTAATAATTATTTAAAGGTCTTTGGGACAGAACATTTCATTACAGACACAGTACAGTCTTCAGCCTGAATGGAGCCCTTAGACGCAATGATATAAAATAATAATAATAGCTCCAGAGCAGTGGTAATCCTCTCCAGTTGCGATGGGTACACTGGAAAGATTACTTGATGTTTATAAAGCTTTTTGAGACTCTTAGATGAAAGTCAAGCTAGTCATGCACAGGATTTATTATTCTATTCACCACTTCAGTATCCAAGGCTAGCATCTATTCTAGTTGAAAAAGATTTTTACTGTATTGTAAAATGGAAACAAAATGAAATATATACAGTGCATGGTGCTTTATATATAAGGCACAGGCAGCACAGAAACAGAATTTCATTATTGAAATGGATGTAGCTGAAGCTGTTACACACAGTAGGTAAAAGACCAGATTCAGTGACCTCTTATTTCATTTAATCAAAATTGTTAGTATATGGTTTTCCAAAGGCCAAAGAAAAATTCCGAGGTTTTTTTTTTCTTCTTTTCTTTATTACATATTTCATCACTTTGTAATAAACCTTTGTAGTTGCTTATGATGTGAATCTCAAGCAGACTTGACCAGCAATGAAAAGAATATAAAGTGTATGTAGGTTTAACAAACAAAGCCACAGTTCTTCTGTAACACTCGGTGCGTTTAACCACCAGATCATAACAATCCAAGGGGACTGAACTCTCTCTTCCTCATCACAAGTTTCTGCTCATTTCACAGCACCCCCACGGCTCTATTTAGATGCAGGGCCCTTGCAAGTTCCCCTCTCCTCCAGCTCTGCTCTTGCTGAGCACAGAGGGTAGACGATGCTGTTTTAATGCTATATGTGGTCTTGCTGTTTCTAGGAATAGACATGCTCAGACATCAATTAACATCTAATTGCGGGAATTAATCTTGTTCCTCTGCCTCAGACAGCACAGAGATCAAACCAAGCCTATTTGCAGCTCTATTTTTAATTTAGTGGAATTACAGTTTTTTTCCATCCAGTGAAAAATAATTAAGTGACATGCTGTCCAGAGAATACACAGTTCAGGGACCTGGCTGTTTATGAAGAAATGAACCAAGCAGGAAAAGATCATAACCGTTTGTGCCAAAGCATCCTTTGTTACTGCAAATCTTCCCTCTCTTAACACCTTCTCACCAGTATTTCTCTTCACACCTTTCTGCTCAGAGAGCCAGTGAGAATTATGAGAGTGGCTTGGGAAGGAGCTGAATTTACCACCCCAGCAGATAATCCCAGTCTCTCAGGGTCAGCCTGTGCATAAGGGCAAAACAAGCATGGAAAGAAGATAAAACAAGGAAGTGGAGGGAAAGGATTTAATAACAACCACCACCATAAAACAAAATAATAAAAAAAACCATCAAAACAAACTGTTTTTGCAGCACTCCCTTAAAGCAGACACCCATCTTCTTTCTTACTTGCTGGAGACAGACATCGCAGGCCACAGACAAGGCTTTGTACTGTATTTTGCAAGTTTTAATACTGAATGAAGCGGCTTTCAGCAGGCAGCTCCCAGTCTTAAGATACTGCCCAAGGCCTGTTGAATTTCAGGTGGAAACAGGCTGGATTATTTAGCAAGAAATGAACAGAATCCTACACAACCTGGAGGGAACCTGCAACAGATACTATCAGAAAGCTGAGCTCTAAAGGGCTGAGTGACACAACTCAGACATGAGACTACCCTCTGGGACTGGGTCACAACACCTTCTATACCAAAGCTAAAGCAGCTGAAGAAAACATTATGCCCACTTACAATGCAGAATGCTGACCTGTATTTATGGAAACGTCTTTGATGGCTCCTTCGGTTTTCAGAAGGAACCAAACCACTCCTTTCTCATTCCCACATTAAGCTGGCTAAGTCCTAGGTTAAAATCCCAGGTCAGTTGGCATGACATGCAGCTTCGCTCATTTTTACTGCCTGTCTCAGTCCATTTATTCCATCAGCAACTCAGCACCAGTGATCAGAGCTGAGCTCACCCAAGGCCATCGCCCTTTCTTTCCTATTTCTGTCATGTGCTAAATGCAGTATGGTCGGCGATAATACAGAACCCTTCCTTTTACTTCCTCCTGCTCAAGAAGAATGTGGAACATTCCCACTTTATACTGGCTCAAACTGCCTACAGAAACGCGGCTTAAGGAAAAGGCGCCTCTGTGAAGCTTTCTGGCACCTTTACTGTAGGTCACTCCCGCTGTGAGGGGCCCATGTGGAGGGGATGAACACCAGTCAACCCCACAACCATAGAAATGTCAGAATTTACCAATAAATAAAAAGGGTATGGGAGGAGCACCACCATTCCTTCTGCTCCCACAGATTTTCAAAAATCCCATTTTCTTATTTTAAGAGAGGAGTGGTTCCCAGAGCTCTGGCAACCAGACCTATCATTCCCACATTGTGTTGTAGTACTAAATGTGCCAAGTTACACCGGATTGAAGGAGCTTCTGGCTCCTGTAGAAGGGAAGATGCTCAAAAACAAGAGTCAGTTTGGTGACACTTTCCTAGGAACAGGTCAAATTTACAAGTGCTTCTATGTCAGTGAGAGGCAGAGGCAGACTGTTTGTAGCAACCTGTGCTACGAAATAAGACAAAAACCCCCAAACCCATTTAATTCAATCCACATCATTAGTTAGTTAATTTATATTCCTACCAAGCAGCAATCAACATCCTTCTGCTGCTTCCCATTCCCCTCCCCCCAGCTTTTCCATTAGGAGCTCAGCTGGAGGCAAGGAAGGAGTGGGAGAGGAGGGAAAGAGAGAACCTAATTCCATATATCTAGTTCTCAAAATACCGATACGTAATTCTGCCAATACATGTTACCTTGACTTACAACCATTGTGCCCCCTGCAGTCCTTACTCACTGCTGACAGCAGAGCTCCAAACTACTAACACCACATCTCAACAACCATTTGACTTGCTTAACACATCTTCTAATACCTTATTTCTGGAGCTTTCCCCTCTTCCTTCTAATTGCATCCCTCCAAGTCACCGATAATTCATAATATTACAATCCAGTACTTTAACAAAGCAAGAGAAAGTAATTCTATCAGTGAGAGAGCTGAAAGAATCCATTCTATACATTTCATCCTATGCTGCAGCAAACATCCTTTCTTTAGGAGATAGACGTTGCAATGAAACAAGAACCTAAAGAAAAGTGAACCCCTTCCAGTGCAAAGGTCTTAATTCTCTGTCCAGATGAAAACCCCATGAAACACATAAAGCAAGGACCATTCTAACTGGATGGTATTTACCTCACTTGCAAATTACACAGAATTTTTCTAGTGTGAAAAAGCACTTGCTGTGAAGTGCTAAATATATCCTATGGCACAAGAAGAAAGAACACAGAATTAAAACTCTCAGATAAATAAAGTAACCTTAATGTAAACCCTTAGCTGAAAACCAGTACTTATAAAAGTGAGCCATTCTCAAACAAAAACATTCTCACATTCAGAGATCTCCTTTGTTTCTTTCTTCATAGACCTCAAAGGCATAAACAGTGACACCCTGATCCCAAACCAATTGGGTCACTTCTTCAGAGTAAGATACACACCTGAACTCAACAGTAACAAACAGGAACAGTTAAAGTGGTGCAAATATGAAAAAAGAAATCAAATAACTACACCCAATGGTGCTTTGGGGAAGGTGCCCCAGGCGTGGAAGTAATGCTGACACATACCAGCACTTTATACAGTTTTTGTAAATAACAGCCAAGATTTTACTAGGAGAAAAAGGTGTTTATATGAAAGACTGCAGTATCTCATTTCTGAGTTGCTGCAAAGCAAATCAAAATGTGACTTGCATTCCTACCTCAGTTTCCCATTTATTTAATTATTATACTAATATTCAGACACCTAGAAAAATATTTTACTGTCTTTGTTTGACAAATGCAACATTAATTAGGTTTATTCATGCTAGTCACTTCCATCATGCTCATTAGCTCTACTTGAAGACATTACAGCTTTATTAGAAA
This sequence comes from Grallaria varia, assembly GCA_013396735.1. Classification (NCBI taxonomy): domain Eukaryota; kingdom Metazoa; phylum Chordata; class Aves; order Passeriformes; family Formicariidae; genus Grallaria; species Grallaria varia. The sequence goes on along the minus strand of VWZG01006142.1, from coordinate 49,969 downwards.
CACCAAAACTGCTTCATAAATTTCAATTACCTAGTACAAATCATTATTACTATTACTTTATTAACTGTTGTGTAATTGCCTGTTGTGCATACAATTACAAAGTTAATAAATGCAAATCCAACTTTAGAAGTTTTTTCTGTAACTTGTGTTTGCATAGCTGGCACACATGTGTGCTTACATAATCTTTTCATTAGCTTTAAAATCTCCATCCTGAAATTTTCACTGTGCTCAAACATTCTGGTGTGATTTAGACATTAAAACATGATATTTTTTTGGTGATCTTACTTACTTCAAAGCAGCCATTTGTGTCACTGAAAAAAAACCCCAAACCACAAATCATCTTACCATTCAGATGTACGCAGAAATATCCATATTTACAGAAACAGAGGAAAAAGAGGATCAGATTGTTTTGTTAAGAGGAAAACAAAGACAGCCACCTAGCTGGGTCTTAGGCATAATGTATCAAGATCCCAAATTACAAATCAACAGCTTTTACTCAGCTGTTGCCTATTGGTGCCAATGGCCTGCTGTTAAAGAACACCTGAGGACTTAAAGTATACACCTGAGAGAAGGCAGCATTCAGTTTTGAGCATTACTCCAGGGACTGTTATTACCTGGTGAAATAACTGTTCGTTCCCTGAGGCAGGGATCAGAACCTGGACTCCCAGGTGACTGAAGTACTTCACGTGGGAGCTAAGTTTCCTTTTCCCCTGTATCATTTTCTGTATGATGACATAGCTTCACTAACACAGGAAACAAGTACTGTGCCTCTCTCCCAGTCAACTGCAGGCTTGGAGTGTTTCTGGGAGTAGAAAGAGATGTGACTTTGAAAGTTGTGAGGTTGCAAAGAAAACAATCTCTCACTTTCTGCTCAGTTTCTCTGACAAGGTGTTGTATACCAAGATGACACCTTCATATCTTCTCCTACAATGAGAATACATCAAGGAAGAAATAAAAGCTCTCTTCTCTTTGTAGGCATCTCTGCTCAGTAAAGAGCTCCGGACAATATCCCAAATATTTCCTAATTGAACATTTGAACTCTAAAGAGAGATGGACGATGAACCCTTCATGATTTCCTAGTGGTGGATCACTGTTCGGGAAACACTGTTCTGGAAGTCATTTTGAAGCATCTTTGAAACACTGTTCGGGAAATCATTTGGATATACCCAGCTTTTCCTATACCTCATTCACAATGCACAAGTGGGATTTGATACAAGTTTCAGACTCAGCTTCAGGGAGAGGTGATTAAAAAAATAAAGCATTTGGCATTTAAAGTGCTGTGCTTCATTGTGCTGAATTGTTTTTGGTATCTAGCTCTTAGAAACTGACATAATGAAGCTACATTTATTTGCCTTCCTCAAATTTAACGAGCATGTGAAGGTAAACACGGCAAGTTGGTTTTAGAAGAAAAAAAAGGCGGGGTGGGGGGTGGGGAGAGGGGGAAAGATAAAACCCCTAAATTGATGGAAAGCAGAAAGCACCTGTAATGGTACAACAGAAGAGATTTCAGGTAGGACTAAATTGACTACATTAGTTTTACCTTGGCAAGGATGAACAGGTCCTGTACAGAGCCATACCCTCCCCGGGGCCATGGCACAAAGAAGTGACTGACACCCGGGGAGCCGTGATGCAAGGCAGGCCCCAGGAACTGGATAGGAAATTATGGAACCACGACTGGAAAAGGCAGGAAAAACAGCAGACAGAAACTGAATGAATCAGGGGGCATCTCTTGTAAATACATGTAGCAATGATGGAATTGCTGTCAAATCAAATTATACGAATTACAGATCGTAAAGTGCAGCTGCAGAGCAGCCTGGGTCGATCACTCAGAAGGGAGAGGGAGGCTGGTGGGGGCACCTCTGGCAATACAGGGTACTTCTGGCACACAGGGCACCTCTGGAAACAAAGGCACCTCTGGCACACAGAGCATCCCTGGCATAGAGCTCATCTCTGGCACGCTGAGCAGCTCCTCGCCCGGGGCGGCCGCATTTGCGGCGTGGCTTTGACAGACCCGCGAGGGGAAGCGGCGCCGCTTCTTCGTCCGAGCGAGAGAACCCAAGGGCAAAGGGCGACCCGGCGCCACCTCCTCGGCCCGGCGGTCTCCGGGTCCCTCTGCCGGTGGCGGTGCTGGAAGTGCCGCGGGAGGCAGCGCGGGCACCGCGTGGGGCTGCGGCACTCGGGGGCTGTGACTCCGCGGGGGCTGTGGCTCTCCAGGCGACTCCGCCCCGGGGCTGCGGGAGATGCCGAAGGTCGGGATGCGCCTCGCCACGGGAATCCCGACCGTCTTCCCGCTTTGAGAAAGCCTTGTGAGAGGTGCTGGTGTGTTGTGCCTTTCGCGGTGTGCCTGATCAGAGTATAAGGCACCTCTCCTCGGGACAGATAAGCCACCTCTCTTGTAGCAAGTATTCTTTTCAATTTGAATGGACTCCTTCAACAGAAGAAGTTGTTTCTATCGTTCATTCTGTCTGTACAGAACACACCAGATTTGTTGCTAGAGATAAAGCTATAGCAAAGGACAACGTTTAACAAAGATATCAAAGGGTTTCTCACAAAGCGATGCTCAATGTACACTTCATGTTATTGATGCTAAGGAAAGAAATAGATGGCCATTGTTGATCATCCATCTCCAGAGGGAAAAGTACTTTCCCCAGCAGTTTTTAATATAAAATTTAAACCTGCCCCCAAAAAGTCCCAGTTGCTTCTTTCAGCTGTATTTCATTAAGCATCCTAGAACAAAATGGTATAAACTCTATTTAAATAAATTATTGCATTAAGTTCACTATGTCAACCTTAATATGTCATTGTTGCCACTCTGGCTGGTTATGTAGATATCAGGGAGCATTAAATAGTTTGCAAGTTGCTTTCCTTTCCCTCTTTCCTTGCCCAGCAGTTTGGCAGCATTTGCTTGGGATACTCTACAACAAATCATATGAAAGAAGCAAAACTAAATATTGTCTCCATAACAGCAGGAAACTCATACTGTAGCTCAGATAAATCTTCCTTTGAGGTCTTGCCCAGGCAAACTGTTATTTAACTCACCTGCTTTTATTTTTTAATAAAATTGCCTTTAAAATGTATGTGGCACTTTGGAGGGGACAAGGTGTACAAGGACAGAAAGTGCAGTGTCAGCCAAATAAGCAGCTAAATGCAATAAATAAGTAATGAAGGGAACCAGAAGGCACTGAAAGATAGGCCCATAAAGATGTGGGAATGCCCAGGAGAGCAGTCTTGTAGAAGAGCAAACACTATGGCTTTGCTCCCAGGCAGCCACCCAAAGCAGGGGACACAGAAGAGAAAGCTACCTCTGCTCAGGGCAGATGCAGTAGGACTCCAAACGCAGGCACGAACACTTCCAGGGCTGGGAGTATTAATGCTTTACACAGTCAGACAGTTGTTAATTGCAGGTCACAGGGGAAAGGAGAATCAGTTCCTACTTGCAATGAGCTCTGTGCAACTGTCCTGGAGGGATCAGGCAGTCTGAAAATCACTGAAATTCTTCAGTTCACTGAAAATCTAAGGCATTGCTCAGCAATGACTGAAGCCAATTCAGGGAAATCGGGAGTTGTCCCCCTTCTTCCTTTCCCTTCCTCCAAGATGAGAAGTGCAACACTCACCTTTCCCTAATGCCATGTGCCCAGCATTTGTTGGAAAGTGACTCTGTCGTGAAACTGTGAAATCCAAGTTGATGCCATTATTCCCAAGTGTTTCATTGATTTGTTCCATAGCAAGGAACATAATTAACTGCCCAGATCACCCTATGCCCTTGGCTTCATAGTCTTCTGTTTAAAGAGATGGAGACTTAGGAAGGCATTTTCAAATAGTGGAGCTGTAAATTTAAGCGCTATTTGATTTTTCAGAGGTGCTGAGATTTCTTAACTACCAGTGAAATGAATCAGAAGGACATTTGCTCAGCACTACTGAAAATTAGGGTGGTTTTATTCAGGCACTGCATCAATTTAAATATAAAAGCCTAATTTATGCACCCAAAATGAATATTTTGACCGTGATTTTTAGCAAGCATCAGTCTAAGGCCAAGTGCAAGATCCATGTGGCACATGGAAAAAAATTCTCATTTCATTCTCCACAAATATTTAGAGCAGCATTTTGACTCAGCTTTCCTTTCTCAGTAGCACATGGTGCTCTGGAGATTACTGGGCCTGCTCTCTTGTGTTCATACTTAGATGGTCATTAATAGAGTTGTCCCCTTTGGGGAGAGGGGCAGGGGGAGAGGAGCCTGAGGACTGAGAGCTGAAATACTCTCTGATACTGGCTGTAAAAAACCCATAAGAGGAATAAACCTATAAAAAGATGATTTTTTTATTTTTTTTTTTTACCATGAAGATGCAAAAGCGCCTGTGGTACATTAATTTTTCATATGGAAAAGATAGAAACAGGTTGCGAGTTTAAATAATTTACTTAGCAGTGGTAACACACTCTCCTTTATCTCTAACTCATTCATTTTTCAAATACAGATGTTTCTGAGGAGCTGACTACTGCTGGCTCCTGAACAAGTTTGTAGTGGATGTGGTTTTAGCAGCCTGGTGTCAACCAAAGGTGGTAAGCCGACCTCTAATGCCAGCTCATCCCGCTGCAGGATCAGGTGAACAGCAGGGAGAGGGAGAAGAAAGGCCCCATTCTCCAAGCCTTCTGTAGGAAAATGCACAGGTGAAACCAAATAAAATACCCCTTAAAGCAGTTAAAGCCTTATAGTGTTATCCTTAAGAATTTATACTCAAACCATCTGGAACTGATGCTATTCCTGGGCCCTCATCTATGATTTCTGGGACACTCTTTCACACTGTAGTTATTAGGGGAACAGCAACCTTTGCTGTGCTTTAGTCATCCTGCTTGCTGGGGTTAAGCTGTGTATGAGGAAGAGGAACACCTCCCAGACCTTTCTGGCTACATAATGCAGTGTTGAACCTGATAATTATAATTAATACTATGCATGCAACTGTGCTAAATAGAGAATAAGAACAGAAAATGTTTGAAATGCATCAGAAACATTCAAAAGCCTTCACAACAGCAGACTGTCTTATTTACAACCAGTCCCATCTTTCAGAAATATCCATCCAATATCAATGTCAGAAGCCTTTCTTTGCCAAGACCTCACCCTAGTTAGAGACTGAATAAGGAAATAGAATCTCCTGCTGCTTTAAACACCTTTCCCAACAACAGAGAGCATTATAGGCATAACAATAAAGAGTATTTTGTAAGGCATTGCTGTCATTGTAGGAAAAGCAGCTTTGGAAATGCCACCACCTCGAGCCTCCCACCATGTTGAGAACAGCGTGAGAGAAGAAGCCAGCAGAAGAGGAGCATCTTAATCTCCGCTGCGGGGCATTGGAGTGTAACCACTTACAAAGGTCTTTATGCCGTGCAGGGTCCACTAATAAGGATTTAGATGAGCGTCTCTAATCTCTTCACTACAGAACAGCCTTCTTAAAAGACAGGTGTAGAAAAATAATTGTTTACAAAAGTCCACATTGCAAAACCATCTGACAGATGACAGCTGACAGTGAATGTGGCTGTTTTGACCTCATACATATCTGAAGAGCAAAGAGTATTCTGCACTTGGAATGAATCTTTGGATCATGCTTATATTCTTTGCTAATGATCAGTTTGTGAGAGATGATTATATTAGACTCTAGCCATTTTCCAACAGTTCTATGACCTCATGGAACAAGCCAAATCAATTTGATTTTAGGTTGTAAACGATATGGTGACAAGCAGTGATGGCTGTCTGTACAGTCCCTCTGTTAAAATTTCTCTACACAAAATAGTCAGTAGCTCTGGGCAAGAGATTCACTTATAGAAACCATTCTCTGTTCAGAAACAGAATTCAAACTCAGTGGGTAAATAATTTGTTGCAGATAGCTTGGGTAGATTGACAGCGGCAGACTGGACATACTCTCACTGTTCTCCTCTGTACCCACAAAAAAACACTTGCAAGGGTGCATGCTGCAGATCGACATAAAGGACAAGCGGAACATCAAGCATTTTCTTTATGGAAAAACTGAACTTAGTGCTTTTGTCAGCTGCTTCCTGTAGACGACATGAAGCGGTGGGCAGGAAATAGGAAGCTTTAATAGAACAAAGCTTTTCTAAAGGGCAAGTCAAGCAAGCGCTCTCTAAAATTTCCAAAAGAACAAGCACACATTTTGCAAGCAAATCTGCTGTCCAGCTGGATCTGTTTACCACCTGCCTTATCTCAGAGGCACAGCTGAAATAATAACAGGGGTTTTGATGCTGGTGAATTGATTAAATATGGCTCATTAAAACCCAGGGTGACTTGGAAAGGTGAAGTATTTGCTATAGGACACAGTAATGTCAGTACCAGGGACTGACATGTAAGAACTCCCTCGTTGCTGGCCATAAAGTGGCCATAATGTGGCCAACAATGAGGGCTGTCTGCATGAGGGGTTTGGAGTATTATTTACTTCCACTCTGAGAAAAGGGGCTTGAGTGGGATATGGGAAAGGGAAAGATGTATGAATCAGAGAAGCTGCAGATGGACAACCCAGTCTACATCTATATTTGTGTCACTGTCACATTAGATGGTGGCCAAGATTTATTCTTCCATAGTTTTTATAAGGAATTGAAGCTTCCAGGCAGGCTGGAGAGAGAACTGCTACAGGACTGGATACTGCATAGAACTTTTCCTATTAAAGAAATGGGATTAGCCTATTGCTTACTGTATCTCCTAACATTGCTGATCTGAAACCTGTTTCATGCTGACCATGGCTGGCCATGATCCCAGTGCATGGGATCTTGCTGTGAAGGCAGCTGGCTGTCCAGGAGGGTGATTAGTGACTCCCCTCAACACCCTCACCCAGGAAAAGAAAACCACCTTTATCTGACTCCTCCAGAAAATCTGAAGCCTCCAGAAGCCTTGGCAGCAAGATGAAGTAGATACTGATCAGTAGGAATCTTGCAACCAGTATCTCTGGTTCAATCCTGCCAGCCTCAGAATGCACTTGACTTTTGCACCCTTCAAGGAAGATTCACACTTTTCTGCAAGTTCCTGAATAATTTTTACTTGTCACAAACAGGTATTCATTGAAGCTGCAGACTTTTAACCAGAACTTTTCTATTAACATTGATTCTGAATCCTTATCCACAAAGGTGAAATGTTGGGCTCTTGTTGGTTATTGCTTCATGTTAAGTAGAACAATTGATTCTTCATGGAAGGGAAGTACTGACACAGAGGTATCAATCAAAATTCTAGTCTCTAAGCCACGAATGTGTTAGCACATGGGAACCAGAAGAATGTGTCAAAAGAATCAATGTGCCTTTACCCTTCATTATACAGTAATAAAGAAAAATTTCTGAATCTGTATCTGACTTGCTCTTCTCCCTTTTTTCTCCCTGAACCAGGGCAACAGAACATACACACGCTGAGTTACCCAAATCCAGTATCTAAGACAGCCGAAAACTAATTATAATACTATGCTCTGTCAGCTCTCCACAGATCTTTTAACAGTTCATAATTGCTAATTCAGGCTCAGAAACCCCAGTGAGATGGGCTGAAGGCAGTGTTTTCATTTTTAAATGAAAAGAGGATTGAACTGAGACCCAGTGAGAGGCTACAGCTCACTAAGTATTGCTTCAGGAAGACATCTTAGAAATGTGGAATTGCTGCACTGGAGCAGACTGGCTAATGAAGGTTTGGCCCCCAGAACTCCAGAGCAGTGTGTCTGCTTAGCTTAATGGGGCTGGTCACACTTGGGCAGTTGCCACCACCAGATAAGCCAGAGGAAGGTGTAAAATTACTCTGGAAAGAATTCACATCGTTCCCAGGGTGTACACTAATCACTTCTATTGAAAACACTGTCTCCCTCTTGCTTAATTGCACTAACATCTTTGAATCCTTTCTCCAGGATTTAAAGAATTGGGATAGTCTATTAATGTTGTTGTAGTGAAAATATAGCTCTCCTTCCAAGTCTTTGGAATGACAAAGGAGCTGATTTTAGTGGTTGGTTACATATTCATATTAATGGAATTTTCCCTCTCTCCTCATTAGCCAAGAAGGGGAATATTTCAGATTACTGCTATCCCCTGCAGTTTTCTGTGTTTTCCCAGGGAGGTGAATGTATCCAGAAGGTAAATGAAACCTGCTTTGATTCTCTCTAAATATCTGAGTACCCGGGATTCTCTTTAATGGTTTTTCGTTTATCTGCCTCTCCTCCTGCATATACATTTCAGCTGATCTAAGAAACTCACCCTGCTTTTCCACTGAAAATACCCATAGTCATGTATCTGATTTATCATGACAGCATAGAACACCAGCACTTTTCCATGCTCAGCTCAAGACACCTTTGCAATCCATCTTCTTCTTTTCCTGCACCTCCACAGTCATCCGAACTGTAATTTGCAGAAACTAATACCATGGACATGACTGTGCAATCACACCTCTGTTTTCTGGGATTGGATTATTCAGATTATGGTTTGTCTCTAGTGTGGTTGCAGAAGGAGTCAGGTCTGACATGCTTCATGTTACTGCTTAGGTGCAGAGGTGGAGAGCATGCACATACCACTTAAAGGCTTGGAAATCACAGAGCTACTCTGTGTTGCAATTACAAACCTTGTGAGATTCAAAGGACCTCAGTGCCTGTGCCATGCTGGCAGGACCAGGTAGGCTGGCAAGAATGGCGTGCAGGGACAACTTGCAGTGCCACAAGCAGTGCAACTGAGCACAGCTGTGCACAGCAGCTCAGCTCAAGCTGGATCTGAGCTAATGCCCTGCAGAACCACAGCCTGCCCACCTGCAGTTCCCCACTCCTGGTTCCAGCACTTGCTTGTCCAAATCCTGGTGCAGACTTAGATCAAGCTGCAGACCTGGACCCAGGCTAGCACTGTGCTGGATTACTGAAGTCTCTCTCTGGAAGACTAGGGAAAACTAATGTGATGGCAAGAGCCAACCTAGCCTTGATATGGCCAAATAGACTCAACAGAACTCAGACCTGCACTGGACACAGACATTCTGTATATTACACTGTGCTCTCAGCTGCATCCAGTAGTATTTGTATAGGCTTCTCATCTCCCAGGTTTACCCATTACCTTTGGTAATGGAGATTTTATGACAGGATTTCTCCCATCTTTTATCCAATAGTATTTATGTACATGGGAAAAAAAATGCGGCAGCTGAGACTTGCAAATTTGCTAAAAGTTGCAATGACAGCAGCTCAGCATCCACATTTGTATTTTTAGTTGAATACATTTTGCAAGAAATTCTAAAGATGAAAAACTGCCCGTGTACGACTTTATCAAACACAGCTTCATTTTTGACTTGTTTGTTGCCTCTGGTGCTTTACTTACTTACACAGATAAGTCCGACAGATTCTACCTAGAGTAGCACCTGTCTTACATTTCCAAGAGGCTAGGGAATGTCCAGGCAGCATGCCAAGACTGAGTATGCTGCTGGATAGGCCACTTGACAGAGAAAAATGGACTGGTTTCTCTAGCAGGGATGCTAAATTAATTAACTGTAGTTTGTAATATATTTGATATGCTTTGGGCCTTTAAGGTTCATGAAAAACAATACTTTGGAGGGAAATAACAGTAAATAAACGTTTGAATTAGCTGATTATGACTACCATTTCTCTACTTTAGCTCTATTCCCAAGTCCTTGGCTGTCATTTTTGCCCTACTGGTGTGTGTGACTTCATTCAAGCTGATTTAATAGAAAGCATATTGGCACACACATTTTGTTTCACTTCAGTTTCACCAAAACTAAGCTTCTTTGAGATTTTTGGCTTCCAATACCTGCTTTTTGCCACGTCTTCTCACTTTTCTCTTTGTTTTGTCTGAGACACAAAACCGGATTCTTAGTGACTTTGCTTTTCGAGGTTCCATTTTTTGAAAGAACCAGGAAATAAAAGTTTTCTTCATGGAAAATTCTGTTGAGTGTTTTCCTTTTTAATTCCTCTTCCATTTTTTTCTTAAGGATCTGTACTGCTCTTTTAATTTATTCCAGTTCCCCCATCTCTTTTTTTCCTCCTATTCTTCCTTATTTTTCCCTCCTCTAACCTTTCATTTCCTCTTTCTTTCCAGCATCTGTCCACTGTGGAGCAGAAACTCCTGATCCCCTCAGTCCTGCAGGGTTTTTCTCTTGCCATGCTTTGCAGGAAAAGCTTTCCACCTTTAAAATGGCTTCCACCTTTAGGGTAGAAAAGTATATACCTTGGTGTTAGCCATAATATTTGAATAAAGAATGGGGTTTGGAGTGTTATGCTTCAACTTAACTATCCTCTGCACTCCTCTGTGTAAGTCATTCCCCAGTGTTGTCCTAAATTCCTGGACAAGCCATAATGTGCTGGTTTAAAGGTAAACCGGCAGGAGAAATGAACACAACTCGAAAGAGGCTAGAAGTCAGAGCTACAATTTAATAAGAAAGTTTACACCAAATACAATGATACAGAGGGAAATTTGGTTTAGCCCTCAAAACCCAGTTGTACAACCCAGCCCCCTGGGGCACAAACAGGATGGTGCTCACCAGCCCCTGTGCTGAGCACCACGAGGGCCCCCTGAGTCCAAAGCAAAAAGAAAAGGAAAACCTGTTTTCCTTCCAGAAGGTTGGTGGTCACAGTCTGGTCAAGAGTGGTAGTTGCAGTCCTGTTGAGGTGCTGGTCCTCCTCTCAATCTGACGAGTGAGTGAGCAAGCCAAGTCTCCAAACCCCAGGCTTATACATGCTTGGGTTCAGATGGGAACACCCAGTACCTCCCCCAGGGCGAGGGGTTTCACAATGGGCAATTTACTCAGTGAGTCACAGGATATCTTGGTCTACTTGATGACCCATTAGCAGACATGACCCCTCAGGTTGGGTGTGAAGGTGTTAATGACTCCTGGAGGGGAGTTATCACACCTGAATCATTGGTGTGAAGACAGGGAACCTTCTTTTCTCTGTTTTCTCATGCACCCAGTTCATAGCCAGAGGTGTCAGGTGTGTCCTGGGCAGCTGTTGCAAACAATGCATCGTTAACAGTTCATGATAAATGGCAGAGAGGGTATGGAATATGCAGTTCCAGTTACATTCACACAGTGATAAACTGGTCCCAGCCACTATAATTAGGACACATGAGGACACACATTTATTCAGAAGTCCCACTTGAGAGTTAAAGTCAATGTCACAGTTTGCTGAGGTTAATAGGAAGTTTTGAGGTGGTTATTAGCTGATAAAAAATCATAGGAGTATGCATAAACTTCCTAGCCAAATCACTGTCCTGCCAGTAGCATCTGACATGGAAACCCACTTGAATGCAAAAGTGTGTACCCAGATTCACCAAACAGGGCATTTCAGGAGGCGTGTTTAAATTTAAAACTAGGTTCCAGCAAGTAAAATTTACATCAGTAAAATATAAGCCTGTAACTTTCCATCTGCAGTTAAATTACAGTCATACAAGACCCTCTACATGACTGGCGGGACCTGTCTGGTAGTCAGAAATGCAAGTTTATTTTGAGAGTCACTCTTGAATCTGTAAAATGAGGTACAGCATTACCATTTTGGGGCTTGTATCCTACAAAGCATTGAAACTGTCCTACAGCTGTAGATTGCAAATTCCTGCCCTGACAGGGTAGTGAGTGATACTTGTTTGCTCCTTCCTTCCTACAACCATTAGAGAGGCGCTTTCTCTTGATCAGAGGCCACAAAATTAATGCCTATTGATCTCAGCCTAGCTGGTGTGTTAGTTAGTCTCTTTTCTTTCTGTCATCAAAAGAACTGTATAGAAGGAGTAAAAAGAGGCCATGAACATGCAGAACAGTGCAATTATTTCAAATTCATATTTTCACCAGCTGTTAATCATGCCAGCAGTTTCCTCCCACTCTGCTTCATGTGCTGAGCCTCCTCGTTTCTTTTAATCATTAATTAGAGCACTTGTCAAGCAAAAATTCTCTCACGAAGTCCAAGGCTCCTCTGAATTTAGTGATTGTCAGCCCTGCCAGCCTTTCAGCTAAGTTTATTAGTTATGTTTTAGCTACTCCACTCTTGGTAAAACAGTTTGTCACTGCATTGATCCTTGCTGGTTATATTGTAGGTTAGCCACTTTCCTGACACAGACTAGAGCCAAAGGGACATTTGCACCAAATATATGCCATAAAATGACTGCCCAAAAGAGCAATAGCAAGAGCCAGGAAGGAGGAGACAAAAATGTGGAGAGCGTAGGGTTTATTAATTTAAAATACCCTGTTTCACTTGTTGGTTTCTCCTCCCCCTCTCAGCAGTTTTCACCCTGAATATAGATGTTCCTTCCTACTCACATAAATTGTAAATCTGATGTCCCAGTCTGAATTTAGTTGTGTTGTTTAGTGGAAACACACCAGGCTGACCATCAGTATACATACACAGACTTCTGTAAATGTCTGGATTTTTTTTTTGCATAGTGAAGCCATAAGTCTTATTTGGTAATTTACATCCTGCTAAAGGGAAATTTAGACAAAACAGTAATTGAAACACAGATGTACAATGGTGAAATATGAAAGATAGCTGTTACAATTGCTTTTGCCTTGAGGTATGAATGAAAAAAAACAAACAACCAAGCCAGGATCTCAAGTTAAATTTCTTATGTTGCAGCAAATTTTGAGGAAAAGTCATCCTGGGATGGAATATATTAGCTGCTTTCTCTCACTTTAAAACTACATGAAAAGAGGATGCTGTGTTTTCTACCAAGAGACCACTGTTCTATGGTTTCTAATTTCATATAATTGATATTTGGAAAAGTCCCTTTAAATCCATAATCCAGCCTCTGGGTATAACAAACCAACTTATTTTCATTTAGAATCATAGATCCATTTAGGTTGGAAAAGACCTCTAGGATTACTGAGTCCAGCCATTAACCCAGCACTACCAAGTCTACCACCAAACCGTGTCCCTAAGTGCCACATCTACATGTCTTTTAAATACCTGCAGGGACAGTGACTCAACCACTTCCCTGAGCAGCCTGTTACAATGCTTGACAACTCTTTTGGAGAAGAAATTTTCCCTAATACCTAATCTAAATCTACCCTGGAGCAATTTGACACCACTTCCTCTCTTCCTGTCACTTGTCCCTTAGGAAGAGACTGACTCCCACCTTGCTACAGCCTCCTTTCAGGGTCAAGAAATTTGGTTGCACAGACTTAAGTCCTTTGTCACAGACCTGTCTATTGTTTTACGACCTTACCTATTATTTTGTGTTTTAAATTAGAATTCAAGTTCCTTGAAACATGAATCCCATATGTATTTTGCAGTATAGAGGTCTTTAGAACACACTCAGGTGACTTTAAAAATAGATTAAAAAGAAGAAAATATAATATGACAATGATTATGAATTTCATGGACCTTCATTACTGTACATCTCCACCAGCTTTTCCTTCTCATACAAAGGATTAGACAAGGGTTAGACTTGGAATTAGAGCCTGCAGGTGGGCGAACTGTGAGCAAAGGCTTAAGCATAATGTTTTCACTGTATTTTAGTTATGCAGACCTGCTGTCACCCATATAAGTAAAGACAAATCTCTCCATCCAACTAACTGATCAGAATAGTGTTTTCACCACAAACATCACTTAAGAACTGAAGTTATTAGCTCAGGATGCTTTTCATAGCATATCTTGACTATTTAAGGATCCCTTGGTCTTGTGAAAACACCATCTCTTTGGGAAAGAGGTTGCCTTCAAGCCATGCATATTACAATGTCTTCCTCAGATATCTAATTTTGCTGTCGCTAAGACACTGATAATTCCTTCTGCTTTTACATGGGGTTTTATTCTAAGCATTTTCTGTAAATCTACGTTATAGAAAATAGATTCAGCCACACATTAACATTATGCTCTGAAGTCACTACACCTATCTAAACTACCTAAGCACAGGTGGTGCTTGTGGCTATGGTACCTGACAACTCCATAATAGTTTTATTTAAGAGTAAATAGAGTAAATCCCACAACCTTGCAGTTATGAGATCAAGTGTCTCTCTCAAATGTGCTCAGAATCCACACTGGCTGTGCCACTCTGTAGACTGTTTTTGCCAGAGCTGGTTTTGAGGTGACGTGAAACAGCAAAAAAGCAGACAGAATTTCTGAGAATTCACTGCATTCTTGGTCTCTGGCCAACAACAGCAGCACAAACTGACCTTCCCTATCACTGATGAATGCTCTCCATAAATACAAACAGTGCAGGAAAGCGGCTGATGTTGCAGCTTCTTTGGTAAAGCTCTGTGTGTCCGTGTGTTATACACGGCGCTCACGATGTAACTTTGCTCCAGGATTTAGAGCAGTTCAAACTATGCGAGAACATTGCCAAACGCTGTGACTGTGCAAGGCAGAACTCTAAGAGTAGAAACTGTCGACAAATATAAGACCGTATAATTACTTGGTTCAGCTACTTTATTAGAGCTTTAATATGTGTTCACTAATAGCTGAGGGAGGAGGTGGGGAGCTGGATCAAAGAAAGTTCTTGTGTGTGTATGCACATCTGTGTGCATCTCCATTTTTTCATACATACACGTACATATATTCATACATCTGTAACCTTATTTATCTAGAAAAGTGGGTGAAGAGCTAGACAGACTTATATGGTGGTAGGAGTTGTACAGTCAATATCTATAACCCATTGATTTTTATCAGAAAAATATCCTGAAGGTTTTTTAGAATTGTTCTTATTTACCGTTCCTGGTTTTGTTATCTTAATGCTACCATATACTTGATGCTTTAGAGGTGTGGCTTACTATAGAGTATAGGCAAAAACTAGAAATACTGCATATGCCACAGACCTTAGACTATACCTTCTCCTGATTTACAGCCTTTGGGTACACACCATCTGCCTGCTTTTGACTAACAAGAGGAGGGAGAAAGGAAGAAGAGTGGATTTGGAGGTTGAAGGGCAGAACATGACAATTGTTTATGCATTTTCTGTTTTGAAACCACATGAAAGAGAAGGCAAAAGCTAATAAAAAAGGGTAATAAAAGTCTCACACTAATCTTGTTACCATTAATTAATCTTGTTGATATGCATACACTGTACGTCTCAAAATCACAGTGACATCCTACACAGTATTGCTTCCAATATCTCATGCCATTGTAATAAGACATTATATAAAATTCCTTTATTACTGTAGCTAAGAATAGAAAAATCTAATAGATGTCTGAATGATAAACATGTAATGAAATAAATCATACTATGCTGCGATGTGATATGTCTGCTAGGGACTAGAAAGAGCAGCATCTGCTTGGATATGGTTTTATTTTTCAGCTTTGGTCTGAATTGGTTCTTCTCCAGCACTGGAAACCATGGCACAGGAGCAGTGTGTTGCTCATATCCTGAAGAGTCCCACCTTGTTGGCATTTCTTTGGACTCTGATTTTAGGATTTGTTGTCAGTGTGACTTGCTGGCTTCCCTGACTCATGTTGCCCTCTACAAGGTGAGCCTTAAGCAGGCTGGTGCACTTGCTCGCTCCCACTTAGAATCACTACTCACTGACATGGACATGCCCCCAGTACGATGCTGTGAAAGGCACGGTCTTCAGGAAAAGGTCAGTGAGAAAGCAGGACAAGTGCTTTATTATGAACAAAATATGATTTAAATTTTTTATTTTAATTTGATTAAAAATCTTCTGAGCACCTAGATAGATTAGACTTTCCAGTATCACTAAGAAACCCTCGTATTTTCATATTGCACAGGTGGAACTATGATGCAGTACTACGTTACTGTAATAGCTCATCAAAGATTCTTGAGCATGTAATGTGGGAATTTGCTGTAATGCAAGAAAATATTTCTGGTCACTTCAGGAGGAAGGTATTCTCTTTACTGTGATTCCCCAAGTTCTGCCATGAAAATCAAGTCATTGTCAGCTGCAGTCAGTAGGAAGTCAAAGCTGACTGAACACTCCAATATATGATGCCTTCTGTTCAGTCTTCAGTGTTTCTACAGCTTTCAGTATTCAGATATTCAACTTTAAAAGCCTCCCCCAATTTAACACAGAGCCCCTGATGCATCCCTAACTAGGGAGGATAATTAGATGAACCAGGCGCACAACGCTGTTCCACTAAGGATAGTTTCTGTTGGAAATCTTTGAAAAGCCAAAGATAAACTCCCACTGGGATACACAAAGAAGCAATAACCATATGGGGATTGTGATGTTGAATATATCAGATAAATCAAGAGAAATATATCTCAGGATAAGTCACCATATGGCAGGCATCATCAAGGCTTAGACGTTCTCCTCAGCTTGGGCTGTGTGTTTCTTACACAGGTCACAGGAAAAAAAATGCTAATACCAGGGTAAAAAAAGTGAAAGATCAAAGTCTGCACCTGAGTGGGCACAGAACGTAATCCATGGAGCAAAATTAGCAGTGTAATATATTGCCAGCTGACACTTCCAACACCTGATTGCACACAGGGGTACAGCCACCTGAGTTGCCTCGGCCTGGTCTTCTGACCATCAGTATTTGAACTATGAAGAAAAGAGTAATCAGACCTCATACTGCAGGACAAAGAGTCATCACATGAGGAGATAATTAGAATTTCTTGTTCAAATCTTATACCATGATGATTACCATGGTTTCTGAAAATGCACTTGAACTGCACTAAAAAGGAAACTGTTGTTTTTCCTCTCTCCCCTACCCTGCATCTCTTCTCAGGAATTGCTTCCTCTCTATCTTCTGTCCAGGACGATTCAACAGGTCATGGCTGCTTTAGAGAATGTTTCCCTTCAACTGAAGCATCGGACAGTAGTCTTTGCCAAAGCAAGATAGCTGATTTGACAGAGAAACAGATGTGTGACAGCATCTACGCTAAGAATAGTTTCCTCCCTTTCTAGAGGCAGTTCATATATTCACAAACTGGTCAAATTTGTTTTGTAATGCACTGGTCTATCATCCTGTGAAAGTGAGTTAGCAGTTTCCAAGGTAATTCCCCTATTTTCCTGCCAACAGCTCTGACAGGAGCCCCTGGGGAAATAACCATTAAGCAAACATCTGTGCACTTCCTATCTGTCAACATCTCAACAGCTTCAAAAGTGAGGGCTGACACGAAGGACCTGCCAGCTTTACCAGAGCCCAAATTCTAAGGCAGCTGAGATTAGCAGAAACTCTGAGTCAACAGTGATAAAGACCCAGAGAGATCCTGAACTGCACGAAGTAGCAAATTGCTGTTTTCCTAAATGTCTTTTGTTCGCCTTGATACAATATATGTCAATTTTTACAATAAAAATCTCCCTCGAGAATCTCCTGCAGGATTAGCATTGTCATCTGTCTAGTGATGATACGTTGTACTGTCAACTTGTCAAAATGATTAAGTGAACTAAAAAGCTAAATTTTTAGTACTTTCATGATAAATTAAATGCATTGAGGGTTCTTTCTGTTTGTCAGCATGTTTTAGTAATTTGGCTCTGATTGTGGAGCGAAAAGGAAAAACACAGTGGGGAGAAAGACAGGTAAGGAAAACCATTAATCTTGAGAAAAGTAAGACTGTATCTGCCCATCAACCTTAAGATTAAAATCACTCAAAAAACAATGGGCAATTTTATTTTCACTTAAGAAGAAAATGTTAAAGCAACTTGCTACTTCACATTCTCAGAAGTACACTCTACAAAACGTCTGTTACCTAACAGTTTCTACAGTATTTTCAGGGGAACAGAATGTGTTAATAAATTTGCTTGCCATAAAATGGGCCAGTCAACATTTCCAAGCTACACCTGAAATACACGTTTGCATACTGCCTAGCAGAGATTCTTTGCTTCAGTTAGACAACCAGCAAAACTGCAATCTGATGTCACCCTTAATATATATATGAAAACCAGGGCGATGCTGCAAGTGATACTAGTGACAGACTGTTCTGCAGTTATCTTGATAGAACTTGCAGTCAAGTTGAAAACATTTAATATCTTGGATGTAGATCTTACACGAGCATCTCAATGGAATAAAAGTCAATCATTGCATTTGATGCAAGACCACCCCAGGCAATCATGGCCATTCTCTACGGTGTCTTAGCAGTGGGCACATAAATCTCTGTCTTGCCCAAGACAGCACAGTTGATCGGGTTGCCCACTACTGCAGTCAGTGGAAACTCATACTCTATACACAAAATACAGATATATATACCAGCTTTAACATTTAGACTACTTCCAACTGACTACATAGCAAGCCAGGGTCTGGCAGCCTTGGAAAGCGGATGATCTAGACTCTTTTGTCATCTCTTGTCCTTAGAAACAGCTTTACTTGTAGGTCAGTTGGTTGATGTGGCACTGAATATTCATGTTTCGTTAGCTCCTGTCTGTCTCATCTCCTTCAGGGGAAAAAAGTCCTTGCAAGAGCATCTCCTTGACTGGATCATGACAGCCTAAAGTGAAGTGCCAGACCCTTTCATGAGCTCCTTCGTATACATAAATCTGGTGAAAGGATAATTTTTTGAAGATGAATAATAAGTCTTCTTCCTCTTCCCTTATTCCGCTTAGAGATCATCTGAAATGTGTAATAGTTAAGCTTAGAAATCACAGCATTTAAGTTATTGGGACAGTCATTTCCCTAAACAGCTACCACTGGGAGAAGTTCAGAGTTAATGCTTGGAAAACAAGAAAGAAAATGCCCTGGAGTATCAGCAAACTTGCAGCTTGTGTTTCTTGAGGTTGACAGTATTAACAAGGACATGAGGGAAAAACAGCTCCCTCTTGGAGCAGATGTTTTAATCACCCTAGCCATGTGCTGGAACCCCCACATGTTGGCACATCATCCAAACAGATGTGTGCCAGTGTGAAAGACAGTGGAAGTTCTTAAACACACCATCAGTCAAACCTGAATCTGGCAAATGCCAGAAGATTACAGGATGTCATGCTGTAAGTCATGGGTTCTAGTCTAGTTCAAAACAAAAAGAAAGGTCAATTTAACAGGGAATTCAGATCTCATAAAATATGCAAGATTACACGTGTATGCTTATACTATGGCTCCCCATTCCAGAAAAGGAGAAAGAACACTGGAGCTTGCTGGCTGTTCTAATCAGGGGCTAATACTAAACCACAGTTGTGCCAGAACTTTCCCCAGTTAGTTTTTCAGGCTTTGAAAGTACTAGCCCTATATTCAGCGTTCTCTGCTGAAATTCTTCTACAGGTCTGCAGCTGGGAGTGATGCTTTTGATGAAGGAGGTACGTGTACTCCCCTCCATTTAAATAAACCTTTGCACCAATCCTATATGAGAATATGGACAAAGAAAATGTCTGTGTAGTAATTACATGATTTATTTCCCTTTCAGTAGATTGAACTTGAGAGTCAGAGAACAGAACTGTCGCTGGTAGGAAGCCCTCCACACTGGAGTTACAGAAGAGGACGAAAGCTGCCAGGAGCAGGACAAGAAAGCAGGACCACTAAACACATGGGAAAGAGTTAAGTGTACATATCAGCTCGAAAGCTGTTGACTGAAAATACTTGTATACCCCCACTGTTATCTCCTGTGTTTTTGCTGAAAACCACATTTCTTCTAACAGCCTCGATTGCAAAAGAAGTCCTTTTTTATCCTACTACATTTTAACCCAGACAATACTATGACAGCATCAAAAGCATAGGTAATTCCTTTCCTTGTTCTAGTCACTTCCAAGGGTAGACATTTCCATCTGATATCATTAAAAACCAGATAGATCAAAATAGAACTATTATGTAAGTTTATATATTGGCAGCAAATGTATACTAATGCTATACAGCTTAAAACATGGCTAAAAGATCACATATTCCATTTAGATTAATAAACACCCATTTATCTGTTTAATAGTGAAACTTTAGCTGAAAAATACGTCTATAAAATAAAGTGCCAGCATTATGTGATGCTGAAGTCTGAACAGTGTAAGTAGCAATAAAACTACACTAGGTCAGCACCTTGGCAAAAAATATCTTTTCACCCTGCAGTTGATAAAAAATGTCATAATGTCACATCTGAATTAAAACAACAAAGATATTTATGTAAAGGTCCAGCACAGAGCATTCAGCATGAAGAACACACCTGACAGAAATACATCTATTTTCCTTTCTTAAAATACACATTGTGAGTGTTCATTTCATTAGACTGCTGGAAAGCAATACTTCTCAGTTCCTTACAGTGGCATCAGTTTAATACATTGCAGTGATGGATTGATAGTAAATTGCCTTGTTAAACAGCATGCACTTATAGAACTGCAGCAGGCAGCCTCAGTTGTGCCTTAAGCAAATTTCTAATACTCTTACCATGTCCCTCATTGACACATACAAGCATACTTGTTTGTGTGTGATCTCTTCATACATGTTCTGCCTAATGAAACCATTACATCAAACTGCAAAATGGCTATTTATCAAGATAGAACAGAGCTCACACTTGGTCTCATGCAACTCCATGGCAAGGGCAATTGGGAGTAATCATTGCTAGAATCACTTTTATATAGTTTTCAAGCAGCAATCCTGGAACCTGTAACAAAGCTTACTGCCTCAGAATATAACAGTCCATGTTTTCAAAGCTCAAAAATTCTCAGAATCAAATTAGGGATCTCTCATTAGCAAAGTGCATGCATGAACTCAGCTGATTTGCTTGTAGCCATTTGCGTACATTAGATATGCAGAAATATCTGCAAGTATGCATGACCTGCAAGGCAAAGAAGTCTTTGTATTAAACAAGCACAGCTATGTCTCAATCTGTGCTGTCACCCTGTGCATGAACTCCAGGCAGTAGGTCACACAATTTGAGAATAACCAAGACACGAGGCAGTAGCTAAGGTTAGACCAGGGAGTGGACACATGGCAGAGCAGTTCAGTCTCCAAGAGGATTTTATCAAAAAGAAAAGAAGCTCAGCAGTGACTTTATTACTCTCTACAGCTCCCGAAAAAGGAGGCTGTAGCCAGGTGGGGGTCAGCCTCTGCTCCCAGGCAACAAGTGGCAGCATGAGAGGACAGAGCCTCCAGCTGTGCCAGGGGAGGTTCAGGTTGGACATTAGGAGGAACTTCTTCACAGAAGGGGTTGTTTAACACTGGAACAGGCTGCCCAGGGAGGGGGTGGAGCCACGGTCACCAGAGACGTACAAGAAATGACTGGCCATGGCATTTGGTGCCATGGTCTGTTTGACAAGGTGGTGTTTGGCCACAGGTTGGACTCAATGATCTCAGAGGTCTTTTCCAGCCTAACAGATCCTGTGATTCTGAGGATGACCAAACCCCTTGGCTATTCAACAGATGTGCTTCCCTGGCTAAGGGCAGGTTGATTAGCTGCACACAGCACATGCAGGCCCTGACCAGCAGCTCCGGTCTTCTAAAAACCATACCACAAGTGGTAGTGAAGGACTACGAATGAAATGAGGGACTGACAAGCAAGTCTTGGGTAAAACTATACATATGACCTGACAGATCTGAAACTGTAAAAGCTATTCCACAGTGCACCGAAAGGCAGGTCATCTCCATTTCCTCCTCAGTGAACACAAAATGGCAAAAATCAGGATGGCTTTTGTAGAGGAAATAATTACCTCAAAAATACATTCAGTGCCTCGAAGAAGTCAACAATGATAACAGTGATCTAATTGGTATATTTAGGGTTTCCAAAAAGGTTTTGAAAAGGTAGTTCACAGAATCTCACTCTGCTGTGGGCTACCATCAGAAACAGAATATCAGAGCAGGGAGATTGTATCACTCACCAAAGGCTCCAAGAAATAAAACTGTCATAGGGTATAGAATGTCCCCTCACAAAGAAATAATGTTCAAATGATATAGGAAACCAAGTATACCCTTTATATTCTAATTAACACCTCTGCTGCCAACTTGCTTTTATTCCAGAGATGGTGATAATTCAGTGCTAAGCAATACCACTATCTTCCTTACACACATGCT
Organism: Grallaria varia; assembly: GCA_013396735.1. Classification (NCBI taxonomy): domain Eukaryota; kingdom Metazoa; phylum Chordata; class Aves; order Passeriformes; family Formicariidae; genus Grallaria; species Grallaria varia. Next base: position 28,166 of record VWZG01006142.1, on the reverse strand, counting down.
GTGAATCTTCACATCCAAAAAAACACAGGGAGGTGTTTGATCAAACAGAGCTACAGATTCATTTCCTCAAACATGTCGACAACAACCAGCCTATGTCCCCTCTGCAAGCCAGAAGGGCGCCTAAGCAGCAGTCAGTCTGTTGCTGAGGGGGGTGACAACTTGTGAATGCTTTGGTTTCTCACAGTCATGCATTCTTCAAGAAAAAAAAAGCTTAGCAACCTTCAAGTTGATGTTTACCGCCTTAAAAAGCAGACAACAAAGAACAGTCGTTCATAAATGGGACTACAGTTGGCACTGCACAGACTAGACACAGGCACCTTCCCAATGACTCAACTGCAACAAGGGATATTTTTGTAATGCATTTACTCTTATTAAATGGGATATGCTTTTATCTAACACCTGAGTTGTTCTGATGCTTTTGGGGCAAAACCCACACACACTCTTCCAGCTGCAGAATGGCAGCATAGGGGAGAAAAAAGGGAAGAAGAATGACAAATCACAGAAATACGGAGATTCAAAAAAGATCTTATAAAATTTTGCCTTGAACTATAAGGCAACCATTGTCTACTTCCCAGGATGTTTAATTTAATTAACATAGCCTACAAGGATATTTAAGCAGCAGTTAATAGAGGGTAAAACACAAAACAAGCAAGTAACAAAAATATCCTGTTTGTGGCATTTTTCTTTGTGTTGTCATAAAATGATTATGACTTGGTCTGTATCTGGTCTTTCCAACTCATACTCAACTGATGAGTCATGGTGTTTTCAGCTTCATCTGCCACTGCTCATTAGCAAACAAGCCTGTCACAGAATTAGAAACAACTCTGAAATAAATTCTCAGCCCATACCACCCAAACTGACTGCACTCTGCTACTGTATGGAAAGGCAGCTGTATTCCCACTTCCATCTGCACTCCCTTCATGAGCCCTACCCCCTGATGACTTTACAAGCCTAAGCCTGAACATAAACTGGACCCTTACCAGAGCAAGGAGGAAGAGTATTTCTTAGCTCTGCTCTCATCCAACTCCTTTTTCTCCTCTCTATGCTGTACTGTGTTTTTTCTTCTAGTATAATATATCCAGCACTTGCTATGAATTGCATTATCTTGAACACAATCAAAATTCTGCCTGAGGGCTGCAACGAAAATTTCCCAAAGGCCTCAAGAGGCCTCTGATTTGACAAGACAGAGCAAAAATCATTGACTCTCTTTTTAACTTGGACACACGGCCTGGGAATGCAGATGGCTTCAGCATGCACTTCTTCTCATTGACTGGATTACACCACTTTCTGTCTTACTTTCAGCCTGTACCCTATTATGCAAACATAATTTCAAAAGTAAGGCTCCCTTGCCTCAGTATTCCCACATGCTGTGTCACAATTTAGTAACGGAGGTGACTGACAGCTTATGCTTCAAAAATCTAGCAGGATCTGAGAATTAAAAATCTCATTTTTATTTTTGAACTCTAATTATAACTGTCAAATGCATTAACTATTGCATGACAAATCAACACACAAAGAAATTAGATCTAATTATACTATAGCATTGTATGGTTTTCTGTGGTACCTCAGCTTGATCTTACAACTTGGTATATCACACTTCTTTTTTTGAGTTTGGCCTCTCCATTTTCTAGGTAACAAAGGGTACATACATTTATTAAGGGAAAAGCATGACATACCTACAAAAACGCAAAAGATTACATGATAAAGAAATGTAGTATCATTACTGAAGAACAGCCATTGCTTCACAGAATGAAGTTCTGAAATCTAGGCAAGGCTTACAGAAATTCTGTTCAATGTGAGGCTGATAAGCCAGGATGATAAAGTCCTACCATTATGAACTACACATTCAGTGCTCCCACATTTCACGGTAGTCTGATGAAATCCAGTTCTAAATAGCTATGAAAAATCAAGCCCTTTTTCGTTTGTTTGAAAACAGAATCACTAGTCTCAAAATATTTGCCCACTTTTTTGTGAAATAAAGTGAAATACTCATTCCCACAATACGTCCAGAGTGTACAGTGGCCCATCCTGGTACCAACATCCAGCAGCTGCTTTTCTCAATGTTCGCAGTAGCTTCGTGGATGCCACTGGCCTGAAAGTCACTATGGAAATCACCAGCATTTCCTGTGTTGATCTCAAGACTCTGTTACTGTGAGTTAATATATCAATGATGAGATTATTAATTTCCTTGCCCTGATGAGAAATCAAAACAGGACTGGCAAACCTGTTCTATTCACACGTGCAATATGTGAGCACCATCAGCCATGCTCCACCATTATTTTAACAAAACTAAAGACAAGCAGTTAAGCACAAAAGATCACTTTATTTTTCAAATCACACCCCTCTCATTCTTGAAAAGGTGTATTTCTAATTGCCACTATTTTAAATATACTCTATCTTTTCCTGTAAAGTTAAATACTTCGAAGAAGAATCCCCAAAGAAATAAATACAAAGCACAACAGTTTCACTTTATGATTTGCTTTGAGCATTGCCTGGTCCTGCATCCACTCTGGCATGTTTTGCTGTTCTTTGGAACTCCTGAAAAAGAAATCCACAGCCAGCCTTCCTTGCTCTCAGAGCCCTCTGTTTATCAGCTCTTAATACAAGCCGTTAATACAATGCTGTTAATAGCATGCACAGAATAGCTTACAGCAGTTTAACAATTCTAAAACTTTTGTTACAAATACACACATTGCTACTAAGGAAATAACTGGGATGCTTCTTTTTCTGGATGCTGATAGAAAATTCCATGTTACAAAATGCTTGTTTGATGATGTGCGCATCTGCTGGTGAAAAGGAAATCAGTACTAACAAGGTCTGCTGAGTTGTACAATGGACAGCTTACAAAACCAGACAATTCCCAAAGTTATCAACCGGATCACTGCAGCACAAACTGCAACCATCATTTTAGCTGAAACCTAATTAGCCCAAAGGGTTGGTAATGCACATCCATTGCGGTATTAAATGATACCAAGGTCACCTGAACATGCCACATGGGGTTTATTCTCATATGACGAGCACAGCCCAGTGCAATAGCATGGCCCCTGCCAACAGCCAGGAAGGGAGGTCTGACGATGTCATTTTATGGCGGTTGTCACGGTAAATGGAGAGGTGAAAGCAGTTCAATACAGGCAGCATCATGTCCCTTTGAAGAGAAAGCTGAAGCACTTCCCATACCAGAAGTTGCTCTCCTGAAAAGCTTTTCTTGAAAGAGGTATCAGCATCAGCCTGAACGGGTGTGGCTGTGAATTCATCCCAGTTACATGTCTCACTTTGAACAGTATTCCTGAAAATGCAATCATGGTCTGGCAGGCTGATTTCGCTACATACACATGCATTTAAAGAACATTCAAAGACTATGATAAAGTCTAAAAATTGTAGCTGAAACTTGTACCTGTTCAAACAAGGTCTGAGGTAGTTAAGAAACGCTCTATGAGAAAGAAGGAAAAGGATTTAATGCACAAAAATTTCTAGATACAATTACAATTGCTACAGAGAATGGGAGTGTAACATTGTGTAAAACAGATTTAAACTACCGTCTGTCAGGAAAGAGAAGCTATTAACATAGAAATAAGCGAAAAAGTTCACTAAAATCTAAACTTCTATTTAGCCTGGCTCTGAACATTAACATTCATTACAAAAATATGACAATAATGAAACTGAGCAAAGCAGAAAGGAAAGACAATTTTACAAGAGACTGGACAAGGTTAATAGACACGGGGTCCAAATTATGAAGTAACACCGTACTTCACAAAATGAGTCCATGTACTCAGTGTGATGTTTGGATCTCTGGAGAGCTGAAATAGCTTCACAAAGGGACACTGAAAAGTTACAAATTCTTTCAACATTCACTTTTGATGATGCAGTTTATTTAGAAAGGAACACTTACGTACAATCAATGCACTGGGCACTGCACAACTAACAAATTGAGCGTATGTCTGGTGCATCAGAGTGAGAAATAAATACTTAAAATTTATATTTAAACATAATTTTTAGCCAGTACAAAACCTGACCTACTTCTTAAGTCAACAGTAAACTTCTCACTAATTTGCCTCTAAAGGGTAACAGATTGTAAACAGATTATGGAAGTACAAGGTCCAAAAGGGCTAGTATTTGGCATATCCATAGACTGCCAAATTTAAATGTTGCTCATTAGCACTTGACAGCCTAGTGACAGCTGCCTTTGAAGTCTGATATGAATTAAGNGAGGATATTTTATTCAGCATATGACAGAGGCAAAAATAAATAAATTTTAAAAATTCCTTATATACCATGACATGGAGTAACGTTACAGGCAACACCAGTGATATGATGCTAGGCAGGGAGGAAAAAAAGGAATAACAAGCAAATTGGTGAAAACATGTAGGAAAATATAAACTGTGAAGACTGGAGACAAACAGAACTAGCTCAGACCACAAGAATCCTATCTCTGTGTTGCTCTTCCCACAAAAACTACTAAAGCCTCACTCCCTACGTTCTTTTAGTGCTCACATTCAGGTGACTGATAGATTCCTTAAAAAAAAAAAAAAAAAAAAAAAAGGCCATGTAGAAACACATCTTTACAAGTAGTCACTTCAATTTCGGTAACACATACATTTTCTTTGCTATATATGCGCAGATGCAACCACATCATTCCATACAAGTCTTTCCCTCAAACAGCTACTTCATTTATAATTTTTTCAGAACACCGAGCTGTATCATTCTATCAGGCTGGAAAGAACAGTAAGGGAAATAATTCTGTAACAACTGGTTGGGTGACAATTTCTAATGCCAAGGGCGTAAGGAGCTGATTCTTTGCTTCCACCACTTGTGTGTATCATAGTAACTAAACCCATACAGTCTGATCAAATTGGTATGTAGTTGTACCGGCAGTCAGTCTATCAGTAAATGACAGATACCTGCAGCTTCCTCATGCTATCCTGCAGTTTTTAATTTGGGCTGTCTTCATCTAAGAAAAGTTGCAGCATGGCTTTAAAACTTTTCACAGGAAGCAATCAGACACAGACCCAGAGTCTACCACGGAATATGAGTGGGGCTTTGACATTACCTCAGCCAGAGTTTTGCAATGAAAGCTTGGGAAGGGCCAAAAAGACTGCAGGGTTTTTTTTGAGGAGTTAACAGAAGTCTCACTCTGTAAACACTGCAAGCCATAGCAGACGAGGCAGCTTGGAGGAATACCTGTGTTCTTTGGACTGCGCCCCTGTCTGTGAGATGAGCATTTAAGTTGCTCTACGTTTTATACACCTCACCACAGCCAAAATGCCAATACTTAAAAACTGGGCAACAAACAACTTTGGACCTGCTCACCCCTACCTTGTTTACACATTTGCACTTCTTAAGCAACTCTAAAATTGTCAGCATCCTGCCATACCACAACAGCAGCGTTTCACATGTGCCTGCACAGACATTTTGTTTGTTTGGTTGGTTTTAGTTTTGGAGATTTAGAACCTGCTCTGAATTCAAGCTAAATAATTAGCTACTAGCTCAATTTAACATATATATACATATAAATGCATATATATATATATGAATATGTAGGTACTCCTAAAACTTGACCCAGGACTTTTATTTCTGTATCCTGAACAAAGCATTTTGGAGCTTCTATGTATTTCTAAGTTAACTATTACAACTGACACAAACAACAATCAGTTCAGAGAGAACTAACAATTCTAACCCAAACAGACCATTAACTGAGAAACTGGGATGGAAAGAAGGCCTCAAGCATTTCCTAGGATCTAAAAATTATTATTTCTGAAGCATGGTTTAGTCCTCTGGCAACTACTATCATGACACACAAGCCTAAACGTTTACTTTTAAATATATTAATTCTTACTGGCTCTGATTACTTGCTCACTACTCTAGCCACAACAACAAAACTACCAATGCATTCACTTGCTTATTTGACAGTACACTAACACCTGTCAAAGTATAAGCCAATTTATATCTTCATAGAGAAATGCAATGTATACCATGTGAAATCAAATCTAAGCTCTAAGTCCTTACTGAGTGTCTCTGAATGGGCATCACTTTATAACCAGAACGACAAACACACAACAATGAAGACAAGAATTGTATTAACTTTGTCTTCTAATTTTCGTACTGAAAATTTAATTAAACTGGAACAATTATAGACATCTTTTGTTTTGTTTCATGAAAACTAGCTCTCATCAAGTCAGATACTCAACCGAAATTCGCTAATGTTATCATTAGTAAAGATGAAGATGCATTAAATTGAATTTTCCTGCAATGCTGAGAAGCATTGAGGTCTCACATGAATTGTCGTAATAAACAAGAAAAACTGATTTTTGTGGTGAATAAAAAAATGGAGCTTTAAAGGAAGGAACTTGCAATGAAGAAGAGTTCCTGCTCTAGAAAAACTGGTGATATCACCTCTGTATTGTCTTTTACATTAGACTTGGGTTATCTTCTCTAATTGTAACTCCATTTAACAAGCCATCTGAAATTCTTTTAGAGCTGATTTGAAACAGCTTGAAAACACAGCTGCACAAATTTGGGTCACTTAAAAAATTATTTTACTGGATAATAATTTTCCCCTACATTTCTGTGAATAAAGAAAACTTTTATTTGAATTTGGGGAAAGTTAACTAAATAAAAAGATTTTAGAAAGGTCTTTGTTGAGCTCCACATGAGTTAAGTCTAAGTTTGAATTCAACATATCGAAGAAAAATTGAGAAAATAGGTCTGAGGAATTTAAATATATTAAAGTACCAAAGAGAATTAATGGCCCAATAATGACGATATCGTTAGTTCCAGTATGCAGAAATCTAACAACAGGTCTATTTTATAGTTTCTGACAAGAAAGCAATGAATACCTGGTCAGTTCTGCTCTATCCCTGTTGCAAATGAAGCATGAATGAGCACACAGTTCTGAATAACTATAGTATTTCATCACTCTGACAAATCCTGATACTAAGCCATAACGGCACAACTTACTTTCACTGAAAGGAAAAACAAAGGCAAAAAAGAAAAGAAAGAAAAACCCCAAATTTCATAAGAATATAAAGGAAGTACATTTGAAATTGGGAGTCATTTAATACAGACAACAATTAGAAAGAATGAGAACATTCACACCAAACCACAGATCAGTTCTGTGTGGTATCATCCTTTGTCACTAGTAATATATTGCTCACACAATATTTAAGACAAGAGACCCCTTCTAGGCAATACAGGGATTAGGGGTGTTTGTTGGTGGGTAAGATTAGAAGACTAAGCAGAATTCATCTCTCAGAAAACATTATTTCTTTAAATAAAAAGGGTAAAGGTTGAAAATGTGAAGTTGGGGCAGGCCTTGCCTTAAAACCTGGGAGCTCATTGGGCTTACTGTAGTGACAGGTTCTAAGAGCAACTCCTAATAAAATAAAGCCTCTCAGAGGGGCTATTGTGACTAAACCTAACACTAAAAATTGCTATTCACCTGCAGGAAGGGACAAAGCAAATTTGTTTTTTGTTTTTACTGATTTATGGGGGTGGGGAACTGAAGGGTCTATAGGATCTCAGAGTTTTTACTTTGGGAATCTCAGATAAGTGCATTCATATTCTTGGCAGAGAGTGAGTATCAAGGGAAATAGAGAAACTTCTATTCCACGAGTCACAGGACAAGATCAAAAAGATGTGCAGTACACTACAGTCTACAAAATTATAAAAATTAATTTTCTATCATAAAAATTAATTGTGTACATCAAAGATTAAAATCCCATTCTTTCTCTGGGAGCCTAGACTCAGAACGGCTGGCACAACTTTTTTTTTATGTCAAATTTATTTTTTTAACTTTCTCTACAATGGTGATGACTAAATACTAACAGCTAGGAAGTTATGCCCTTTGATCCACAGTTTGAGAAAAGCAGACTTGCTGGACCAAACTGCAAAGAAATACCATCACTGGCATGGAAAGACTTAGAGCTACCAAAGGCAACACACGCTCCATGCCTCTCAGTAATTCCAGTATGGATTTCAACTGGAAAAGTTCACTGCTTTTACTTTTCAAAGGGAAAAAAAATCCAACTTTTTGGACTTACACTTAAAGAAGAGAGTGGTGTCCCCAGTAGCTGCTCTGAATTCTTTCATGCTCCAAGGGCTGCTAAGCCATAAGGTGATCAGGCCACAGATTGGCAGGAGGCCCTCACATGCAGGATCCTGCCCCAGAACTCCAGACTGCCTGAGGCAGCTGTGGCACATAAATTATAAGCTTTATACAGCACAATGGGTATCTATCTGCACCAACAGGCATTTGCAAGTGAGAAGACAGAAGTGGGAAGGGAGGAGACTGTATGCAAATGTCAGAACTAAACCGTAATTTGGCAATGAAAAATACTATAATACTATTGATAAAGCCGAATCAATTTTATTCGAAAGAAAAGGGATGTTTTTCTTATTCAAAATATCCTCTGATTCATTGCCACCACTGATTATATTTCTTCTTGGGTATAGCACAACTAGTATCCAACAGGGAAATTATTTCAAATTAAGTAGTGTGATAAATTAACATATAATTTGCTATGTTGATATAACTCATTTTATCACTATGATTATGCAAAGGAAAACAGTATTTATCCTGCACTAGCTTTGTTTTCTTCTGACAAGGCTATTTATCACCACAGGAAATTCCCAGTTCATGAAACTGGTTAGCTGACATTTCCAATATAATGTACTTTGTGAGGAGTAACAACTCTCCTAATCGATTTTGCCAATTACATCAGTGTTTGTCTTAACACAAAATCTCTTTATCTCATACTGAAAGGCCAACATGGAGTTCTTCGTAAAAGTCATGCAGGTCTAGAGAGTAAGAGGCTGCATCATCATCAGTGTGAAAACAGAATAAGCAAAGTAGCAGAGAACGACAGACATGGATTTCATGTAAGAAAGATCTTTTACAATACGGGGCAAAAGTATCATATTTTATGAAGACCACAAGAAATGTTAATGTATACACAGCCTTTGAATTTTTAGCTCCAGACTGTAAAACAATTTTCTTAGAAAAATGTTTTCTGCAAATTCTTCATTCTGTATTCAAACAAGTGCTCATCAGTGACCAGATGGAGTTCCACTTTTCTAAACCAAACATTTCTGATGATCTGTTGCAAGCTGTCTTAGAAATGCAGGCAAAATTTAAGTAATCGTCTTCAGGAGTGAAAAAATACGGTTTTCTTCAAGACAGATGTTAGATTTAGGAATTTCCTTTTTGAGTGTAAGAAATGACAATTTTATACTTCGAAAAGTCAACTAAGGTCAAGATTAATATAGATACATTAATCAGTTTGTTGATATCAAGAATACTTTTCTTGTCATCCCACTGATGAATGAGGGAATTTGCATCTCAGCAGGTAAACACGTCTGATACTTCCTTAATCTACTGTACAGCATTTGCTACAGCCAAAAATAAGAGACGAAGTGGGGGTCAAAAATACAGGGTCAAAATGATTTAGAAAACAGATTACTAGTTACAAAGGAATATGAATAAAGAATCCCTTTCAAAAATAACATATATTCTGGACTGATGTGTTTCCATAAATACTTTTTTTTGCTAATGAAAGTCTCCAGGGAACAAATACTTATTTCATATGTCTTCCATTCTGCTCCAGTCATTTTAGATTTCCACTGTAGCTCTGTCTTTTATTTCCTTCTGTTCTCCTTGTCTTGGTTAGATTAGAGAGGTAGGGTGTTAATGGGGTACTTGATGAAGATTGAAGACCTATTTTCTTGCCCCTTAGAGACCAGCCTGATTTGAACAAATCGAGCAGAGTAAAGCAGTCTCTTTATGTCCTTGGGAAAAGTGTTTTCCATTTCAACATTTCCAGCTTTCAGACGTGGTCCCCTTCGTTGACAAAGAAAGCAAAGGTGCCAGCACAAGAAGATTCTGAATAATTTCACAGGACATCAGTGGGGCTGAGAAACCTCCCTTTCAACCTCCTTTATTGTTGGTGAGCACGTGAATGCGAGGCGGATCCAGGAAGGATATGCGGGGAACTAGTGCTTGCAGCTCGAACAGAGCTATTGTCCACCACTCCCCACCTCTGCTGATGCCACTTCCTTACTACTCTCGTCCTTGTGGGTGCTGTTTTGTGCTGGGCACTCAAAATGCACACAGTGAAATACCTGGAGAGAAGAAAAAACGAAGATAAAGCAAAATGATTTATGCTGGCAAAAGCATGATCAAAGTAAGATTAAGTCTATATAGAAGTATGCAGGCCAGATCAGTGACAAAGGAATTAGTCAAAAGAGCACGTTTCACCATGAGGTCAAAAACATTTATCCATAGGCAATAAACATTAGAAAAGGATACTACTGGAGCAGGAGAAGGCCTTCAAATTATACCAACCTTTACATATGGCACTAAAAATCAGAAAGATGGTTCAAAAGCAGATAGAGATATTTGGAAATTATTTTTTTCCTTGCCAAGTAGCAGAAGTATCTACTGCAGGCTATCAGATGACAACAACAATTATACTGTCTTAAACATATCTTATGATATAATTACTTCCTCAAAAGGCTGAATGTTTATGTACACTAGAAATTAAATTTAAATCATTACCAACATGATTTTATTTCAAGATTGCCCTCTGCTGTAATAGCAATGGTAGTTCTACAGCCATGTCCTGGAGTATGTAGAAAGGTATTCAGGGTGCCCATGGAGGCTGCTGCTTCATCAGATGATATACTCCATTTCAGACAGTGATCATTTACTGATGTTTCAAACAACAGGATCACTGTACAGATGCCCGTATCTTAGAGGACCATCTGTTTAAGCATTTTTTTCCAATTTATTTTCTATTTTACTTACTCTTACTTCTACTTACTTCTTGTTCTTGAACTGCCTGTGAGGAGAAGCGGGAGGAACTCTTTAAAATTGTTAAAAAAACTTCTTTCCATATGATTTCTCATTGCTATGAATTGCACAGCTTTGCTACATACTAAACATAAATCTCTTCTTACACTGTTTTGAAATTTGCTATTTTCTCATGCCTTGTTTTAAAGCTAAAGCTTGATGAATATTAAAACCTGAATTTTAAAATTATTATCTTTCTTAACTTTGTATGCTTTTATGACATCATGTATTTTTCTTCCTGTAAGCAGATCATGTTTTTAAAGCTCTTCTCACAAACAAAGATAATCTCTTATAATCTTAACTGCCCTTTCCCAGACCCTTTCAAGTTAATGTGGGCAAAATCAAATACCATAAACAAGACATGGATATACTACAAACTCATAGAGGCCTACATAATATTACATTTTCTATCTTTTCTTCAATACAACCAAAAATCCTACTGTTCTTTTTGACCACATCTGCTCAAGTGTACATGGAGCAGACATCTGCACTGACACGTCTGCAACAGCCCCAGGTCCTTACTGAGGATGTAGCTAGTTAAATCCAATTCTGACAGCATACATGAAAGGAATAAAAAAAAAAAATTCACAGTCACTTTTTTTTTAATCCCCATTATATTTTCTTGTGCCTTTCAGTGTTAAGAATTCTTGCAGTTTTTTATAGAGATAGACAGTGATGCATGCATACAGAGATACATAGTGGTACATGCATAAATTGCTATATATAAGGACGTGCTCCCATACGTTGCCATGTTTCTATAATATACACACTTATGAACAGATTACAAATCTACACCCACAGCCACACACAGACACATGTGCACAAGATGGTTTTTCTCTGCAATTCTTCTGGTGAGTTTTTTCTAAAGCTGAACTACTTTCTACAGGGGCATGAATTCTCTCCATCTGTTACAGTTCTTGAGAAGCCGATTTTTGTATTTAGCTATACTTCTTGAGAAGCCCCTTTTTTCCCCATCCCAATTCCATGTTTTTAAAGTAACCGCTATTGTCATTTTTTCAGCTGGACTTATGAGAATAAGATCTTGCAGAACAGAACATTCTGTCATTAGTGCACCTCTGTAACATGCTACTTTCCTTGAAGGCAATACAGTTTGATGAATAGGATAGAGGTTTTCAGATCAGAAGATTCTTATATCTACTGTACCCCACAACAACAGTGTTTCTCATTTAAAACCCCACTTCACATTGTGATGCCGCTTTTCTAAATATAGTGTGGATAGCACTGAAATTTAGCTAATACTAGTCTAGAAAATGAGAAGTACCAGATTCTTAAATTGTAACTTTAATTTTTACTGATTCTTTCATACTAAATTCTTAATGCTCAAAACATCTGGTACATTGACAAGCCGGTGAATTTAGAACATTCTTCTCAGTTACTTTGCAACCTCAAAATATAGAGTGCAGTGTGTGAGAGAAGCTTAAGACCGAGAAGCACAACTGAGCCCAACAGCTTCATGTGGTATTGGAATGAAGTATTTCAGAACAGTATAACTAAAACAAAGAATCCTGGATGAGTTTCTCTCACAAGAAAAAGATGACAGTTCAGTATCATCCTCTGACTCACATCATGTTATACTTCTCGTGGATATTTTAAGAAAGGTCAGACATATAAAGCAGGAAGCTCAAGTACATATACACCAGTGCAGTAATTTATAAGACAAAGCTCTCACATCAGCAACTAGGTGTCCTTTCCAGGTCAGTAATACTGAAGAGGAATAACAAGATAAACTTTAAAAAGTATCAGGTAACCTGTCTGACAAATAAATGAAGTAGCACGTCTGGAAACTCAAGAAAAAAATGAAGTTACACTTCTAACTTGTACTAATATACAAAAAAGTATTCAAGTATCAGGTCAAAAAACCTGTGAACATTGTGTCTTCCAAAACTGGGAGAACACAGCAAAGGAAAAAAGAAGTTTAGAAGATTAAATAATTCACAAAGTGAAGACATTTTACAGGATTTTTTTGCAAGTCCCAAAATCAACTCTTCTCTTGGGGAAGAACAGATTGAACTTCAAAGTTCAAAGGTACGTGTTGGCAGAACAAGTAACGAGTATTTTTGCACCTATTACAGTAATACTCCTTGATAAGAATGTGCTGCCATTAGTATATTTTATGTAAAATGAGAATGGTTTGGTGTAATATACAACCAGCTGTGGGCAAATAATTGTGGAAACTGCCAGGATTCTTACTGAAGAGACTACTGACACTATAGACTCCAGAACAAACCAAGACATCAGTTACACCATTATTATTTAAATCAGAAATAAGAAAAATGTCTTGCTTCCTTCTTCTGAAAATTAAAATTAATGCCAAAATGTTACAGACCATCTGTTTAATATATATATTAAAAAGTAATTTAGTAATAAGTGCATGCTGATAATCTTGCTAGTCTACAGGACTTAGGAAAAATTAAAAAATAAAAAAACCCCAACCAGACAAAATTAGTGTTGGGAACAGATTTTAAAAACAAAAGAGGAAAAAGACCAAGAACAGCAGCATGTGTTTATAATTCCACTGCACCACTACATGAATAGCTGTAACCTCAAGGTACACATACTGATCTTCACTATACTTATGCAGTATGCCATATAAATAAATAACACAGGATATTAAAATCCTTGAACATAGTAACTAATTTGAAACTGGGATTTTGGTTAAAAGCCCATTACTCTTCAGGGCTTAAAACTACCTTCAAGAATTAAAAGTTGAAAGTAGTATTTCCTGCAGGTTGGTTTGCTAAGTTTACTCCATGCACCTCATTCTTTTTTGACAAAGAGTTGAGAACCTATAAACACTGGCATGAGAGGAAACAAGACTGTCAATAGAGATAAGTAATGGAAAAGGCCTTCTTCATGCATGTACAACCACCACATAGGCAGCTTCTGACTCTATTTCTAAGAACTCCCTGATTAAGAGTACATGGCAAGAAACAGTGCTTAGAAACACAAAATCAAAATTTGTATTCCCAGTTGTGCTGACTGGTCAGCTACTTTCCAACAGCTGGCAGAGCTGTTGATATCTGGAGCTGCGTATGTTTGCAGGGATTGCTCTAAAACTGGCCATGGACAATGCTCTCGGACAGTTCTCCCAGTGCTGGAGAACCAGCAACCCCATATTCTAAATATGATCAGAAATCCTGACCTCTGGAGTTGACAAATTCTAATTAATCCAAATGTAAATAGTGCTATCCCAAGTTCATTGTAAAGCATGAAAGCACAATGTTTGGTGATGAACTACACGAGTGGGATGTAGACATGCACATATATGCACAGAAGCAGCAGCTGTTGGTGCCTTTTATAATCTTGTCATATGAAGCTGTAATTTCACAAAGACATATATTCTTAAATTCACATATTGTAAATTGTTCCACTGCAGTTAAGTGTAAAATCTGGACTTCATCTGAGACAATGCAAAACAATTACAAAAGACAGAAGCATAAGTAAACAAAGAGAAGATTAGATTGCACTTGGTTGGTTAGGGAAAAGTATTTTTTTTCTGTATAAAATAAACAAAATCTCTTAGTTTGGCTACTATCAGTTCAACTGATTTAACAAGTATGAAAATTAATGATAAGCGAACCTTAAGCAAATGAGATTTTCTTACAAACAATGGAATTTTTCTTGGATTTATTAATTTAAAAGATAATATAAAGGCGATAAAACTCAAGTAATCAGAGACCATACACCTTTCTCTAGTGCACTAAAACGGTATTTTAATCATTCTTCAAAATAGGAATTAATTTAAAACCAAACCCAAGAGGAATGTTTGATGGCAGTGTGGAAAGGTCAAAACCAGAAACAGATGATAACACTGTTCAAACACTCAAATAAGAAAAGCGTTCATTCTTATTTTGCTAGATTGCCCGAGCAAAAAAATTAAGCATGTACATTTGAGAAGGCCTTACCCATTTCACTGCAAGATACGAAAAACTGTACTGGTGTACATTCATGAAGAATGTAGGGTTTCTTAAAGTTCCTTACCTCATTAGCTGTGTTGCGAGTTCCAACTATCCTGATAAAAGATGCAGGCTGTTTATCAAAAGTGATTGTTTGCCAGGATCTACAAAGAAAATCCAGAAAGACATACAAACATTGAACACTGTCAGAAAAGAATGCATTCAAGTGATAGTAAGTATTCAAATAGAGAAACACTTTTCATCATCTGAATTTCCAGCACTCTTTCCTCATCTTTATTTTTAAGAGTCTTGACTCTGCTTATGTGATTTCATACATACCTTACACCACTATAATTTGTGTGCAGGTAAATTAACCATACTGTTGTTGAAAGTTAAGAAAATGGTAAAAGAATAAAAGTCTGGATCAAAGTCTAAAATCCTTGGCTAATATTGACTATATTAGACAAACAAAAGGTCAGATAAATAAAAGTAAATGCATTCTCCTGTTAACTACTCATGAGAAATCATCAGAGCTTGATTAAAGAAAATTACAGATCTAGGGGAAAAACACCCCAAAATAAACCACCCAAAAACTCAAATGAACTCCTCTCACTCTAAGCGGAGCAATGGAGGCAGAGGAGCCAAGCTTTCTTTGTGTGGGCCAAGGTCCTTCCAGGGAATTATGAATGACACAAAGCATTCCTTGCAGTTCAGATTGTGAGGATTTCCCCATCCTGACACAGGGGCAGTGAGGAGTACAGACCACCTCCAAGAGATGGCATGTAACTTTCTGGGCTAGAGTGAGAACACTAGAGGTACAGTTACTTTCCCACTGGAAAAAGAAAATCAAAATTATAGACAATTTGTGGAAGAGTTATTAAAATTCAAGAATATTGCCACTGGAGAATTAGTACTTGATTGTATAATGAGAAAATTATGTATCTTAGTTTATTTCCTTAGCAAAAAGAAAAAAAAAGAAAACAAGCTAAATGGATTTGGAAAGAATCATTTTTGAAATAAGCAAGGCAAACCTTCTTCACTAGGAAGTTGCATGGATTTGACCAAAACAGTACATATGAGAACATCAACATATGCAAAGCAATACCTCTCCAGTCCAGATGTAATTATGCAGCAAAGAGATAATTTATGCAGGTAACTATACCCATATAAGAAAAGAGATTATGGACAGAACATTATCAAGGCATATCTGACCTGGTTTTGCTTTTTTTTTTTTTTGGCCGATATAACAAGTTCATTAAGAATTCTGTTTATGTATCAGGCTGTAACAATTGTTCAGTGGTGTTCCTTGATTAAAGACACTGTGGGTAAGCCTTAAGTTTCTTTCCAACCTTCCTTTTTCACTACTAGTTATCTCTGCTAGTACTATTTTAAAAACTTCAGTTTCTCTGTAGAAATTCTGTTTTGGAAATTATTTTGTAGTCACATCATTTGTCTAGTCATGCCATGCATATGTGCTTACTTTACACTTCCCTTGCAAGAGCCAGTCTTTCTATTATCAGAATCACTTTTGATGGTCTTTCCAAAAATTTCCTCTGAACTTTATACATAGCTCTGCCATTGATTCATACATAAGTCACTGTATTCCAGGAACAGCAGCATTAAAGCATATGAAATGCACCTCATTTCTAGACTGGGATTAGATAGTTCTGTGTAATAGATAGCATTTCTTCACCTTTACTCCCCATATGTCAAACAAACAAATCTTACAAACTGGTGGCAATACTTTCGCTGTCTTTACCTATGACACAGTCATAAAGAAGAGATCAGAATTTACTTCTCTCATAAAATGACATTGCTGTCTTTGGACTTTTTGTGTCTCTAGGCCTTATTAGTGACCCTCTAACAAATAGATTTTTCAGGGCTTAGCTTTATTAAATATTCAGGCAGTGTTGATTTTTTTTTCCTGCTTTGACAGCTGTCTTGCTGGTTGATTTGTTTTACATTTGCTGGCCCAATCTGCAGCAGTTCTGGTCATTACTTTCACAACAGAAATAATCACTACCTCAAGTTGAGGTTTACATCTCTAAGAGAAGACTCAGGACTAGCAGCCTACTCAGATTTATACCAGGGTCTTCAAGCTGAAATGCAGCACTACAAGTTATTTGGCTAGCAAATGTCCCCTGATACCACAGCTCCATTTTCCAAAAGAAATTAGCCTTGTTACAGTCCTACAGCGTTTTATTTAACACTCTACATCTCACCTCAGTCACTCGACTTTTAACTCTCTTCTTCTACCTAACTCCCCTAAGGAGATGCAGTAATTGGTGATTAGCATTCCAAAGCCATGCTTGCATCCTGTGAGTCTGTCATATTTAATTACATTTTAACTATATTCGTCTTCTATAATAGCCTGAACATAATTTAGATAATTATCTTTTGCTCTCTTATTCTCTGACTTTGCCTGTCTCATTTAGAGCTCCTTGCAATGAAAATCACTTTCTCTGTTCAAACATATAAACAGACTCTTGGGCCAAGTGCTTTCATCTCTCCAACAGCAACAGCTGAAAACCCAATGGCTTTGTGCATCTCAATCTCTTCACCATACTCTATTCAGAGAAAGAAAAAAAAAATCATTAGAAACCGCTCTACTTTAATGTTTCTTCTTGCCTTTTTTCTTTATTAGGCTATTGCAAGAAGAATGAAAAAAATACTGATGTCCAGGTAAATTAAACCAATAGCTTGCTATTGCTTAAACTATCTACAACTCTTAAATAGCAATTCACCTCCTAAAGAAAATAATGGTTTTTTGGAATCTTTGCCTAGTTATTTCTAAGAAAAGCTGCTATCTTTCTAAAGATTTATTACATATAATAGGACATAAATAGTGACTCTTTCCCATTATTTCCTTCTCTTCTGGAAAGAACAAACCGAGAGAGAAAAAGAAGTGGAAGCTTATCTTTTATTGATGTTTTCTAATGAGCCATTGGCATTACAGAGTACTACCACACTGGGGGCTTACCAGAGCAGCACTGATGAGAGATGAAACCAAGGCCAAAGATGTTAGACAAAGGAGAAAGCTCTTACATGCAACTAACATTCATCAAGTTGTAATAACCATGTTGTATTCATATCACAGCTTGCTTTGTGTGCACATTTTCAGGGTGCACATCATGTCTCCTCACTTTCCAAAGAGGCATACAACCTCCATTTTTTGTTCCTCTCTCCAAAAAGAAAAGCAATGCAGACTGGGAAGTAAATTTAACCTCTATTTGTGGCTTTTTTGTATGTAGACTTCTTCATCAGTGACTACATATTTTTTTTAAATGAAATTTGTAAAAGCAGATGACAGGAAAAGGAAACAAGAGTTGTATTGTCTTTCCATATATTAGTCTGATGACTGTCTTAGCATAAACAAGACAGATTGTAACCAGCATATGATGCTGCCAAATAAAAATTGTGTGCACACATAAGTAAGCTGACTGAGACTTCGGTATCGCAGCATGTTCTGCATAATATGTTGCACCCCCTGCTTTATTAATGAATACCATACTAACCTCTCCTATGGAGTACCTATAAAATAAACAGAGAAGTGTGCACTAAAAATGCTATAAAAGTAATTGTTATACAGTTACTTTTTGTTATAAAATACAAAAAGTCTCTACAGCTACCTTATAAATTGCCTATAAACCCCATGTTTTCCACTGTAACAGTACTAAAGAGTAAAGTGAAGTAATGTTCCCTGTCCTGTTACAGCTGTAATTTAACATATTAATTCAGAGAGACAGACCCATAAAGCACAGAAGTCAGACTGGGTAGCTGGCTCAGCCACTCCTTTCCCATCCAGCCTCCCAAGCCACTGAGGAGGAAGGCAAAGCATGAGAAACAAAATATTATGAGGAATCAAAGGTGATCAACATTCTGGGTTTTAAATCAAACTAAGTAAAGTTCTATCCTTGGTCTACCTCTGCTAAAACTGGGTTTCCACCTATTCTGCTAATCACCATGGCAGCACTTTCCTGAAAGGTGGCCTGTCAAACATGGGACTTCTAAGGAAGCGAGGAGGGTGCAAGCTGCAAGTCATAGCTTTTACTCTGCCACTCTCAGAGACAGAGGCAAAATTGACCTAATAATGTATCTTGGCTATATTTATATTATAGTCCATTAACGAGTTAGCAAATATACTTTACCCAGTATTGTGAAAAAAACCTAAAAAAACCAAAAAGTACTTGAAGTTCTAACAGAGGTAAGAAAAAATGATTCACAGAAATATAACAAGGGCCTAGAGTAAATGTGTGAACAAATATTGAAGTCATCTGTCACAGTATCTGTTGCATAATAGCTTTATATATTGACAAATAAACTTTCGTGAAACTTGCCCTCAAAAGCTTTTGTTCTAAATATATTTCCCATAAGGAACACAATTCTGAAAGAATTTGTAGCTATTTGCAGTAATTTCCACCACTGGTCCCTTGCACCAATCCTAAGAAAATCTCCGTCCTCTATAAAAACACTTTACTAAACTGCTACAAACATTTTATTGCACAGGGTTTGTTGTAGAAACCAAACGTGGGCTTGATGAAACATACCTATTAGAATGAAAATTCTGACATGAAATTGATTCATAAAGTCTATACTGACTGAATCTGGATAAAGCTTCTAATGTGAAAGACTCCTTATAATAACACTTGCTTTCACAACTTCAGTGCTGACAATTTTGCCTCTTTAGAAAAAGTATTACAAGAAGAAAATGTTAAAATCTAGTCGAATTGAACTATGGTAAAATTGAATGCAATAATCATTTTTCTAAATAAATGAAGTAATCAATTTTCAAATATGTAGGCAACTGTTAGCATTTTCTGCATAAGCTCATATAATTTAGCTTGCTTACAGTTTATTTCAATTTCAACAGGTTCTCTTTCAAAAATACAGTTTATATTTTAAAAGCATAAAAAAAATTAAATTATTAGCAATTTGTTGGCAATTGTCTGGCAGAATGCCATGAGCCAAATTTTTATGCTGTAGTATGTACTACTGTCCATGTGGTATCTACACATACATCCTTGGGGGATGGCAGCGTCAGTGGACAAAGGCCATCAACTTGAGTAACTTGACCTATGAGTTCATCTTGCCTCTGTGTACACCAGAGCACACATGCACAAGATAAGTCTGCACAATGCTAGAGGTTAAATTGGTTTTGTTGTGCTTACTCATTACCAACAGCTATTGCTCCTCATGTTCACACTGGTAGTAAAGATATGAAAAGCCATCCAATGCAATAACAGACCCAGTAATATAACTAATGGGATGCTTTCAACTTTGATGACTGCTCCCACCCGTAAGTCTACAACAGATTGTAAGCTATTTTTATTACATAACTTTTCATATCAATGGAATAGTTGATTAGTAACAAATATATAAACAATACTTTCAGAGATATGAGACAGAATCATGCTCCCTATTAATCAGTTTCTTTGTAGCGTGAACACTAACACTGTATTTATCACACTTGTCTCTTACATGCCCGTGGGTGTAATTTCATGGCCACTCGTAAAAACTTCACATTTACAGCAACCGCCCTTCTATTACTGTCGATAACATCTAATTGACATGTCAAACCTCCAAGGAATGCAGTAAATTGAACCACAGCCTCTAAGAAGAATTAAACAGTGAAAAAAGTAAATCAGCATGTACCTCCTCCTAACAGCAATACAAGCATACTGAGGTTTGGTAATTGAAGGGAGGAAAACTGTTACCCTTGCTACTACCACACTGAATTATCTATTAACCTCAAGGTCAGAAAAAGAAAGTCTTGTGACCTCAGACTGAAACTCATCTACAAAAAACCCTGAACTGAATCTATGACTGCAGTAATTTTGGACATGAGAGTAAAGTGAACTAAGACAGACAGAAGTAACAAATGCAACTTTTGCTTCTGTTGCTGTTTTTTAGAACAAAAAAATATGTAACTCCTTCAAAACAGTGACTGATAAATTAAACTTCAGTATTTAGATCGAAACTCTGTGCCTTAAAAATTTATATACACAGAGCTGTGTAAAATTCGCAAATAAAATTTGAGAAACAAAGAAAACATGACTCATGATTAAAGAACGCAAAACAAAGTCAGGCAAAACTTGTTTAAGTAGCAAACAAGGTAGGTAACAGGAAAAGGGCAGAATGATTTTATAAACATGTAGCTGAAGTATAGGAAATCCATTAAGAAAGAAAGATTAGTTTACAGGGATAGAAGAAAAATAATGTAATGAGATTAGGTAATATGATGTTCTGTACTAGTACTGAGAAAAAAAAAAATTCTTACTGTGGGAATTCAGTGTAAT
Source organism: Grallaria varia (assembly GCA_013396735.1). NCBI lineage: Eukaryota > Metazoa > Chordata > Aves > Passeriformes > Formicariidae > Grallaria > Grallaria varia. The sequence goes on along the minus strand of VWZG01006142.1, from coordinate 7,110 downwards.
AGAAAAGCAAAAAGTGAAATGAAAGCATCATCCCTTGAAGTGTATCAAACAAAACTGATCAAGAATTATTCTAAAAAAATAGACCACATATACCACATAGAGCAGGAATCCCCAAAGGATGAACCTAAAGATACAATAATTCTTCAGCTTCGTGATTCATGGTTATAATCTCTCTTACTAAATCATTACTGTGAATAAATCAATGGCTTAATACTGCATAAATCTCAATGCAGGATATTTGTAACCTTAAGACCATACCTGTTTTGGCCAGCGTAATCAAATGTGTACTTTTCAGAGTTTTGATAAAATCAGATCCTGAATATCAACAACCTTTTCCTTGGGGAAAATCTCTAGATTTGACACACTGACATCTGACTGGCCTCCTGACTATCCAAGATGTCAACAGTTGTTGTATTATTCAATAACTTTGCCTGTACGAAAGGGCTACAGACAAAATAGCAAATTATCATCTTCATCATGAACATTTGGGCAAGTCTTGTTCATCTCCAATTTGGGTAACTTTTTTTTGTAGTAATATTTATTTTATATAGGTGCTGAGAGTGTGCATGTGTGGGTGTGTCTTCATGAGTGTGGGTGCATACTCAGGCATTTTTAAATGAATTTATGACTGTGAAGGCAATCCAATGTACTGCCACAGGATCCTTCCATACTATAAAAGCAGTAATCTGCACTGCTGAGTCCTTAACCAGATATAGCTGCAAACCTGTTCCTCTTTCTACTAGGAAAATACCCTTTGCTTAACAGGCTGCAAGACAGCAGCAGTATTCTTCTCCTAGTAAGAAAATTAGCATTTCTGTAGCATTGAGCAAAGTTGGCAATAGACCTCTTGACATGACAGGGTTTTCCAGAATTGCTTAATATTATAGGTCAAATGGGGACCCAAATGTTGGGAGTGGGATACAGAAGTATTCAGAGCCTGCATGAACAATCAATCACAGAAGAAGGACGACAGAATTTACAAATTTCTGAGAGGAGCAAGAAACACTGAGTTAAGCTGAACAACAGAATACAGTTAAAAGAAGAATAAACCTAAGAGCACATTTTCTTACATTATCAAAGAGCTTCTCCATGGTACATAACAGAAGGTCGAGCCGGTTATATATTTATGTGAGGCTGTCCACTGAAAACAATGCTGCTTGTTGCAGGCAGAGCAATAGTTATGTTTCCTCATAAAGTAAAATTTAATTCAGGCAAGGCATTATCTATAAGGTTTAAAAGACACAATGACCATTTCCCACCACCCTCACATTTAGCCTGCATCTCCAAAGTAGGGTTATGTATTGATAAAACACATAATGAGTAACTTGACATCTTACTGATCTTATTTAATATTAAAAAGTGACCTTAATACAATTAAGCAGAATATTGCAATGTTTGGTTGTTGATAAAACAATTAAGACAGCCTCTTCTTCAGGACTGCTTTTCACTTTTCAAAGCTGAATGAAAACACAGTTACTGTTAAGCCCTCCTGTGTCTTGCGTTTACAGCAGAAGCAGTGGTTATCCCTAAAGAGAGAAAGCTAGCTTACAGGTACAATGCAATCTCTTGTAAAAGGAATGATTTGAAAGTTGTTCTATCTATCACAGATGCTTAAGAAAGTTACCTGGCAAGAATCAAAAAGGCAAAGCCATTCAGAAGTCTATTTTTTCCTGAAACTTCAATATGGTAAAAAATAGTAATTATTGAAAGTAAATTAATGTTTTCTTTGATTTTTATTTTAAATAGAACACTATGCAACAGATATTTTACACGTACTAATTTACCATTTTTTAAAAAGTATTTTTCTAGATGATAATAATCATACATACATCTATTCATATAATTAACTTGTCAGCTTTCACTGGCCTCCAAAGAGACATTCGTCTTAGATGGCACAGGGGAGAAACCCCAATAATTAAACAGGTACTGATACTGTGGGTATTATTTGGTATTGCTTATTTTCCCTGCGGCAGAACTAGTTAACATTCTAATTGATGTTGGAGTTACTATGGTGTTTTCTCCGCTCTCCTCACAGTAAATGCCGATGAAGAGCAGCCGAGAACATGCCAGCCACATGGCAAAAGAGAGCAATGCAAAACTTTAATCCATATGGCACACACAGAGCTACAGTAAAACAAGTGCATGGAAAAACATTCAAAGGAAACTATGGCACTGCAGTTTGGACCTCCTTGTTACTCTGTTCAAAGCTTGTTCAAAAGATCCATGTATAATATTTGTGGCTGAAAAGCCAACACAATAAAGTGAAGGTAGAAGTGGAAAAAGAGAAAAGACAAATCAACAATTCGAAAACCTCCTTCTGATCCTGAATCACCATTAAAGACACACAACTTCAGAGAAGCTAGATCTTTCTTCAATCAAGCTAGAACCATCTAAAAACAAAAGCTAGCAAATGAAATGTTAGATACAGAGTTTACATACTTCTGAGAGGCCCCTAATGCTCTGAAATGGAAACATTCCTTTGTTTCTGTGAAATCTCAATTCTTTATGCTTAGTGAGACAGGTCTGTGAAGCTGAAGTCTTTTTTCTTTTGCCTTATTAGAATCTTTCAAAATGTGAGCATATTAACACAAGGAAAAATATGTACTTCAATGCCTCTATCATGCAAGGCTTAAAAGCTCAATAATTACACAAAATGACCCTTTATATCTGTCTGACTTGCTTCAGTAAGCATTACTAGTGGCATAATGAGCAGACTAATGAGAACTCTTAGTTTATTTTTGTGAAGTGAGACTTGAAATTGAGCTTAACAATGTAGCAATTTCCCAGACATCTTGCTTGAATATATTTCATCTTGTATTGCACGAATATTATTACAGTGAGTTTGGCAACCCTGGAGTAGGCACCTGGATTTCACAGAGTTGATGTGAAATTTGTTTCATGTGGAGTATATTTCAATTATGGATGAACAATAGCTGAAATATACTCTGACAGAAGAGATACAAGAACAGTTATACTGTGAAATTGACTTAATGTCAAAGAGGATGAAGTATGGTCAAAATACTCTGTTTGACATCACAGGTACAAGAGTGATTCCTTTTATCCTGTTCTACCACACCACTCAGGAGCTCAGGCATGAAACAGAATTAAGGACTACACAAAAATTAGGAAACATGTTATGTTCTTGTTCTATGTATGACAGGACAATAGATGCATGCAAAACTGATGGGAAGAAACAGAAGAAGAGATGCAGGCATAGACGCAACTGGAATGGCAAAAGAGCTGAGAAATGTTCCAGCTATTTTATTATGTGAGGAAAATCTTATGCAAATGGCTAAGGGGAAGAATGATAAATGGAAATGGATGTGAGGGAATACTAGAGATGGGATCATACAGTGAAGTGGAGAAACTAAAAGATGACAGGAGTAAAAAGCTGCTATGTTTGTGGCTAAGCATGAGAAACTACACATATAAGTACACAATGTGCCAAGTGCAGTTACAGAGAAAGGTATTCACACACTCCAAATATTATCTCTATAGCAGAAGAAATAATCATATCATGATAGGTACTAATCTGGTTTCACAAAAAATATACCCAGAAAAAACCCTCCAAACTCAAGTTTGACACTAACATTGTTTAAAGCGGAAGTATTTTCTCACTTCAAATCCTCAGACAACATGGAAAACACTTCTGTACGTCTGGGAAGTGGTTTACAACTATTAAGTGCAAGACCTGGATCTCTCTAAGCGTTCTTTACCTGTGAATTACTATCAAAGGCAACTCAGCAGTGAATGAAAACTTGAAATGCACATAGTATGTCATAGGATTGAAATTCTAAACACTGGACAAGAGCAATAAACCTCAAAGTTGAAAATTACTCTAGAAAAATCAATCAGAAGACAGTTAATGAATTTTGATAATGAATCTCACATCCACATCACAAAGGGAGTTTCATATGAAACCATTACATTAATACATAAACTACAGAAAAAAATTCTCAGAACTGAGCTGAGATTTAGAATTTGAAATAACTATTGTATAATAAAAAGATAATAAACAAGAGAAACATGAAATTAAGTTTGGAAGTTTTTAAACATTTATCATAACAGCAGTACATTCTGAATAATAAAAAAAATTTAAAAAATATATTGTGCTGTATGTTACAAACCTTCGGAAAATGAGGTAATGCCCACCACAAAAAAATCACAAAACTTCCAAAACCGCCATATAGACAGTTGATACCAACTGCCTTAGAACTGTTGATCCATAAATAATATTGTTTCCCAAATTCTATCAGAGTATTAGATCCTTTTTTCCTACTGGGGAATTGAAAAGGTTATGTCGGCTGCCAGTGGATTAGATCCATTTCACAGTAACGACACAGGAGAACTTTAAAGAATGATACTGAGTTGATGAGCGTTGCGACAGCCTGCTTTGTATTTGTCTTTGCAGGGTTTATTTTATCAGAAGTGTCATTAACTCTGAGGTCTGACTCTCCGACTGGCCTTTGGTATCTTCTGTTTGACTTTCAGACTCTGTCAGCAAATTCTTCTAACAAGTGCAAGTCTCCATTGTTCAACACTAACATGCTCAAGTCCACTTATAATAAATGTTTTTAAAAATAGAAGGGAACATGACTGTTTTTCATTACTGTCATACTGTGTAGAGAAAAACAGCTTATTGTGGAAAAGAAAAAAAAAAGCCTCCACAGAGCATCTGAAAATTGTCAATTACACAACCAGTATGCATTAATTGGCTCTCACTTAGGGAAGGTACACAAAGTTCCCCTGTGAAGTTAACAGACATCCAGTTTCTGTCTTCAGCCTGTTAAAACTCGGAGAAGAGATGGTTAGGAGTAGCCTGTCAGCTCCTGCCTTTGAGCACTGAATTATTAATTTACACAAAATACTACATTAAAAATGCCATTAAAACAACTCAATGCAGCACTGATAGTTTAAAGGAGAAGTTCATGCTTCAGTAGTCTGCCAAAACCAGTACATGCTGTTTAAACATAACTTAATTTTCTTTCTCATCATTTTGTTTGCCACTTCCTGATGATCTAAGGTGTCTGTTGAGGTTTGTGTTTGGTACCTTTATCCTACTGACTGTGCCAGAGATTGAGCAAAATTATTTGGAAACCTCAGAGGACACTTCCAAGATAGCAGACTAATGCCTTTCACAAAAGTCTATAACTCCACTGCAAGACCAGGCAGACAGAAAGCTAGCAAAGGAAACACCTCTTACCCACAAAAACAACTCTCATCCGTCTATCTTCAAAGACAGGAAAGTGAATAAAGAACATTACTGGCAATGTAAATTTTCTCATTAAAAGTATTTTGTCCCCCCAAACATGGGCCCTTGTGAAATCCTCCTATGTTTTAACTCCATTAACTTTCATTTCCTACACTGAAGAGCACATTAAACACAGAACTAATGCCAGAAAGGGTAAACTCAGGATTTCAAGGCCTTATCAACCACTTATGTTGCACTCACATCTCCAGAATGTCTTAGAGATGTAATTTGGTGTACACATTTTCAAAAGAATTTGTATTTTAGCCTGTCATGAATACACGTAAAAGGATCATCCCAAGGTCGAAGGTCAAAGGCGATTGTAACCAGCAAGGTCGGAGGTCACCCCGGGGTCAAAGGTCACCCGGGGTCAAAGGTTAAAGGCCATCCCGGGGTCAAAGGTCACTCCGGGGTCAAAGGTCGAAGGTCATCCCGGGGTCAAAGGTCACCCCGGGGCAAATGTCACCCCAGGGGCAAAGGTCATCGGTAATCTCAAGGTCAAACGCAATACCAAGGTCAATCATAATCCCAAGGACATCGGTAATCCCAAGGGCATCGGTAATCCCAAGGTCACCCCAAGGTCATCAGTAATCCCAAGGTCAAACGTAATCCCAAGGTCACCGGTAATCCCAAGGTCAAACGTAATCCCAAGGTCACAGGTCATCCCAAGGTCA